>JASSRZ010000049.1:12972222-13004987 GCA_032164315.1 Malacoctenus gilli | reverse complement strand
CAACTTCTCAAACACATTAGCGCAGACATTCTCACACCTCCACTAATCACAGCTCTGCTTTTCGTTCTCGTTGTGCTCACAGTTCGTTCTCACACCTTCACTTAAATCTGGCGGAGGCAGAAAGCATTAAGACAATATGAGCGCGAGGCAGGAATCATCGGAGGTGGGATGAATTGAATCAAACCTACTGAGGCGAGAGCGGAGCGGCGACACGACTCCATCACAAGTTGCTGGTTGTGACCCCCGTTAACTACTTGTATCGATGTCTGATGCAGACATCACGGTGTTCTGTGGCCCATCCTGGAGGTAGTGGGGGTGGGGGGGTATCGCCTCACACAGAAGGGGGCTGCGTGCCTGCGTGAAGCCTGCAGATAAGCAGAGAGGATCGAGCTGGTCCAGCCAGCGATGTTGACAAAAGTCTTTGGGCAGCTCGTTGCGACGGGTCAGTGTTGAAACAACGGATGGCCAGAGAAGCAGCTGTGCACTTCACCAAAACTCATATGGGGACGTGGCCGAGGACAAAAGCATCAAGCAGGCTGGGACAAACAGTAAAATGTAAATAAAAACAGGAAGCAATGATTTCACACTCTCCGATATTGCATTATAACAAAACAGGGACAGCAGACGCACCTATGTTTTAACCTGGGCTGAGGCAACCGCTCGCTGAACTCAGACACAGAGGGTCGAGAGTTCAACTAAGGATCAATACAGAGAGCTAGCTTGGACCAAATTAAAATCAGCATTATCTGACCTCCCTTGACTTCACCAGTGTTTTTAAATTGTGAAAGTCTGCTGTGAAGAACCCATAATAACATGCAAAACTCCACAAAGACTAGCCTGTCCGTAATAACTCAGAGAGAGTCTACTTGCTGTGAGGCAGCAGCGCAAACCACTGCACCACCACGAAGCCCAGAACAACAAGTGAGGTGTTGATTATGAGAATTCTTTTTTTGTTTTACAATTTCCATAAAACTCATTTGATCTTCCCTCGTGTCTCTTCCACAATTCTTGCCAAACACATTTAAAATGTACAACTCACACCTATTTCAACATCAGAGTTTATATAATGATAAAATCAAGATGAGATTCATGTCCGCACTGTAAATACGAAGCTGGAGTCGAGCGAGCGACTCGGCGATTCCATTCAGAGCGAAGTCTCGGAGGCCTGGTGAGCACAGAGCTCAGCTCAGTTATGAAACAGGAATTAGCTCAAACATATTGCCTTGTTCGGAGAAATCAGGCTGACTAACAGCCCAAACTGGCAGTGGCAGGCAGCAGCAGGTCGACGCTGAGCATAAATATATTTATCAATGGGTACCGCGAGTGGGAATGTATGATAAAAATTAGAGTCTGCGAGGAGACAGGGACACCGATAGGCTAACGAAGCAAAGAAAAGCCGTATGTTGGAGTTCTCGGTGGGAGCAGCTGGGGCTCCAAAGGTGGAGACTAACAACATATTGACCACAGGGAAGGTCAGCGGTGCTTTGTCCTGCATCAGGAGAAAAAAAAGAGAAGAGATTTGCTGGAGCAAACCTGCGCTGCTCCGACGGCAACCGTGGATTTGCTCAGCTGAGCACATTAGATAATGTGGTTTAATCAGGCGGCTCACAGGGTGGCTGTGTAACGATCGGAGCTGCAACACAAAGCTGAGAACTTTATCACTTATGTCGGGAAAATTTGAGTGGGATAATCCAGGTCACACTGGAGGTTATTAGGAAAGTTGTTTGCTTGATCTTCTGCCTAAGTAGCACTTTTTCATGCATGCATCTCGGCTGCTGGCAGGATGACATGAGGTGACTGATTTCATCAAACTGGAGAACATGAAAAACATCTAAAAGCTCTAAAGAAAAAGTAGGAGACAGACAAACTGAACAAAAAGTATTACTGTAATTGGCTTGAATCAAACTAAAGTATAGGTATACCCAATATTGGATCTTTGGCATGGTTCATGTACTGTCAGATCAACTTCAACCAACAGCTTAAAATCCACAGAGTATTTGGCTCATCAACTCTGAATAGATACAAGCAAAAATTACCATTGAAAAATGAAACCAGTGTAAACAACGTGACCAGACATCTCCCTCTCTTTCTTTTGACTTCAAACAAACTGTTCACACATGTGCAAACACAACCTGCCCCAACAGCAGGTTTTTGGGGTCTAAACAGTGTCTCTTTTTAAACTCTCTTTTGTCTTTGAAACAATATTGGAATCAATCTGGGGCTTGAACTGAAATGTAAAATTTCGCCTGATGTCATGTCAGGCTCTGATAATGGTCCATAAATCATCAACTTGTCATCGGTTGAATTGGTCAGAAATGTGTGATTGGTTGGATCTTAAGGTGAATTATTCCAGGATTTGTTCAGTACGACGTTTCTGTATTTAGTGTACATTTGCTCCGCCCACAGGTACAAACATTTTCTACTACATTTCAAAGATTGTGTCATCACAGTTTGAGTCAAACCTACTTTGAAATGGCAAAAGAATCCGCTTAGGTTTGATGAATGGTCAGTTAATAACCTGGCGCTGCATCCGTTGTTGGCTTGTTGTGCGTTTCCCCCACCAGAGTCCAACAAGCAGCTCCTCCCACCTCATTACCAGATTGTGTTCAACTGCTTGGGAGGCCGGATTAGCTGGCTTCCTCCGAGAATGGCACTCCCTCGCTCCCGACTGGACTGTGCTGACTTGTCCACGCTCACCTTCAGTGCTGTTTGGATGCAATTTATTCAGGTGTTGTTGAGTTGAAAACACAGATTTTCAGTTGTTTTTAAAGAGAACTTAAGACTGGTGTCACCTCGTAATTCGCTGATCTTGTTGCTCACAAGTGAAACCAACCATTAACAATGACTGCCAGAGCTCAGCAGTGACTGTACAGAATTCAGGCCCAAGTGCACCTATTTTTTTTGTCATTTTAGAATGTGTTTTTTGTACATTACAGATTTATGGCTGTTGAGCAGACATGCTGCTTTGAATGAAAGCTGAAAAACCCCTCAAAACACTAACTGATGGCTTTTACCTGCATTTCAGGCATGTTTTTGTGCCAGGAGTCTAAAATGGCACAGCAGGACCCTGGCATACAGCGGGGCCCATATGTCAGCCCTGACACCGCGTGTGTGTGTGTGCGCGCTTGTGTGTGCGTCCCCGCCTGTTACCTTGGAGTCCAAACATTGCAGGTAGGAACAGATGTACTCGGTCTTGGCTCCAAGCAGGTCGGCGCGCAGGAAGGTTGAAACGATCCCCGAGGATGAACCAACAGGTCCAGCAAACATGTTAATTAAACTGTCAAAATGCAAAGACATACCTGGTCACTGACCCGCAGTCGTCCGACTTCCCACCGCCACAAAAACAACCATGAATTGAATTGGTGAAGCAACATTATGAAGACACGCTCTCGTTCCCGCTTTCGGTCCCTGACTGATAAACGAGGAGGTTTCAAGTGGCCTTTTTTCTGCACGCCCACAAAGCCTCGAATATATTGTGACTCCAGAGTAGAGGTGGTGTTCAATCATGGCTCTGGTGCCATTGGCGGCCATCAAAGCCACATGCAACCAAAACTCGCTCAAAGCTTTACCAAACCACCTGCTCCTGACACTATGATGGGCACAGAGAGAGGTAATCCTCCTCCGCTGCTTGTCATCAAATCACCGAGATGCCAACAGAGGAAACACGAGAATCACCGGCACCCAGCTGAGATATTTGTGGCGCGTCTTACGACAGGCTAACCTCGATGTGCGCATCCATACATGAGGGCAAACTGTCGAAGCGAAACAACAGGATTGACAGAACAAGGTGCGGGTGGACTCAAATGCACGACAGCCTGAGAAGTGGCGTTTAGAAGTCCTTCATGAACAATAAGGCAGAGAATGGGAACAGGCAGAGTCGTAGTCTGACAGCCAGGGTTCTGCACCGAGGCAGGCGGCGAAGCCACACCAATTCTGACCTCGACACAATTGTTACTCCAGACTTTTCAGACTAGAAAATGCAACATTGAGGCCACGCTTGGACCTGCAAGTTAGGCCAAGAAATTAAGGGGGGGATGTCTTTAAAAAGCAACCTTTAAATTACATTTGAAGGTATTTGGCTGGAGCCAATGAAAAAACTTTGAATGACATTTACTTTCCTGCAGCCTTGATATTAAATCTGCAAGATGAAAAATGTTTGTCACAATTATAGCAAAGCAAATTAACCAGGGAAGAAGCAGAATACATCCTGAGAGGCTGCAAGTTTATTTTGATGCGGCTTCCATGAACAGTGATTTCTGCAATATCGAAAAGCAAACTGATTAAACATAAAAGAGACCTTGAAGTGGCAGCAATACAAAAACAATCCAAGTTAATGCATGTATACATTTGTTGCCTGTATTTCTTGAAATAACTGTTGGGAGTGTGTTAAACGGCGTTTCTCGATGTTTACCGAGAACAAGACATTGAGTGCAATTAACCACGAGCTTTTATATTGAGATATTTTTCTTCGGGAGAAGAGTGCTTTTTTTCCCCCAAGGTGCCGACTTCATTCCAGCATCAACAAGATGGAAAGACGAGTCATACGCTGGGAAGTGGTAAGATCTTTAACTGGGGCCCGTGTCTGCTTCAACGGACTGCCAGAGTGGGCATGAACAAAGGACAAGCACCATTGACTACCTAACTACCTGTAGGCCAATCACATGGTCACTCTGCTATGACATCGTGGATGCAGGGTTTTCCTTTCAGCACGAGAGGAGCAGTAAAACTGAACCAGATTTTAATCGATGCCCTCATCTGGTACGACCCAACGGAATCTGCATTTTCTCTCCCCTCTTTAACAAGACGCAGCAAGTTTTGTGTATCATGCTTTGAGCAAACGGATGTCACTGACAATTAACACGTAAAAATGCAGCGTGCAAGGGAAAAAAAAACATGCAAAATGAGATGAGGCTTTGTTTATTTCCATAAATAATTTGGTTTATGGCTCACAAGGGAGATAGATGTTGGCTATACTTTTTCCATTATCACCATGTAATGTGTTATGTAAGTAATGAGTAAATTGGGCTGTTTTCTCTCTCCATATCTTTCAGTTCACTTGCTCTAATTGCCACGTAACTGTGCATCGCTGTTCCTCATAGCGACTGGAGCTAATCAGGAGACTCCATCTGCAATAAGGAGACACTGCTGGTCCACTCTGTGTCCATGTCACACAAGGAACGGACACGCGGTTACTTCACCCAAGCAACAGCTCCATCTTATGTCCCCTCACAAAACACTCAGCTCATGCAACACAGTGTTTTTCGTTTGTATTATCAAAAAGCTTTTGAAATGTACTTCTGGGAGAGACTGAGGGGAGAGCTCAATGTAATTCAAATTTATGAACCACAAAGAGTGAAAAGCTCCAAGAAGAAGTCACCGCTGACGCATGCAAGTGAAAAGAAGATTAGACAGAGTTAAGTTGAACATTTGCATTTCTTGCAGATGTGTCGATATGCATGCGTTTAGGGCCTGATGATGGCGCGGCGGCTCAGCGGTTATTGACGTCAATGCTCTTTTCCTGTGAGGAATGAATGTATGTCAACCAATTCGTGAATCGATGCATTAGCGGTGCAGAGATTTTTCAGGCTGTGCCACAGCGACGGGCTGGCCGGCCACCTCGCTGAGCCATCAATCGAGCCGTGCCTGCGACACAGCCTGAGTGCTCGTGGAATGAATCACCATCAAGAAGAAAATACCAGCCTTCAAACGGGCTCCCCTGAAATTAAAAGTCTGGAAGTGGTGGCGGCATAACGTCTGAATGTGCGCCGCTTTATTCTTTGCGTCGACTGTATTATGGGTCACGCAGCTTTACTCTGTGACTCAGCTCGAGGATTAGATGCATAGCGGGGTTTATGTCCTTTTGATGGGAGTATTGAACGCTGCTCCGCTGAGGCGGAGGAGCAAAAAAATCTCTCTCAAAGGTGCATCAGATAGGAGCTTGAAATTTTGATGTAAGCACTTCCAGACATTGACGCGGAAAAAATCCTTTCAAGCTTTGCGTCATGTCATTGATGGTAAATAACAACTGTGTTTGTAGTGCAAATGTAGCGATGACAGGAAGACACAGAGAGATGGCACACTCATCAGCAGAGCATTTGTTTCGGGTATCATTTGTCCAAGAGATCCCTCCATTTAGATCAAGGCACAGCTGGCAATGCTGCAGGTACAATCTGTATCATTCCTCCATCCATCCATCTTCTATGGGCCTTACTGTGCTTCATTAGAAATCAGTATAACCTATTAGCAGAATGAAAAACAACAAACAGAAAGAACAGCTGCGCAATTGTTCTAAAAACATTTTTCTGATTCGCTACTGCACCGACCAAAAAGGCTCAGGCTGCGGAAGCAGCGCTGAGCCCCGACAACACTGAAGGTTCCTCTCCTCTCTATGATGCAGACCACTGCGACCTCCAACCACAGGCGGTGGCTGGAAGAGAACAGAGTGTCTCAAATGTGACTGAAGATTGCCTCTAATGTTCAACACTGTTAACGCTTGAATTTTACATGTTGCCCCTTTAAAAAGTCCTCAAAAAGACTCAAACTGCCGGAAAATGTGATTTAAAGAACTTCAAAACTCCTCATTTTTAAACTCAAGCTCGAACATGTGGGTGTCCAGAAAGCAATACTTTATATACTGCTTTTTGTTTGACATTGCAGATGCATGAACATACATTAATAAGCATGCACTCTGTTTGCACTGCAAGCAAATTCAAAAATAGAACATAAGAACAAAATAATGAGACAATAAGCCTAAGATGAAGGAGTGCGGACACGAAGCAAGAAATTAGCTCAGCAGTTCTGATGAAGGAGCAAAACAAAGCAAGAGGAGAAGGCTAATGATGCTAACGATCATGTTGCCATTTATTGTGAGCCTCTGACAGCCTGATGCATCCAAGTGAGGGCAGAGCAGGGAGTTTGAAAGTGTGCGTGCGACACCAGGGGGGCATCATGTGTGTTTTGACTAAGTGGAGTGTCTTTAATGGTGCCTGTGGCAATCCAGGGTCTCATTGTTCCTCCTCTCTCCATCTAATTGGGTCAGAGTGGTCTGCAAGTTCAGGTCTTCTGAAAACACTTGGTGCATACATGTATTTGAGTGCGCTCGTGTTCTTTATGAGTACCTTCATGTGGGTCACAGGTCATTTGTTTTCCAACCTACTTGTGTCGAGGTGATTCATTCTGCGACAAGCGGAATCCCTGTGAAGACTGGCCGATAATGATGTGTTTTGTCAGGAGGGAAAAGGGGAGGAGAAGAGGAGAATGGAAATAAGTGCGGAAAAAAGGGGGGAAAGAGAAATATTTAGCGGGGCTCAGTCTTCCCCACTTCCATCGGCTCGATTAGCACTCTGTTCGCTCCCTCTGTCAAACTTCTTTACCGTCTCCGGCTCGAGTCAATTAGAAAAATGAGGGGAAATGTCACGAAGAAACAAGTCACCCACTAATGCGATCAGACACACCAATACTCACTCTCCAGCTTCCTCTGAGCCCCCCCTACCCCCCCCACACACACACACACTTACATAAACATAAATGGCATCAGCGACAGTGTGAGCAAAGGTTGGCCTCTTGTTTTTTTGTTGAGATCTGGAGACAAAGTCATCTAAATATAGTCAAATAGTTCTGTGTTTAATGTGACTATATAGGTACACATCCCAGAATAGCGACCAATATGATGGGCTTTTATGTTGGTCTCCCATCCTGGATTGCGATTGAAAGGGAAAGACAAACAAAAAAAGAGCAACAGTACTGACTTCAGAAATCAAAGTTACAGTCACATCACAAACATTTTTCCTCTGCGAGTGCGTCTTTGCTATACGTCTGAATGGCTGCTTGGGATGACACGCTGACACGCTGTTCAGAAATGATTAAAGTGGATTATCTGTGAAGTCTGAAGGTTTCGATAACGTGACAACAGAGACTCCATCGCTGTGAGATGAGAACCAGCATCTCCAGAGAGGATTTAAAAAACAATGGAAAGGATATTGTCACTGTACAATAAAAATAAGATACACAGTATCAGGAAATAATGCGGTGTCGGCAGCAGTCACATAGCATGAAAGCAGATAGTAAATTAATGTTTTACAAGATTTATGTGTGATTAACCAGACACTAAAGGCACCAAACACTCGGCTGTCACATTATGTGAAAGGAGCTGTTGCCCTGCAACACATGATGGAGTCTGGATATGTATTTTTTCTTAGACACCTTCTGTGTTGGAGATGCAGATGAAGTTCGTATACATGTACTGTGATTAACCCTCATGTCTCACAGGAGGCTCATAAAAAGAAGGTGACAGTGAAAGGGACGCCATCACAGTGGGACATCTCTTCCAGTTTGAGGTTCCTCAAAAGCAGCCACTGAGTTTTTCCATTCACGCATTGCTCCGATATCGTCATTATGCGGTGGCATTAGCATTGCTGCACGTCTACCCTTTACAATTGCTGTTATATTCGCACATATTTTCCCTGCCAGTGAGCACATTTTGGAACAGGAAGTGATCTCTATAACAGTGAGTGTCCTGCTGAATTACACAATGAGGCAAATCAAGCCTCAGCGACCTGAGCTAATCCAGACATTTGTGGGTGATTGCAGGTTCAGAGCTCAGTCATCAGGAAACGTGGACGAAGCTTTTTTGAATATCCTGCACTCAAATTAGACCTCTCTAAAGCACAAACATGATGGGCTGCAAAACACAAAGTGACATTTGTACACAAAATCAAAGTGGAGTTCAGACTTCATCAATAAATGGGGATATTTATATCTCCAAATGACCAAACTTGCAAGGTTACAATCAATTCCTTGTGAAATAGAAATAATTTCATCATTTAAAAAAAACCCAACAAAACATTTTCTGGGAAAATCAATATAAAACAAATTGACAAAAAGAAAAAAAAAGATAATTTGATTTTTTTTTATTCAGAATTTCAGTAGCACAGTGAAGAAGTGGATTGATCACTGGCCTCATTTCAACAGACCCTGTTTGAGTCCAGGCCAGGTTCTTTGTGTACTCAGCGTTTATTCAGATCTCAGCGCTTGTGTCGAACCAAAACCGGACGCTTGCATGTCAGGTGGATTGGTGTCTTGAGTACGTGAATATGTGGATTGTTTCTTTCCGTGCCATGCGCAAACAGGCCGTTCTTACTGTTTATCCTGAAGCTCTTTCACAGACCCTCATCATGGATTACTATATATAGGAAAGCTGTTGATGGAGGTGTGTGTGGCTGATGTTTGTGGTATGACAGCATACTTTGTACTCTCTGAAAAGCAAGGAAACATCGCGCGATATTTTGTTGACATCCGAATTAAGTCACTGTGAAATAGAGTAATACAGGTCTTGCCTCTCTGTAATTCAGCCTCTCATAACTGAAATAAAACGTTTGTACTTGGCTGTTCATGCACGGTTATAGAAACTGTGCTGCAGGGACTTTACGCTCTTCTATTGGCATTTGAGACACGCTAAGAGGAGACACCTTCTCCACCCCTCTGACTCACCATCAATGTTGGGGCAGCTGTAACATTTCTAAAGGCTGAGACCGAGCAGGAGGAAGAGAGCACTTTAACCTCTTCAGACATGGTGGCAGAAGCACGTTGAAGTGGGCGGCCGAGAGAAGTGATGGATTGTCTGCAGCGGACAGATTTGCTTCAGTCGTCCTGCGAGCGGGCACTGATAAAACTGCGATGGCTGAGGTGCGACACCACAATGAAAAGTGCTTGTGTGACACATGAGAGAGACGGAGGTTAAGGGTGGCGTTCCCAGAGCAGAAAGAAAGGAGCAGGAGGTGTGACGGCATTATGTGGGGCCATGCTGTGCAAGCTGATGTGAAGTTTCTCACCACAAGAGAACTCGAAGAAAGTTAACATGCTTCATTTTCCGTCAAATGTCTCATCTACGATGACATTTTTTTGTATTCATCAAGAAGAAAACATGGAAAAAACTATTCAAGGCAGGCTGCAGCACGACGCTGCTGTTAGTTAAACATTCAAACATGCGAGGTCAGTAGTGGCAAATTATTCATCCTCTAAATGAAGATGTTGCTGGAACTTGCTCGCCGCATGAAACTTTTATCAGCTGCCAACCTGATTTCCTTCACTTTACAGGCACATTCAAGATGCACAGAGGTCAGCCGAGCAGGGCGACAAAATGTTCAAAAAAATCAACTTATCATATATGTACAAAGCATCCCATTAAAAAGCCGTCGAGAAAACATGTTTGCACTGATGCAAAAAAAAGAAAAGGCATCACATGTTCAGACAAAAGTATTGTTATTTCAGAGACATAAATATCTCATGGCAGGTCGTCTCGTGAGAGGGTGCAGGCTGAAGGGCCCGAGGACAGTATCCGTAATGAGGTCCAGATGATGTATGTGTGCTCTGGAGATGCGCTTGTCTGGAGACAAAAATCCTCCAGAGTGCAAGAGAAGATAGATAAAGACGCGAAGCGAAATCTTATCCAGATGACCAGTGTGACATGCACGAGAAATTCTACACCCAAATCTATTAACTCTCCTCAAAGTCGCGGGAACAAAGAGACGAGCGTTCCTTGTACATGGATGTCGACTGAAACTCACTAAAAACTAGCTGTAAATACAAAACATAAACTGACAAGCTTGGAAAAAACAAACGTAGCTCAACACAAGAACACAAAGGACAGAGTGAAGAGTCGCGAAGTTGTGTCAACTTTCAACACAAATTCACTTTCATATTCTTGACATTAAAATTTTTGGATACATTTTTTTGGAATAAACATCTAAGAAATAGAATGAAAATCACATTAATTGGACATAGCAATTGATAGTGTGACAGAGGTTTATTTAAAAAGGAAACACTGATGTGAGACTAAACTGCCTTTGATTCTTTGATAGTCTTGAGACAAATGCTATATATTGGATTTTTGAGATGGAATAAAAGAAGGTCATAATGGTTTATTTCCTGTTTGTTTTGGTCTTCTACAAAAGAAATCTAATTGGGAAAAAAGAACCAGCAAGATAGTCGAGCGCTAAATTGCAGTATTTTCTCTTTGTTTCCTTTCAAATGAAGAAGGACAGCTTCCAATATCCAGAGTAGAAGGGCAACTCCATCGACTTGGACTCGGAGCACGAGAAGAATTTGAAGCAGTGGGTTTTTCCGAAACAAAAAAATGCTCACAATTCATAAAACAGCCAAATGTTGTCGAGGATTGCTTCGAGCGGTTCCGGGAATCCCCCACAAGACTGACCAGAGACCGTAAAAACAAGCCACTGATGTGAGGGGACTTCCACGGGACCATTTTAGCATTATCACGATCCAATTACATAGCTGATTGAACCTGAAGCGTATTCGCCCCTGTTACCATGCCAAGCCAAAGGAGGCCAGCAATAAATGAACACATCAGAGCCAGTGAAGCGTTTCTGCACTCAAAAAAGATCTCTGTTGCGTTTAAAAAAGGGGTCATTGTCACATTTGAAGAAACGTTCTTGTGTCTCAGGTAAAAATGGACCAGATTCAATATATATTGGAGGTTCTAAACAGTTCTGGTGTCTTGTCATGGCTTTGGGCTCAGCAGAAAATCAACAAAATCCCTCAATTGTGTAACCAGAGTTTTCTCTTGACAGTGAACAAGTGGCTCCTTTAGAGCTTTTCATCAATTTGATGGATGCGGCTCAATAAAAAGAAGCTCTTTCTTTCTCCATTTAGTTCCCAAATCTGCTCCATATAAAAAGACAGAGAGAAAACAACTTGATCCATCTCTTATTCCACGATGTTATGTCAACATGAGGAACAGAGGGGCACCACACAAACTGAGCACCTCACACGACAAAGGCTGCGGTCACTGTAATTTTGGCTTTTACACATTTCAGATTCACAGTAACATAGTTCAAGATACATGCTTAAATCTCATTTATGTGGGCTTAATACCTTTAATGAGATGCGGAAAGGTTCTTTTTTAGGGGTGGGTGTTCTCTTTTAAAACTAAAGGAATGCATTCGTTAACGGTTTGTAACTTTTTTTTACGGTCTTGTTGTCACATTCCTACTGTCACAGCAGTCTTTGAATCTAATAATAATTCATTCAGTTTCTTCATTGCTTTTTCTCCTGAGAGGCACACATGTTGCTGGAGCTGCTGATTCCAGCTGGACAAAGGCAAGGCACACCTGGAGAGGCTGCCAATCCATTACAATACAAACACACACACAAACACACACACACACACACACACACACACACACACACACACACACAATTTTGAATAGCTATTGACATCAAATGCATACATTTAGACAATGGGAAGAGAGTGGAGTACCCGGGGAACACACAAGCCCTCCACAGAAAGGCCGCACCTGGATGCGAGCCCAGGCTGAGAGATAAGAGTGTAAACCACTACACTACTGTGTACTTCTGTGTGTCTCCACAACCATTTCAAATCTCCTACTTCTATTATTTACATTTTTTTCCTGACCACCCCACCACCCCACCCTGGAAAAAAGATAAACTTAGTGTTAAGAGAGCTACAATAATCCACATATACTGCCTGTTATCTTACACAAGTCACTTTTAAGTGCGGGACAATAAATCAACGCCAGAATTAATGAAGGTTCATGGAGTTTCATGACCGTTTTTTTTCTCTTCGACCTTCTTCTTGCACCAGTCGCTCTCTTGATGTGTTTATGATCACCTGCTCAAGAATGCTCTCAGTGACTGTAGAATCAAACCACACTGACCGTAACTATAAGTGGCCTCAAATCAACCGGGACAGGAAATCTATGACCGATCGTATCGTCCTCGCTGGTTTCTTTGTTCTGATTACAGTGACACGGCCTTCCAGGTGCTTCACATGAGTCGCCGTGGCCAAGTTCCTGGGTGGTCCGTGTCAAGGTTAATACCACAGATCTTGATTAGCATTCAGTGTTGAGATCTTCGGGGCAAATTTCCAGCCTTCATTTCGTGCGTCGAGTTGATTCGGGCACAAATTAGCAGACACCACTTCAGATGCATCAAAATCTTCACAAAAATGTAGGCAGCAGTGTGTTGAGTCATTTTCCCACTGTGCAATATTCATCATGCGTTGGAACTCATTACGAAAGCAATTTCTTTCTAACTAGGCCACAAAATGAGACACTTTTTGGACACTTTTTTTTCTTTTGCTCACAAACAGAAAGAGAAAGTTGGTTCGATGATTTTGGATGTGAGTGATTGATCGCTCGAGGTTTGCAGTGTGCACGTAGCTATAGACACGCTGAAGTCCTTCAACTTCTCCCTCATCAAAGCTACCGTGCTTTGCATCAGTCGTGCTGATCTATCTTTCGAACACGTTGGTTTAACAGAGCGTAACAAGAGTCAAGCCTAAATATGAACTCCTGTAAATCCAAAAGTAATATTCAGGGCATGAAACGTCCTGAATAAGTGCTGCCTCATCGGGTTTTTTGTGTGTGTAGCTGAGCAATTTGTCAGTCATCGAGGGCCTTTGCAGTGTGTTTTGTGGATTTTAAGATTGAGCACTGGTGTAGAAACAGAGTGCCAGGAGTGGTTCAGCTGGTCAGCATAGCAGAGCTGCATGTGATGAGCTGCTCTGCATGTCTTGGACCTCCTTCAGACCAAGTATTACAAATGAGATTGTGTGGGTTTTCTGAACAGGCGAATGATCCAATTATACTGCTAATACCTTTGCATCACTCATCGCTGTGGCCCGAGCGCCGCATTGTTTCAGTGTGCACTTTGCAGGGCAATGCAAGCAGACTGACTGAAAACAAGCCAAAATGAAGAGTTTTATTGAGGATGTCAGTGGCCCAGTGAAGAGCAGCTGCGAGTATGGCAGTGAAATCAAAGCAAAGCAGAGTCATTAATATACAAAACACAACTCATACACTGAGGCAGTCCTAAAGTGTTTGTATTAATTATTTACATGAAATGAGCTGAAATTTTCAGTAAATGCTGTTTTTCTTGATTCTAACCACTTCCCTGATATATGAGGCAAAACGAAGCAACCTGTGAGCTCAGGTTTCAAATGCGTCAGATCAAACTTTCTTCCCAATTACCTCATACTAGTTGAACATTTATTGGCCTTCACAAACTAAGCAAACACCTTGTTTTGCCCCAGTTAGCATGGCAACAGGCTAAATATGCACACTTACAAAAGCACACGAGCACAGAGTCTCTGATTGTTAGCTAATACCACATAATGGTGTCTAACAAGCAGAAAGCTGAAATAGAAATGTGACTGAATGCAATCAGCAGTGTAATTACACTGGATGTTACCAGGCTTTTCATTTGGAAATCTGGTCAGGTAATAGAATAATTGCACTTTGTTCTAATCTGAACTTAATCAAGATGGATAATTGAACTTTTTAATTAGTGAATATAAGCTGAAAAAAATCACCTGCCCGACTAATCCAGTTAACTACTTCGAGGCAAAGTGAATGCATGAAACTACAAGAAACCAGAATATTGGACTCGCGTATTGACCAAGGCACTGTTTGCAGTTTGTAGGGTAAAGAAGTTTCTTTTATGTTAGGAGCAGATGTTAACTCAAAGATAACAAACATCCACATAAACTACTTTTAACACTGGGGAGCTCTGAAAGAGAGAAGATTTATCACTCTAAGAGGCCCAAATGAAAACACCTCAAATGAATAAATAATGTCAAGATTATCAAGATTTGGATTAAAAAAATTCAACTTGTTGTACAGTAAAAATCTATTATGGACTTTGTGCGTATTCTGCATACTTACTTTTCAATTGACACGTCAGGAGGCTTTCATCAGGGCAAATGAATGAAAAAGAAGCGTGGAAGTTGGAGGAAAAAAGATGCAACACTCATCAGCCAAAAGAAGGGGAAGTTTTCAGGGTTTTAGGGTCCACGACGTTAAGACCGTCAGATTTTTGCAATACTCAAATATTCATAAACTGTAGTGATAATAATTCACAAAAAAATGATTTACTCTTTCAAACAAAAAAAAAATTGGACTTGTCGACTGAACCGTGGCACCGCTCGAGCCATGAGAGGAGATGTGCAAACAAATCGATGGACAGAACAGTCACCTCGTGGATTCACACTGAGATGAAAACAAAAACTGCTGAAGTGATGCAGGGTTTGCTTTAATTTACACACTGAGGGCAAATCTTCACCACGCTGTTCCCTCGGAGTCCGAAACCCGTCACAGTTATGAGCAGGACGTCTTTGTTGCACTTTGCAGCTCCCACATGCCCATGTGGATGTGTGTGTGTGTATGTGTGTGGGGGGGTATTTACAGAAAGAAGACAACAAATGGACTCGGTGGACCTTTTCAAAGGTAAATGTAGCATTAGGATGTTTGTATGTGTGCTTTAGGCATCAATTATGGGAGAGAAATGTGTGGCTGATGGGAATATTCTGAGGCGATCGGGAGAAGAACACATCCACAATCTTCCCCTCCATTATGAGCCAGTTAACCAACGCTGACACCTTCACTTTGTCATGTGCGGAGAACAGCATAACGAGAGCGGTACGAGGGGAAAAGGCTGAAATAAACACAAGATTAATCTTTTTTAGCTTTGAAGGTGAACATCAATTCCAACTCTAATTCTTCTGCGAACAGCAAGTCAGTCTTGTCGGGCCAGAAAGTAGCTGAGCTTCAGTCGCGAGAAGCTCCAACATTGAAGTCATGGCTGCACTTTTGCTGGTGACACAATCCATAAAGATAATCACAGTGCACTTTGCTACATTAGATGAATGTAAGGGAAAAGCTCCTCAGCACCCAGAACAATATTTCTATGACATGTCTTCACTTAGGGAGGAGAAAATGGGAGCGTGGGGCTATTTGACAACACAGCAGGTGATATGAAAAGTGGATTGCTGCCTGAGGAAGCGTTTCCCTTTTTCCATGTGCTTTACCGAACGTTCCCCAGGGTAACATTTCTTCGAATATAGCCTTAAGATGTAGTTCCCACTGTTCAGGCTCACAATGGAAGGACTTACTGTGTTGGTTTCCCTTTAAAGGGTGTAATTTCCACAGCGGCAGACCAATTCATACCCTGAACCCTGTCACGGTCATAACGGAGCTGTCACACATGCAAACGGCAGCGTGCTGCAACTTCACAAACAAGCAGTCCTGCACAGGTCGCCACTTTGTTGCAGAAAACACACCCACACACGCATTCACAGAAGGAGCCAGTGGGCTGTCAAGTAAGGCTCTTCACCTTGGGTGTGTGCTTGGCGTCCAACTGTACAGCAGCCCGCTGCTCCTACAAAGTCTGGTGAGCAACGAGGAAGTTTTAAATGCAGACTTGCAATGTCCACTATCTGATTTTGCCTACTTTTCTAATGATTTTGGTTCAACAGGTTGGCTCCAAGCCCCAAATTATTCACTGCACCTTGCATAAAGGCTTTTGTTGTTGTGTTTGTTCATGCGTGTGTGGGTGTGTGTGTGTGTGTACGCGTGCGCGTGTGTGTGTATGTAAGTGTGCGTTATCAAATGTGAATATGGGATGGTGACTTAAATATTTCAAATGACTTTAGGACTGCTGAATTCGGCATAAATAAGTGCTACTTACACTGTGTGAATGTCTATTTCACGAAGAATAACCATCTACTAGTTATCTTTGTATAGTGGGAGGAAAGCAGGATCAAAAACAAACAATTAGCTTCTAAGACGCCAGAAAAGAAATTGATAAACTGTAAAAGATAAAGTCCAAGTAACTCGTTCGTTTACAATTTGTAAATGACTGCAGTTTACAATAATTTAATCCGAATAAAAAAAGAGCTGCAGATCATCAAAGAGCTACCGACTGCTTTCACATGGAGAAACATAAAACTTTCACATATTTTCGGATCCTGCGGTAAGATCATTTCCTTCTAATCTGGCAAACAGGGAAGTATTAGGGAGCCCTCATGAGACTTTAAGACAAAGAACTATTTTCTTCCTTTTCATATTTTTGAAGGAAATGCACAGTATGAGAGCCTTTAAGAAATTATGTTCCCATGCAGTCAGTGAAATACAATCCCTTTTGAAAAATGGCAAAAGTGCCTTTTATCTTTAAATAGGCTTTTGACTTCAATAGGATTTCTCCTATTCTATTTTTTCCCCCTCCTATTAACTTTCGTTCGTGGAAATTTAATTCACTTTGACCTCAGTGTAACTGAGAGAGAACAAAACTGATTGATTGATTTTGATCTGAAATCCGCCGCTTATGTATTATTAAATGTTCAAAATAGGATCTTTGCATCTTTGGTGAATACAGACGCAAACGTCTGAGATGATGCGAATGAACTCTGCAACAAAGTGGAAAGGACTAATAGGAGATACGATACACGCTGCGGGCTCAAATGTCAATAATGGACAAGTCCATTTAAAAATAATATTATCTGGTTCCTCATGTTTTTGTCTGATATTGTCTATTTTGATAACGTTTTGCGGAATTATGTCTTACCAGCAAGAGTCAGGCTTTTCAACACCATTTGTGATGCGATCATGCGCGCATATTTTAAATTCAAGTTGAAAACAGCAGCAGGGATTAGAGGGTTCTGTCTACTTCAATGTTGAGCTTCTTCCATGCAGTTGTGTAAGCCCATTGAATGACAGTCCCCCGGCACCCTCATATCCTTGTAAAGGTGACAAATCACCAAAATGATAACGACAAAAATCTCCGTTGATGACGATATTGGTTCTCCCTCCGGCTCATCCGATCTCATAATGCAGATGCTGCTAACCACATGATTGTTCTTCCATTTAGAAATTTCATACACAAAGCCACCTACAGCAATAAATAAGATTTCGGAAGATAAAAGTCTTTTGTAATTAAGGAAAATTAAAATGTTGCAGACAGGAGTGGGAATACAAACTGCAGTCTCCGGTGCCACAGTCTCACCATTTAACGGGGCTTTATTGGCTTTAAAAACAAGCCTCTAATCATATTCTGAACTGTGTTTATGCATTTAATCACAATCTGAGGAGGGGAAACAGTTTAATCATGTGTCAGGATTATTTTGGGGAAACCGTTTAAGTACACAATGTTTATTTGGAGTTTCATCCCCAGGATGCACCAATAAAAGAAACAGCCAAATTACAACCGACTTTCACGTTTACAGCCTGAAGATGTCCCAAAGTGTCCCTTTGTTATTTGAACGGTTGGTAAGGCTGCACAGTGTAGGATGATAAAATCATTCATGCAGATGGCAGGTTGCTTTCTCCAAAAGAGGAAAATTTGGAGAAGTACAAAAGAAACTTTAAGACACAGTGAAAAACAGGCAAAGTCATGCAGCGGCACCAAACCCGAGCCTGTGAACTGTGCTTCCGTTGACTCGCCGTTTCTTTAGTCTTATGAATGCAGGATGTAATAACATCATTCATATTTCCTGCTAATAATCAAATCATCTTTAATGTGAGCCCGACGTCAGACAAATCACAAAGGCGCACTGTAATAAGATGTCTAATATTTCATCCAGATGGTGCTGACAGGAAACTGTGGGATAGCGATGAAATGATACGATCCCTCGTTCTCTTATATGCATACTGGAAAAGGAATTACAACACTAAATATGGATCTTTTATGTTGACAAATTTCAAATACAACAGCATTCGAAGTGTTCACGGGATCCGGGAGAATGAATTCTTATGACCAGGTTTTTTCATCCCTGGTTTTTCCTGGTGAGATTGACGACCAACTAAACCAAGCACACGCACGCAAACACACGATTCACATTTTTCGGTGCTCTGACAGAAAAACCCTCAACCATGCTTCCAGATCTGGCAACCCTCTACGTCTCTGCATTCCCCTGTTTGGATGCACTTTGTGAAATTCACCGAGCTACATAATCGATCAAATTCCGCAAAAACGCGCCAAGTGCTACATACTTTCACTGGATCCAGCTTTAGCGCCACTCCAAATGCTCCAGAGGTTCTTATTTAGCCATATATCCGATGTATCAGTGCAGAGATTCACAGCAGTAATAACACAAAGGCATCTCCAATTTGAAGCCTAAAGGGTGCAACGTTCTTCTGGAAAATAGATTAAAAGATTAGCTCTATTTCCTGTTCTGCACAGCTTATTTATCTCAGACTGTGTTCCCTCCTTTTATATCAGATTACAGTTTTCTTGTGGAGATAATGGAGGCCTTGACTCTGCTCACGCATTTGTGTGTGTTATTACTTCAGCTCTGGTAACGAAAGAAGAGGTGCTTCCTAGAAGATGTAATGTAGTGGGGTTTTTTTTTAGCATCAGCAATTTCACTGACCAGAATTTCGGTGGGAAATTCGAGCACTGAGTCCAGTCACAGGGCCACGCTTTGCTCCAGAAGAGCTTTAATTTACGTCATTGGCCAGTTTTTCGGTTCATGTCTTGTGCCGAAGACATTCATTTTGTTGGATTTGTCGAACTTCGAGACACATCCGGGGGAGATTACATGTGTGGCCAATGTAACTCCAGCCAAATGCATTCACTTGTGTAAGCACTCTTTGTGCCATCTCTAATTACACCAGGACCCGGGCGTTGAACACTCAAAGTTCTCACCGAAATTCAAACCGATTTCCCTTATGACCCATTGTGAAAAAGCATTTGTTTTAGGTCTCATAATTGAGGTCTTGTTGATGGCGTTACATTTACTTTTGATATGGTTATCATGGAGCGAGAGTGGTCCAAATTCAAGCACTCAACATCATCACTTGGAGCAGCTAAACAACACTCATCACTGCAAAGATGTATGTCATCGTAAAATGAATAAACAAAACACCACTGGAAGCAAATCCTTTTCCAGTGTTTGAAGTTTTCTTTAAAGAAGGGAAAACATTAAATCCACGAACAGTTTCATGTACACTCACTTGTTATCTGGACCATAATAGCCCTGAAAACACATAATTATGTTCACAAATTGCACACATGCAACAGTATGTGTCTGTTTGGCATTCTGAATGCACAAAGGCTTTTATTCTTTGAAGACATTATGGAACTATAGAATAGACAATAGAGCAGGATGAGTCCCTACATATCAAAGAGCACCACAATCTTTCATGAATGTAACTTTTTGCGAATAACAAAGAGGACCCGCTGAAATATTGAAAGTTCTTTTTCAAAGCAGTCAGGGGAACAAAAATTAAAGCAAACAAACGGGAGCCTGTTTCATATCTGACATGAATCTGTTTTTTTCCCCCCATTACTAAACTCAGAAGTGAGGAAACACAAAAGCAGCACTCTGTGAGGGCTGCGACGGTGGTTACATTTGCCTTTCTTTCCCCCACTCATCTACTTTTCAATCGTCTGCTTCAATTTCCTGTGCCATGTCAAAGGGGAGGAAAAGACTTAACCGGTTTCACCTTAGAGAGCGTGACAGGCGACGTGACATTCAGCCTGCGCAGATGATTTCCTCTGCAGCACTGTAATGTAATAGTAAGTAAAAATGATTCTCCATGGCTTTCAGCACATCGGGCCCAAATGTGCCAACGTTGGTTCTTATACAGCATCATCCATCTATTCATTTTCTCTGGCTGCTATTTTCAGTTTGGCTTTCGGGGGAGAAAATATTTAGGTGTTTGATGGGACAGGACAGAAAACCACCCAACTTGATGACCTTTGGTCAAACAATTGTGAAAGATGTGCGGCTCATTTGTGTACGTGAGGATAATTACCTCATCCAAGGTCGCCTTCCTGAGAAGCATCACCCACGCACATTCTTTAGGGCCCCGTTTTGCAGTGAGGAATTCATCGCAGCCGCGGACGGGGTGTCTAACACGATGGATTCACGGTGGTCTCGCCAGTGAATATATTTCCTGCCAACACTTGTTGTTGCACTGAAAAGTTTGGTGCGAGGACTGTCTGATCAAGTGAGGTTGCATCATCTCCCCAGTTTCGAATGCAAACGAGAGCAAACCTCTCTGAAGCAAAGCAGGGAGCTGGTACTTTGTAGAAAATCACAGGTCAAGCTTGTTGCATTTGTATGTACCCAAATTTAGAGAAGACAAATTCAATAAATTTCAAATCTTGATCAGTCATCAAGGTGTGAGACAGTAAATACAGGCTACTGGCTTACAAAGAGATGGGTGGGCTTCCTCTTGCAAGAGTCACACATCGATAGTTAAACTGAAATTAGAAGATATTGAAAACTGTTGGGAAAGTCAATTTGCTGGAATGACTGATGTTTTCCTTCTCTTGGGTCAGTGACTCCTGAGCTCCGGGTGAAGCGGTAATGACTCCGTGCTCACAAGGACAATCCTTTAGGCGCAAACATTTACTCATCAACAATAAACACAGAGGACACCTGAGGCTTTATGGGGATATCATTGTCATCAAGCAGACCATAAAATGAATTAAACATCTTGACATTATGATTGTCCTGGATGGAAAGTAATTACCAAAGCATCGAAGTAATTCACCTTCAGGGGACGATTAATGTGTGTGCAGAGATTCGTGGCATCTGTTGTTGTGATTCTCAGGCAGGACTGGAACACCTACCAAACATGACAAAGCAGCAGTGGGAGGCTTGAACTGGACGGAAGTGTCTAATTTCCATCGGTCCGGCCAAAGCCACAGTCCGGTTATGATCTTCGTATAAAGGCACATCTTCAAAATTGCTTTCATTTGCTCTTTTTTCTCAATTGAGTTTCATCGGAATCATTTTGGTGCCCAACAAAGACGTTGGCTTTACAAGCCACCACAATAAAAAGAAAGACAAAAGCTGGCATTGGTGCGCAGGTACCTTCTGATGCTCAGACAGCAGAAAACAAAACAGTTCACAAAGTGACAGAAATGGAAATTCAGAACACCGTTTTGTTTGACTTTAATTCGCCGCATTTAGGCAACTCCTCTGAAAGTTACGCTGCTGCTCGGGCCCGCCTGGTGTTCCGATGGTGAAACATTTGGTCATCTTACAAATACGGTGATGCAAACAACACTTTGTCCGACGGAGGCGTCAGGAACAATCCAGGAGCGATTTACGCTGGGATTCGACACCAGAGGCTTTGCAGCGGCACCGGCTAACAAGCAACAGGATGTGAACCTCCTCTCACCCCCACCAGCTACAAAGGCTGCTGCCTTTCCACCGGGGAGTTAACAGGGAAGTGTAGAGGCACAGTGCTCCACCTAACAGCAAATCAATATTCGCAGGTTAAAGTGTAAAGTGTGATTAATGTATCAGTTCTCTAATGTGGACAGCTCCCAGTAGTGATTGTGAAAGCTTGTTAATGTCATGGATCTATTTCGGGAAAGTTATTAGCATTTTCATAGTTCTGCAGGGGCTGGAACAGAATGAACTGTGTTCTCTTTTGATACTGTACATGAATATTCACAAAGAATAAGCCCTCATTGACATTCAACTGAGAAAATTGTTTCAGCAGCATGCTGTGACAAAGCTTGATTTTGCAATGATGTGTGTTTTCCTGCGTGCAGACCGAGCACATTATGCGCCGTGTAGTTGTGGATGCCTGACATGAATACATGGGTTCGTCGATCCATCATCGCAAGGACCTTTGTGGAGAGCTCTGCTCCTTGAAAGGGTGGAAAAGGAAAAAAGAAACGACGTTCCTGGAAAACCAAGACATTCTGGAAGTTTGAAGGATCAATCAGCAGCAGCCATTTCCATGGAGGACGCTGGTTAACGTTTTCTAAAAGCAAACGTTGTTTTGGAAACAAACATCCACCTCCTCTACAGTGTTACTCCTGATTTTTATTCATCAACTGACTGTTTCTTTTATCATTAAATTTGTGTGTTGGCTTTCGCCCTGTGAGAAGACTCAATCTAGCCAATCCAACCAATCAGTGGGGGTGGCAGTGGTTTAGTGGTTGAACAGGTCGTCCGGTGATCAGAGGGGGGCTGGTTTAAATGTGCGACGGACTGGTTAAAATCTGTCACCTTGCCGTTGGGCGAAACACTTCACCCCCACCTTGGAGCGCAATTACCAGCAACTGCTCGGGAAGAAACGCGTGCCTTGACTCATACGTCATCTCTTCATCACTTCACATAAAGGATAAATAGCCCCAGGTTGTACATGTCACAAAATCTATCCACCCTTAAGTGTGGACGTGATGTGCTAACATCAGTACTATTCTCAGCATTGCTTACATTTACATCAGAACATAATGCATTATTCTAAAGCCATAACAAACACTTACTCAGTGCTGCATTCAGCTGGCTCAGTCCTCACAGAGATAGCAGTACAGCTCTGTGTCTGGGCGCGTGAAAAAACTCACATTGATTGCACGCTTAAATTGACGACAGCAGGTATGAAGCCACTTTCAACACACCGAAAAAAACCCTTCCCAATCAGGTCTGCACCTTTGGCTGTACTCCCCATTAACAACAACACAGACTCCATTAGGCTCAAGTCTTTATCATAATTAATGTGGCATTTGTCTGACAGTAAATAATAACGAATGAAAGCGAAGCTCTGTCACGTCCTGACAAAAAGAAAAAAAATGACAATAGATGAGTTGGATAACCTTAATTTCCTGCCCAAACAAAAGCGGCATAACGACTGTTATTTACTACGTCCATCCGGATATGACAGCAGCCGGCGAGTGGCGGAGCACTTCAGAGGAGAGCGGCACCATCATACAGAGTGACCCGCTCACTGCTGCCCTCTCAGACCTCGTCCAAAATCTGATGACTACAAGGGAGCATTAACAGTCTCCATTAACAATCCGGCTAACGCTGGACGTGTCACCTGAGTCACAAACATATTCCATTTTCTCCGAATGTCTGCATTGTGAGCCTCCTCCGAACGCTGCATGTTTCAGTTTGGCAGCCTGGAAGTGCCACACGTGACGCCATCTCTGCTGAATAGCGTTATTATTAACCTCCTAAATCTCTGCTGGTTTGATTGACAGTGAAGAACGGAAAAAAATCTTTTTTCTTCACAGTTTTAAAAGCCTCGCTAAACTCCTCCGTCTATAGCCATCTGTCGCCTCGCGATGCAAATGGCTCCGGATGCGTTTCGATGTTCCAAATTGAAGAACAAGATCAAAACTAGTTATATGTGTAGTGACGGGTCTGTGGAACCTTGATTTCATGAGGTATTTTGTTGGCAAGTGGTCACTGTACGGGCATTATGAGGCTGCAAGCCAAAGGACATTCAGACGCAGACTTCAAAAAACAAAACAAAACACAAGGTGTAAATGTGTTACTGATAACTGAAAGCTACTCAGTGGGGGAAAGATAGAAAATGACCAGGCTTTATATCTGACTAACAAACCAATTTGGAAATAACTCCAAGACCATTTTGCAATCTGTCATACAATGACAGATATCGATGAGATGAAATGAAAAAAAGAAAAATAGGTAGAACAGACTGACGACGCCAGAAATAACACGAACACGGAGACGATTGGAATAAAGTCTGCAGACAGCAAATGGCAGAATCAGTTCACCATGAAGAAGGCGTTCATGACAACAAGGTTAGAGGTTCTGTTTATATTATTAACTGGATATAAATATACTGTAGCAAAACATAAAGACGCTGCAACATATCAGCGTGTCTAAGCTATGGAGACAAGGTGTATCAACAGTGAATGTCAGAATTGGCATCAATTACTGAACGATAAATTATTCCCACATACAGAGTAGCAATTGGGACACCAGGCGGTTACATTCAGTCCCTTGGAGGCTGATTTCTGTGACACCATCGTGTTAAATCTTTCACACATATCAACCTCACGACAATCCGTCTTAACTTTGTCCACATCAACTCTGATGATGCTGTTGCTGTAAAAATTCTCACCGCCGATAAAGTTTTCTTGACAGGTGCCCAGGATCAAAAGGAAAGGTTGGCAAAAACTAAAAAAACTATATGTAAGGGGAATCTTCGGGTTTCTTTAAAGTTTTATGGCGGTAAATAATTTATAGATGAGTGCGTTATTAATGTAAAGCGAGGAGCAGCCATCGTGCTTCACTGTGGCTTGAGTTTTAAGCTCGATACTCCCCTCTGACGCACAGATCGACCAGACTGCATGTGCCACTAATTAACACTCTGGTGAGCAGATTTCCTCACAGCATTTATTTTTAAAATGATGCCATTATCAAAGTCATTAAACTTGTGGTTTTGCTCAAAAAATGTATCATGTAAGTGGCAGCCGCTGAAAAAAAACTGTTGTTTATGCACATAGAAGTAAGACGACAAGAGTTTCAGATGGATATAAAGCTATTGTCTCAAGCGGTGAGCAGAACTCGGGCATTGTGAGTTTTTCATGTACACCCAACTGGAGGAGCGCTTCTATGAGAACTGCACAATATAAGGACACGTGCAATATGTGACATAGTTCTTCAAGACCGCCATCAGTATATGACTTGGGATAACTCAACAAAGGTTTAGGTATATGGTGGATCAGAAACCCTTCAGCTGCTGCCGCAACCAGAGGAGCCTGTTGTAACAAAACAACGATACTGACTTCCCCTCAACAGCATCGCCAAACGTGCACACTCTGCACGGACAGCCAGAGGCCCAAGTTTGAACCCAGAACCTTTGTGCTGTCTTGCAAAAACACTCACTGACTCCTTGGAAAACAAATAAAGTGGTGGTTCGTGTGGATTTACTCACCTGTAACACATGCAAAGAAATGTTCTTCTGTGATGCCTCGCTGATGTAGTCGGAAATAACTCAGAATCACAAAAACCTCAGGATTCATAAAACGCAGACACAAACTCGTTGTGGTCGGCCGGTGCTGACTGGCTTCCTTTCTTCCCTCTCCAGAGAGACTATTGAAAGATTTTATAGGCTGTCTTGTTAGACCGCAGCTAAAGACAGTGAAGTCAGCGTTTCCCCTGAATAGAGTCTCTCTATCATTTATAACAGTAATGCTATAATAACAAAAAGGTGGGGGTAGAACTCTGTGTGTTATATCATCATTACATATTGTACTGCATCCTTTTTATTATTGATAAGTTCATAGAAAAAAAAAGGCATTCGCTCCGGGTTGGATTATGGTGTATTGATGTTTCCATTTCCCTCCAAGGTGCCTGCTTTGATGTTATGGGTGTTTTGGACAGTGCAGTTTAACCCTGAGAGAAATGTGTGTGTGTGTGTGTGTGTGTGTGTGTGTGTGTGTGCGTGTGCGTGTGCGTGCGTGCGTGCGTGCGTGCGTGCGTGCGTGCGTGTGTGTGCGTGTGTGTGGTCACATTATCAACAATAACTTCGCATTACATGAGTTTGTTGGCTCCAAAAGCAGAAAGAAATGAAGCAACAGAGCAAAGTAGTGAGTTTGGAGGTCGTGTAGCTACTCAACATTTAAGTAATCTTGTAAATACAGATAATCGGCATGATCTCTGTGTAGTCACTGGAAACCATCACCCCCAGAGGAGCAGCTGCTGCTTGCACCTGGGTGTGAGGACGCAACCGAACAAAATCGGCCAAAACAGGATGTTGACTGCATGGACAAGTTTTCATCTGAATGGCCCGTAAGTTTTCATGGCAAAAAGGATTCAAATTTGTAATTTTCTAAAGATGGGGTGGTACTCCAGCCTGTTTTTTTTAATATGATGATGATATGATGCAAATTCACTGTAAAATCGATTTGGTACAGTTATATATTTTGATGTGATCCAGCACAGTAGCTCAGCCACAAGCTTTATAAACATTTCTTTCGGTTCAGTTTCACTCCTTTTTTATTTCTGAGTCGACGGTGGTGTTGAGCTGCACTGCAGAACACTGAGAATTGCTTCTGATATTCTGGTATTACTGTCTGATTAGATTTTCAATTTTAATTTGAAACAGAATTTAAAACGGAAAACTGTTTGATAAGGACAGCTCCTCCACGAAAACACACTTCATTTGTGTATGCATCTATAGCTGACATGATTATCTTGTGTGTCTACAACAAGAAAAATAAACACCAGGACAAGATAACCATGATGCCTGGTGAAGACATCAAAGTACACTTTGAATGGAACGCTTAAAACAATTTAAGAACCTCTTATTGTAATTAAAATTAATAAACCACAGTCATCCAATCACATGGAAATAGAAAATGCTTTTACAAAATATGGAAATGAACTACTAATTGTAAAATAATCCCCAGCAAAGTGGTGCGTGTCATCCATTTGTGCTGGGAGGAGCAAGAAAACTTCACAAAATACTCAATGAATTTCCTCTGTGGCCACAACAAAAGTGAGATCAAACTGCAATAAAAGGGAGATTCCCGGTGTATTTGTACAGTAGTAATATCAGAAACCACAAGAGAAATAGACCTTTGTTGTGGATACAAACAGAAGGGCCATACAGACCAAACCCCACAAAGAGCCCATTCTCCTCGGAGGCAGACAGACGGATGCAGGGGAAAAAAAAAAAACAGCCAAAGATGGAAATACCTTGAAAGGGTCTTTTTCCTCCTCCTCCTGTGGAGGCACTCAGCGAGGAAACAATCCCAGTGGTGAGAGCGGAGCAGCCAGGAGATGCAGCCATGCTCAGCAGGACATGTCGAAGCTACCGGCGGTTTAGCCACAAGACCGGCCACGGCACACACCGCCAAGGCTCCAGTTCTCCTGGTAAAAGGGACAAAATCATTAGGTCTCATGTTCACTGAAATGTTAACAGAAGCAAGTGTAGGATAAACCATCAGGTCTCCGCCAAATAGGATTAAAGTCACAAATCTGGTATGCTCTGGCAGTGGTACCAATATTTGTGATAATTGTGATGGTTGTGATGGTTGGAGGCCAACTAAACCCTTTGCACCTCCAACCAGTGACACTGAGGCGAAGAGGCAGATGCAGATAAGGCTGCATTGATTCTCTACTCAAGATCACGCAACAGCGGCCAGCTACTTCACCACACACAGGGCTCCGTATCAGCCGATGGCACCTCTTCACGTAGAGCGTACAGACAAGGTAAAAGGGGAGTTGAACGAAGGACGTCGACTGGAAACGCATACGAGCAGTCAAGACGGCTTCGCAGTCCGGTCATTTACATTGTCGAATGGAGAGGTGAGTAACATTTGCTCCTCTCTGCATACAAAGTGAGTCACCCATGCAATCGTTCACTGATTGCGGGCATTTATATATGTTCACAAGTGCCTTTCAAGCATCAAAGGTGCAAATGATCTCCTTTCCCTGATTAAAGAAAAACAGAGCAGCTCCAATAACAAAAACAAGCCAGAGGCGGAAACAACAAAAAAAAAACCAACCTCCTATGACAACTCAATGTTGGCACGGCAACAAGGGTGGCAGTGGCTGGGGCCATTAAAGGACCTTCATCAACATATAAATCACCCAACGAGCAAGAGTCGCATGAATCTTTGCATTTTTGAATCAACACAATCAGAAAAATCTGCAAACCTATAAAGACGTGAGAGGTCCATTTGCTGGACTGTATGATTTCCTGTTACAGTACTTAGTGTACACACTGACGTTGTAGGTCTACAGCAGATGCACTTCTATTCAAGTGACAGGGATGTGTTTGCTTACATTTATTTATGTGCACAGCACAGAAAAAAACAAAATCAGGTTGGAGGGACAAGAAAATCAAAGCCTTGTAAATATGGATGTGTCTTTTGTTCGCAGGTGTGGCGTGTAATACCGCCTCATGGATGGCCAATTCATGAATAGAAATAAGTGTTTGTATGGATTATTGCACTGCATGAGCGTGGCCTTTAATGAGAAGGAAAGAGGAAGACGGAGCGGGTGCAGGAGGGTGACTGATGGAGGAGTATACAGACGGCTGGTATAATGAGAGCAAGGCGAGCAGGGGGAAAGTGGAGGTTGTAACCCACTTAGCGCTTTTGAAAACAATATAATGTACTTCAGCTTCGACTCAAGCAGGCTTATGAATATGCATCAGCGGAGCAGCACGGCCTCATCAAGGCCCGATCTCAGGTGACGAGGAGCTATTTATGTTTTCCACCATTAAAGTGCTGGTTTCAAGTGGAGTTTTGCTGGGGTTTAAAATGTCATCTGAATTCATTGTTATGTGTCACAAATCTTTGCTGAATCTGCAGAGCAACGCAAATATAAACAACCCTACTTGAGGAAAAACAGGAACTGTTTGAAGAAATACAATAAAATGATTTATTGCACCAGCCACAGACTATTTTACACAAATTATGCAGCGAAGCATCTTTGCAAACTGAGCCCCCCTCTGTTTTTTTCTCCTACGGCCTGAATGTTTTGGTGGCAACAATAATGACAAAGAATTCACTCAGGGTTACAAATTTCAGATAAAACACGCTTTTACATGGGGGGACAGCAAAAATAACCAGTCTGTTGAGGAGGCAGATTTATCAGGAAAATTTACAACCTGAAAAAGATGACCACCTTCGGCAGGAGACGCTGAGAGAACTCGGACGTCATGACCAATAAGTGGCAGGACCCCAAATGTAGACGCTGGCGTCTCAATTATGGAAAGTATGTCTTCGTTTGTCTCAAATCCAACCGACCAAAAAAGAAATCTCAATGCATGCGACGTGAATTTCAGTTTCAGAACTGTACATGATGGATGAGAGCGCACTTTGAAGAAGTAGTTGGGATGGAACTAAAGAAGACTGATGAGCAAGAAAGCAGAGAAAGAAATCTCCCAGTAAACGAAGCTTTACATCCCATCAAGCGACATTTCCCAGTGCTCCAGGGCTCATAGATGACAATCAGCTTCCAGGACGTTTTTGGCAAGCTCACACTCCGGCATTAGCTGGCAACCAAGATGGACGCTGCAGGATCGTGTGACCACATGAGAGCACGAGATTACAGCGCTCCTGTATCGCTCCCGTTGAAAACGACTTTGCTTGGTCAAAAAAAAAAAAAAAAAGGACCGAGGCCCATCAGTGTCCTCTAGGACCCGTCAATCACTCTGGGAGACGGGTGCAGGATTGGATATGTTACCATGACGCATGGTGCAAATGGCAAAAGAATAGATCAAGGAATTTACCTCTGGAGTTACCACATGTGAGCACATTTTCGCTGTGAGGGAGAGAACGCTACTGGCTACTCCACTGCTCCCTGAACAGTAGAACCATGCATTTAACTATTGATGGTGAATCGCAGCTTAACTCTCTCGTGATGCCTCGGAAAGTAACCAGCACACAACCTTTCATTTCTCGACAAGTCTGACTTGTTTACCGTGATTTCCAATCCAGACCAGGCATTTAAAAAAATCATGATTACATTAATGACTGAGTATGGTTTAATTTCTGATTCCCGCAGTGCATTTGCCAAAGCTTCAGGTAGCAGCTGTATAAGCCAAAGCACTGCGTAATTGCTAGTTATTACAGTCCACATCCTCATTAGTGCTCAAATGAAATTGTTTTTTCTTGTTGAATTAGTTCATCTACATCTGTCAACACAAGGACGAGGGCAATTTCACGATGTCACGTCGGAAACTGTAATGAGTTTTGCAACCTCAGGATACTTATGTGCCCTGTGTAAAATTTCTAATTACTGTATTTTTTTTTATGTCCACGTTTATGTGGGCAAAGACAGTGAGAGACAAAGAGGGGAAAAAAGGATTGACCTTTAGTGCACCAGCAGGCATATGTGTGAAAATGTGTGGGTTTGAGCGTATTTATGACATGCTATTTCTCTCTGGGTATTTGAGCATTTGATATGCCATGTACGGAGCGGTGACCTGTGATAAAACAGCAGACTGCTGTGTGTCATGGGAATTACAGCGGCGGAGTGTGGTCGATTGCGCCTGTTACCAGAGTGTGGCACAGTGCGAATGGTGAATTCTGCTGGCTGGAGCCCAGCTCTCCGGGGATTGTGGCATTGGATAAATTGTTTACCGAGTGCATTTATGTGTGATGAGGGCGGACACACTTGCGGATCACAAACGCTCCTCAACCTGCTAATGTTCCGGTAGCATTTTACCCCCATGACTGGTGGCGAAGGGCCAAACCAGCTTTCCATGCAGTGGAACAAGCCCTTTGTCACCCATAGCCAGGGTCGGTGAAATTTAACAAGGAAACTGATATGGATAGTTACATAAAACACTCTTATTTTGGACTTTATGCTTGCACTATATGTAGGACTCCAGGAGGAGAGTTGAGTTTTCAGGCGTTAGATGTGAAAAGCATAATATAACTTTGTGGAGCACATCATTGATACGTTTTTGGTGAGTTCTTTGTTTTTATTCGTTTTGTCATTATGGCTCAGCACTTAAGAGGACACTGGAAGATGGAGTCTCATCAACATACAGAAGCAGCAGGCATTAGAAATAAAAGATTTCAGGTTCGCTTAAGAATCTTTACAGCGTCTTTTATCATAACTTTCTTTGCTTTGTTTTTAGACTGGAAGTCGTACAGGTAAACTAGTAAGCAGGTATTTCAGGCAAATTTCAGTATACTCACTCATATACTGGGGAAAAAAAAGATGTTGACCATCATCTTGAACTTCCTTCATCTTTGTTCCCCACTGACTTTTCTCGCTTCTCATTTGATGGTTGTAGCTGGTGGAGAACCGGCGTGTGGAGTTGAAGTTGTTTCTGTTACCCGTGATTGACCTTAACCTCCAGCAGACCAGGTCATGAGTACACACACACACACACACACACACACACGCACTTGCACACACACACACACGCAGGCACGGACGCACGCACACACACAGCTTCTGGAAACATACTGTCGTCTGGGGAAGCAGGGAGGAGATGAAGCGAGAGAGCAAGTCTGGGTCAATATGAGCATAGCGAAATAAAACAGAAATTTGCCTCGGTATATTTACTGCCATCTGGGCAGAAGCAGTGTGAAGGAGAAATGTGTTTACATAACTAAAGTACTGTCTTCAGAAACTCTTAGTCATTTGACAAATATAGGAGAGAAGTAGTGACTGCAAAAAGGAGCAAAGAAGAAAGAGAAATGAGGCAAAAATCAATAACTGGGAAGCACAACAAAACAACTTCTGCAACTAAAGTTTTGTCCGGCAAAAGAGGAACCTGAAAACGAGCTATCGGGTCACAGCACGCGGGCGAAAATCTATTTCTCCGAGTATTCTCGGCAAACCAATGATGATCAAGGACCCGCAAGTCGGAGGAAGCCCAACCTCAAAGTAGATGAAGGAAAGAATGAACTAACATTCAGCTGGAACCCGAGCTACGCATTTACATTCAGCTAAAATTATCCCTCATTATTATGCATTTTAGAAGCTTAGCATCATTAGATCACTCTTTTGTTGAGGTTCTCATCATATAGCCAGAAGAAAGAAAAGCCCCCGATTTGAACCTGATGCTCCATAAGGGCCTTTCTCTGTGATTAAAGCTCTTTGGATGCTCCGAGTTCCTCCAACCATCCAAACATACTTTCTGGGTTAATTGATGAATTGCTGGTTATTGTGTGGCTGTCTGTCCGTCTCTGTTCGCCTTGAAATGGTTCAGTGATCTCTTTATGGTGTATCCTGCTCGATGTGAATGAGACAAGAATACGGTTTCGAACGACCCTCACCTCCATGAAGCAGCTATAGAAGGCATACAGATGAATGGCGATTGCATCCATGCTGAACAAAAATAAGAATACAAGTATGGACTCAAATCTGCGTCCATCTATCCTTGAAATATCTACAGTCAACATCCTTCACCAAAATATCTACAGGAATGAGCGAGCACCCTGTTATGTAGCTGCTGTTTGCAGAGGGCGAGTTCTTTTTGCAAAACTCCTGCTTTGTCTGGTGAATAATCAGATGATGTCAAGAGACTTTATTGATTCCTATTGTTGTTATTCCACTGCAGATGCCCGGTCCGCTGCCGCATCCCTGTGCTGCTTACCAGTCGGAGGAGAGCAGGGAGGAATACGCTCCCACACACACACGCACACACACACACGTCAGTACCCAGCGCACTCACTCAGATCAAGACACACACACACACACACACACACACACACACACACACACACACACACACACACACACACACACACACACA
>JASSRZ010000049.1:12923149-12956433 GCA_032164315.1 Malacoctenus gilli | reverse complement strand
GCTCACGTCACTTTCCAGGGGAGCTGAGAACCTGTTATTCGCACAGTTCAACAGCACATGAAAATCAGGTTTAAGAACCATTAGTATCGACGGCACACTTTCCTACTGCGTCCTCCCTTCCATCTGCGTTCAGATCTTGATGCGCGTGTTAGCACACATGTTAGTATGCAGGTGCATCAGGGAGGCACAGAGGTTGACAAAGACCTTTTGACCGGAGAAGCAGCGGCTTTAAGGCTCGGAGGTGTTCGGGTAATTACCTGCGTTTGACCCCCCCGAGCACAGTGTGAAAACGAGGAGATGCGTGTGCGATAAAGAGCGGCAAACAATAAAGGTAGCGTTATATATAAATATACACAGAGGATTACAGTGAGCAGGTGGAGCGAGATTAAGCACCACACTGTGATAAGGATGAGTTGAGCGCGGCGGAGGACGGAGTCCATCACCTCTGTGGACTGGCATATTGAAGACAGCAGCACTGTGTTCTGGGCTCACAGAGGTCACTTCTCCAATTATATATTCATGGACATCACACAAGTGTGCACAGCCCGCATGGATACACACACCCAAACAGCCCCCTTTAATTTTCTCCCTCCCTTCCTTTCTTCCAGCCCGATGATACAAGAATGCAAATCAGCTGCGCTCTGCAGGTAGAAGGGACTAAGAGGTATTAAAGGTGACATTAAGAGAGAATATGGACTTCCTCTTTTGTCGCCACACAATGTCTGGGTGTACATGCAGATGTCCTGATTCCCAGCATGAGGAGGAGAAAAGAAGTCACAGATGATGCCCACCGCCGCGTCGATAAATAAAACATGCTGCAGGCCTACTGGACGAAGGGTCAGCATTCAGCGAGGCTTCTGTATGTTAGAGCAGGCCTGATGATACTATGAGAATGACTGGGCTTCAGGAAGAAAGGAGGGGGGGGGGGGGTCTGACGCTCCTGCAGTGGATGATGATCTCTGTCACATCCTGTCAGCAGGGGGAGGGGTCAGCGGGGCAAGCCTTGCCCGGGTGTTGTGGGATTCAAGGGGGCAATGCCAGTCATCAGCCTCAGACTGGGGTCAAAGTCGAAAGTCGGGAGAGAAGCGCGGCCGGCAACACTCTGCAAGCAAATCGGCAGCTGCTGGAGGAGCAACGACACTGAGCGCACGCCCGTTATGAAACCTGCTCCCGATATCCAGCCGCAGCTAACCTTCGCTGTGGCATCACTTGAACACGCTCTGGCTGTTTCATGTCCTATTTTACATTGTGTTCCTTCTCCATGAACATAGCACAACACTTCTGTCAACAATCGTGACACATAAGCAGTTTATAAATAACTGAAAAAATATCAGCTTCTCATGAATAAAGCATCTGAGGAGACCATGAATATTTAAACTATTTTTACTTAGGCTCTTTCGTATTTGATTCTCTCTTTGCTCTTTCTTCCGTCCTTCCTTCTTTCTTTAAATCTCTTGCATTTTTGTCACAGACACACAAAATGTATCTTCTCCCATCAACCAGCTCTCTTTCCCTCCTGTTCACTCTTTGAATGCTGACCTGTGAGATCACCAAGGAATCGCAGAATACACACAGGGTACCGCCGGAGACTGCGCCTGTGTGCGCACACCCAAACACACACGTACTGTACATTAGCAGCTCCACACACTCACACTGACACTCTTGGATATACACACACGATCTCCCAGCTTTTTCTTTTTTTGGAAGAAATGGTAATCCATCGCCCTCTCCCAGGGGTCTCGTCTGCACCTGCAGCAAGCATCGGCAAAGGAAAGGATGTCACAGTGTATATATGCGACACTGTGCATTGGCAAGTTTCTATCCCCGTGAGTGACACAAACCTGACTGAGACAAAACTGAAATAAGAATGCAACAAAACACTGATGCAATCGGTGCTCAAGAGGACTGAAATGGAGTTTTTTTTCCCGTGAGGAGCGAGAGAGAGAGCGATAGCGGTAGCGAGCGAGAGAGAGAGAGAGAACAAATTTGATGAGCCATTATACAGCGGAGTAGCACGAGGGAGAGGAAAAAAAGTTATCAGTGACACGAGGCTGCTGAACAAAACACCATAAATATAAAAAGGTGTGATACTGTGGTGGATCACCTGGACTTTTCCGTCGCCCGTCGATGACCCCGACATCAGTCTTTAGCCAGGTGACGGAGGCAGAGGAGGCAGGTGATAATGAAAACACTGCTCGGTTGCCAGAGCGATGAATGGCTTCTTCTGGTGAGATGGAGGAGAGGAAGATGGATAGCGTTGAGGAGGAGAGATAAGTGATGCAGGAGTGGAGCGGCGGAGGAGAAACACGGGCATAAAATCCAATCCAATTATAACTACAGTGCACCAGGATGTACTGTTTTTCATTAAAGCTGTATCTTTGCATCAGCATGGGGTGTTCACAGATGTCACCGAGCGCATTTTCATCTGGATTTGTTGAAACAGTCGTCAGCTGTGCAGCAGCAATACGATGACAAAAAGTGTCTGTTTAACACATACAAAGTTGCTACATTCATCTTGTTGCCTTGAATTTTATTTTGAAACCGTCACCACAAGGAATGCAACAAAAATGGCAACATTTTTCAAAAGTGTTGTGTTGTGCAACAACAAAAAGAACAGCTGCATAACTCAAAGGAAAAGGCAATCATTTTACTGTGCTTCAGATTTACAGTGAAGCAAGTTGACTCAGATTGACTTTATGGCTGTGAACAGACAGATGTCAACTTAGTCATTGACCATCAAAACTGCCATTTATTGTAAACAATGCGTAATAGGGAAAATTCTTTCAATCATATCAGGCTGCAGCCTGAAGTTATGACAGAAAGATCACTCCACCGCAAGTCCAATGAATTCGCGGACGAATGACGCTGCCCGACCTGATCCCTGTTCGATTCCCGTAGCATCAGCCTCTGAATCTGGTAAACTTGGTAAAAGCCATTAAAACTAGGATGCAGTAGGGAAGGAGTTTATAGAAAACCTTTATCCTGGCCTATGTTGTTTTTGGCTCCCTCTGTTACAGAAATATGAGTGAACAAAGTTTTAGCAAGAGTGTGTAGAAAACTTTCACCTGGGCCATTACACCCTCACACATCACTGACCATTCACTCTGGTGGGGAATTTAGGCTGATATCTCCTGAATGGTCACGGCCAGTCTGAAATGTTGCGATACGAGCAGCACAAGCTGACTCCCAGTGTGTCCTTGTCTGATAAAGTGATTATCAATAATGTATTTTTTGTCAACTTCTATTTTTAATGTGGAAATATGATCGTGTTTGCTCCAGTGTTCCTGCTCTTTTGTCATTTTCTCTGAGTTAAGCAATGAATAAGAGCCCACAAAAACATCGAGCTGCGATTAAAGTCGTCTCCAAGGTTACACCCCAATATCACCTGCTTCCAGCTCTGCTCAGCACTCTACTATCAACAGCCATGATGTGATGGTTCAGTTCACATGTATTTCTGTATTGTTGCTGTTATTCTATTTTGGTCCATTTGCTTTTCCATGGTAACTCTTTTTACTCCCCTTTTTTTAACATGAGAAAAAAAAGCAGCAAGAAAGCCATTTATTTGTTCTGCTGTGTTCACAAATCAAATGTTGGTCGAGGGCAAATTAAGTTTGCATTTAGAACAGGAACTAATCTCATTACAGGCGTGACGAGATCATCTCAAATGAAGCGCCTGTGTGCGTGTGTGAAGCATATTTCTTGACACAATACTTTGTTTAATTCCCCAATCTGTTCACAATATTACAAGTTCACTGATCTGTCAATGTGATTATGATGAACAGAGTAAAAAAACAGTCAGCTAAAGAATTATCTGTGGAAAAACCTGTCAAAATCAATTTTAAATCTCTGCATGACAGTTTTTAATCATGCTGTGGGATCTTTTAAAAAAAAAAAAACATCAAAGGAACTGTTTTGTTGGAAGCAGTGGACAATTCCTGTCCTACATCCAATAGACAAAGGGAACAATTTTACCGATATATTAATGAGAAGCTAAGTAGAAGCGAAGCCGATTTCTATAGAACCGTCGTCGTCATGACAGAAAAATACAGCCAGAAACAGCTTTGGGACATCGTTGCCTCCAGATCTTTTCCCACTAATTACAGATGAATAAAGCAAGAAAATTACATAAGATGTCAGAGTAAGACGTGATGTTCCGAGCTACATGCACGTAAAGAGTTACCTAATTAATAAGGATTGTGCTGTCGTGGCACAAGCAAGAGTTTCAAAATAATATTGTATCAAACAAATGAAAAGCTTCTCCATGTACAGTAGAAGCACGAGATGCAACAATCCATGTGAGGCAAGTCGATTTAAAATAAATCCACACCCTCTCATTGCTTAACCAGTTTTCTCCCTGCAACCGCCACCGAGTAAAAGCTCCTACTTTATGGCTACGTATCAACTAATCATATTCCCAAAGGTCTTTGCTGTACATGATGGTCCCTGCTAATTAGTAAATGGGAAATGCTATAGCTGTCACGCATGACAGCTTTGTTGTTGTGAATATGTTGGCATGTATGGGGTAGTAAGCAGCTCCAAAACAGGCAGTGCTTAAGTTCAGCCGTTCTGGAGCTGCATTTCTAATTAAAGGAATCACCAAGGTCCACTTATTAGCTTCTTTGAGAGTTTTTCCTCCTGCCGTTTACTCTATGTAGGTGTCGAGGTTGAGCTCCAAGGTTTCTGCACAGACGGCTTCTGAAAACAAGGACAGTCGATGTGCTGTCTGTTGTTGTGAAGCGACGGCAAAGCACCACTCTGGGCGGAACAAGAAGTGGTCATTTTTCAGCAATCAAAACCTTTTAATCAAGGATTTACAATAAACCACCACTGCACAAATGATCCTTTCTAGTTTTGAAAAACCTATTAACAACATCTCATTTTTCCCCTCAAACAAGCAAAGCAGCGGAGTGCTTGGAGGTCCTGCAAGGCCATGTGCATGTGCAAGGAGCCACAGCATTATCGGTGGTGGGAGGTGTTCACAATAACACATTATTTACTGTCTATGCTTGCAGGGGATTATCAGCTGCTCATGTTTCATCACCAATAGTGCAACGACCTAGTGTTTGAGGAGTTTCAGAGCAAAAAGGGGTTCGCTGTGAGAAACTCCTCCGAGACCCAAAGATCAGGAAAAGTGCCCTCAAACAGAAAAATCAAGAGAAACCATCTCGTTCTCCATCCGCCCACACAAGGCTGCCCGTCTTTAGGCCTGGCCGTCTCCGATCTCTTTCACTCACTGTTTGACTCGTTTTTGTTTTTTAAGTCTGTTTCTCATGTGTTCTGTGGTCCATAGTAGCAAATGACACTACTCTGAAGCATTTCCACAGACAGTGCCTCCTTACTCCAGAGCTTTATTTTTAGGTTAGGACTTTTCCTGGAGTTTGCTCACTCCAACAGCTCACTAAGCAAAAATAGATTTTAATATTCCGAATATAAATTCAGGTCCGTACCTTTAAATGAACCCTTTCTGTCCTCACTCGCTACTTGAACTATAGCTCTTGCAGGTATGCTGGTGATGGATGACAGCCAGGTGAGTACGAACATGTGAAGACAAGCAAAGGGTCATTTTGTGTGCATAGGCATTCATAGCCAAGTTACTTTTTTACCATGTAAAGATACTGAGAAACTTTTCTATACTGATGAAGAATCACTCGCGAGAGCACCGTCCATATGTGGGAAACTGGGATGAAGACAGACACACATCCATCTTCATACGTCCGTCAGTGTCACTAGCAGCTGCTTTGAGGCCGCCATCCGAAAGCTGCCATAATGAGAGCTGAAACTAGCCAATCAATGCCATGATTTCTTGTAGCTGGGATCTCGTTTCTAGGAAGCAAACTGGCCATGGATGCCCTTGGTGTCTGCATTGCTTTAAGTTGAGATAATTTGAATTTTGTAATAATAAATAATGAGACGGAGACACAAACTATTTAATGTTGTTCACAAAAAGGTGGCTTGCGGCTAGCATCCGACAGCGCTGCACCAAAATCTGTAAGTGAGAAAATCCTCTGACCTCTGAATGGAGCTTTGAACATCGAACATCCGGACTGGAATCAATACGTCCTGCACTTTTGAGTAAAGGGCAGCGCTTCGCTTCCTTCTACATTTACACGGAGTTTCAGGGGATACTTTCCAGACAATATGCGGGATATTAGATACAACCTAAATCTTTCATAATGAAAAAAAACTTTATCGCTCTTGTGAATTGTCTTTTCAACTTAAAGTAAAAATCAAAGGCATAACAGACGGGCCCACACGCAAGTTTAAAGCTGTTCACGTGCAGTTTGCTGAACAACACCAATATTTACCTCACAGGCAAATAATCACTAATTAGCTCACAGCGTAATGCTCTTGTTCTCTCGCTGAGAGCAGTCAAACTGTTCCTGTTTCCGACGAGTGGTCAGTTGAAGCTGTGATGATGCAAAGTGAAAGCAAGCATTGACGAAAATTTCATTTGTTGGTACTCAATGTTTCCCTCAAAATGTGATAAGCTCCATAGACAATGATAAAACGATTTGGATGTATTCATTCGAACAGCAACAGCAACCGAGGATTTTAATTTTCTTCATGAAGGAGGTAAAATTTTTTAAACGGAACCAAGATAGTGGTAGATCGAGTGGCAGGTATACCTTGATGCCCGTATTGTGTCGCGGATGGATGACGACACACAGGTTTCAGGTTCCCTACTATGTCGAAGAGAAATGCTATTCAAAGAAATACAAAACCGAGTCAAGTAAAGATGTGTTGTGAAACAGAAAAGCAGCATTACTTTGCTTTGCAGCCTCAACCTGTCTGCCATCTGGCAATGGACACAACCACTGCAGCACTTTCCTCCTGCTGACTAGACTGAGTGCCATTCAGCATATTGCTCTGCATCCCAAACAATCAGTTGCTATGTGAATGACAAATGTGGTTCTTGTCCCTCGATGTGGGCCACAAACTAGTCCCCAGTCCAAAACTCTTGACCAGTCAGCAACCGAGTCCACACATGGGTGTGGAGAACAGAGCTGAGGTAGGAAGTTTGCTGTGTCGCTGTAAAAAAACAAACATGCAAATGCTTGTAGGAATAACAGAAAGACCTCGCATGAGTGCAGAGCCCCACGAGAAGTGTTTTTCTGTTGTTTTTGGAGATGTTTGTGGATTTAACGGCTTCACAGTGGTGGTGAGTCAATAAGCAAGTCAAGGGGTGCCTGCTTGTTTATTAAGTTCTTAGACAGCATATTTCAACTATAAAGTTCGAAAGACAAGCGGCAGAGAGCTTTACAGAGTTTCAGAGATATGTTTAAACTTGAGTCGCTTATTTTTTTTCTCTCTCTCTTCTCTCATGGGAGCTATTTTTGTCTGCTCTCGATCTGCAGTATTGTTTTACTTTGTAAAAAGTCCCAAAGGATTCTGTTGCATAGAGCAGCTGCTGAAGCGAATGTCGATTTGTCTAAGAAGGAGGAAAGTAAATGTCAGGAACTTACTTCACTTTGTCAGGAAGATTGATGAAAGAATTGCGGAACGAGGGATCGAATGAGAAAGTTGCGAAAGTTTGTGGAACAGAGGTCGGCCTGGACCTGACGAGACTTCGACGGTACGGCTGACATTTTTACAATCCGATTTGTCACCAGTGCTGACAAGTATCTTTGATGCACCCTGTGCCTTTGTTGAACCCAAATCTGTAGATACTCTGTGACAGAGACATTTTGTGACTCAGTGGAAAGTGAGATGATTTAATCTAAAGATGGTGCTGGGACTCGTGCCTTTTGTTTTCTTTGGATTGCATTCACACTGTCCTGTTGAAAGCAGGCAAAATCACCCAGACTGTGACATGCCTGAACAACAGCTGCAGCTCCAAGAGGGAAAAGTGTGACAAAGAAGAAAACAGCTCTTTGATTGGCCAACAGCCAAAACAGTTTGACGTTCTTTTTTTAAAAACTTTTCTGACATTTACCAACAATTTTCTTCTTCTTTGCTTTGGCTTAGTTTTACCTTTAACCATCACGCACCACACTGTAATACGTAACTCTCAATCTCGAGCTCACATTCAGGGAGAAACCAGAGTTTGTCAGTCTGCTTTTTTGGGGGGTTTCACCAGAGTTCAGATGCACATGATGCCAAATAAAGTAAACTCTCCTTGGAAACAAACTCCAGTCATCTTGAAGAGGACTTACCAGGGGTGAGTGAACGCACCCTTAAAAGAAAAATAAACTTACGCACTTAAGAAATACAGCGACATGCCCCAGAAACTCATATTTGGAGTCGTTCTCCAGCATTTTTTGCCAGTCAAGGCAATGAATAGTTGGTGAGGTTGACCAGAGGACAGTGCAATATAGCGATGTCATCCGTCGCAACAAAAGTTAAAAATCTGATTTAATCTTTCTTTAGAGGAGAATGTGAGTTATGAATCCGAAAGTCTCTTCAAAACTTGTCACAAAAAAAAAGCTAAATTACATCCTTGAGATAAAGTGTCTTAGACATCGCTGCCAGAGTGAATAAATCCTGCCAGATTTAGAGATGATAGTGTCTGTATGTCTGTGATAATAAGTGGTAGCTTGTAAGGTTATAAGGTCAGAGCAAGAGAGAGAGAGAGAGAGAGAGAGAGACAGAGAGCGAGAGAGAGACAGAGAGAGAGAGAGAAAGAGAGAGAGAGAGAGAGAGAGAGAGAGAGAGAAAAAACAGGGAGACAGACGTAATTATATTTAGCCGTGAGAGGAGCGATGGAGGAGAACCATTTTTCTGGCAATTCCACAATATTCTGCTGTCATCACAGTGTGGGTGTATGACTCAGTGATATAACTGCCTTCCTCCAATATCCCAATAATAACACGGTGCCAACGTACACAGCCTCCATTCACGGGCGCCAACCATAAAGATATCTATCATATAGAGATCAATACACCTCTCGTTTTATGGTCAACACAACTCAGACTGAACAGAAGCGAACCTGCCTGAGATCACCAGCATTACGCTCCACTGACAGGGACCGTATCTGCACTCTGGCCACAAGGACTCATCTCTCTTCTGTAATCTCAGCTGTAAAAGTAATATAGGTCCATATACACAGTTCAACTTCAACAAATAAATGTTTGAAAAGCAGCGACACTCCACCGTCTTTCATCCGTCGAATATTTCATGCTTAGTGGCAGTTAGAAACTTTACATTAAAGTTGGACAATTGCGAACCTCCTATCATATGTTACAGTGAGCATTAAAGCATGCTTAAGTTACAACATCGATCCTCCTGTCGAGCCTTCCCCTTTGCATTTAACCCATCTCATTCATAGTTAACCTCACGACACAAACCAGGAGTGTTCGGCTGTTACAGTGCAACACCAGAGGAGCAGTCAGAGGATCAAGAGTCTTATACATGGCGCCCAGTGGGAGTGATTAGGGTGGGGGCTTTGGGGACTCGAACTAGCCGTGTTGAAGTCACAAAGCTGCCTCTTGAATGTCTACACCACCTTATGCTAGTATCAGGCAGCCTGTTTGTGTACCAGTTAGCACCACAGCTTCATAATGCTGCAGGACTAAAGACAATGGCCCAATCAGTGATGATGTTGCAGCTCACTTTTGTCCTCTGTTTACCGGCATGACGGGTTAATCGAAGAAAAAGTGAGCACAGTGTTGAAATATTTAACATGTTATTTCGTCAGTGTTTGGCTGCTCTGATGAAACAACACACACATGCTGACCTTGTGTCCATTATCGTCAGTCAACGTGTAAAAAAAGGAAACTTCAATAAAAAAAAAGTTACAGCATAAAAAATGACTCTTTCAGAATAAGAGTAACTCAGTGCTAAATCTAATTAAGAGACTTTTTTGTACCGACAATGTGACACTTCAGGAGAGAGAACACTCCATTTAAAACGTCACGCTGTCTGCACCAGTGGTACTTTTATAATAACAATAATCTCCCGCGTCTCACTTATCCAAAAGCTAAATTGACAAAGTGCTTCACAGTCTGTTATGGAAGCTTGTTTGGATAAAATGTAGTTAGGGGAACATATCAAAGAAAAAAAAAAACCTGAGCATTTTGGGAGAGACATTTTGCTTCCTACTTTCAGACAAAACGACCAATAGGAACTCCAATCCTGAGTGTAGGAACAGGCCCTGCAGCTGTCACAGGTACATGCACAGTGTATTTAATGTGTAGGAAGAGAATGAGGCGTTTTGATGTAATGAGCAGTCGGGTGAAGTGCAGCATTAGATTTGTTCTTGCGGTTTTTGCGAAGTCTCGTCGGTGTGCTGCAGGGTTTAAATGCCCTGTGCAGCCATGGTACACCCACGCTGATGTTAATTATTATGCTTTATTAGAGCTCCACTCAGGACTGCGTGGGTGTCCACAGATTTAGATCGACTGCGGTCTCTCAAAGGCTGTGTTCACACTGTCAGTCAAAATCTGATTATTTTGCAAAGCTGATCAAATCCAAGCTGATCCTCCTGAACAGATCACATCAAAGTCGAAATTAAAAGGGAAAAAAGGAGGGAAAAAAGAAGGTAATGAACCAGGCTTATTTATGAATGTGGAGCCGAAGCACAGGTTCTATCAAATTAATGAGATGGCAACAGAGACTCAGAGCGCTCGGCTGTGCTTCATGCCACCGCCGCCGCTGATATCACTGTCTGGTGAATGGGGTTGTCCAGACAGAGCAGCTGACGGACAGCTTATTAATGGTACTCTGCATCAGCAAAACACCATGTTTCCTCCATGTGTGATGGATGCATGAACGTTGACAGGAGCATCTGAAATCTGATCAGGGCACTCAGGCTGAAAGGCAGTTGCAGTGAGATTCTGATCTCCTGAGGTCTCCGATCAGACGCTAAGTGGCTTGTGGACACAAAGAGATTGCGCTCCCGTTTTGCTGGTGTTGAATAAGAAAGCACGAAAGTGTGAGTGACAAAGCAAAACAAGAGTAGCCCTATTTAAATGAGGGTTTGAGCATGGTACAACATTGGACGGCTATTGAAAGTCTGGGCGGCACGCTGATAAACACAAACTGATACACATCTGGGAAGTGTTGGTGGAGGAAGTGATCAGAGATCTGATGTTGGCAACAAAGATAAAATCCAATGTTGTGTGAATACTGACAACAAAAAGGGGAGTAAAAAAGAAAATCATGTGATAAAATCAAATCCAGCTGATTACAAGTGTGTCCGCACAACAACAGCACTTTGCCAATAAAGGGCAGAGCTGGTTGGTGCGTCCTTTATTGAACACTTCAGATGCAGGCAGACTTTTGAAACGCATAAATGCTCTCTGATGTAGTAAAACACTGCTTTTTCATGACTGACGAGAAACATCCAATTACGCATATTCATAAAGATGAACAAAGGCTGCACGAGTTCACTCAAAGGTAAGTGCCTCTTACAGTCGGACTGAACTGAACTGTGACAGCGTGTCCAACATGGAAATGAATCTAAGCTGACACGCAGCTGGCTTTTCCTCAACCAGTGAAAGATCATCATCAGAGAGCAAAGGGCTAAACAATCAACAATGTGAAGGGGCACTTTGCTGGCTCTCTCTCTTGGATACTCGTGATTAACTTGCGTTTTTTGCCTTGGCATTTATGCTAAGGTATACTTGGATGTTTTCTTTTCCCATTTGGATCCAGAAACCTTTAGAAGGTCACGATTATCTGGATCAGGCAGGTTGTTGTAAGACCTCATGCAGCCATGAGGCTTCAAGCATGTTTGTATGATACCATGATAAAATCCCTCTACGTCTATACCATGTTCATTTTAATCTGTTTTTTGTTTATTTCATAGATTGCGTTCTCTTTTTTCGAACTGGCAGCTTCCTCTTCCATTGGCTGCTGTTCCTGCGCTCCTGCAGGCTCAGGATGTTTAAAAAACAGAGTAATCCTTGAAAAATAATAATTTGATCTGAACACATTTGACAGATTACAGAAATATAAACACTCAGAGTTCAGGTGGAACGGAGAGGAGCTCCAGTCTAAGGTCAAAACAAAGGAGCTCTTCTCTAAATCACGGTGGAGGCTCTAAAGAATATCCATCTGGATCAGTTCAAAGACCATAAAGCAGAACATGTGATCAAGCCTGTGTTCATATTTTATGGCTTGTGTAAAGGCATGCTTTGGGCGATACTGGTGTGTGTGGGGGTGGGGGTGGGAGGGTGGGATGTGGAGGAGGAGGTGAGGCCATGTGTTTTGTGTGGGGAGCATGATGTTCAGAATGGCTCATGAGGTTTGCGAGCTTCACAGCGAAAAGACTGAAAAAATATGGCCATGTATTTCTGGCCAAAGTCTGCTGAACCTATGGATTATGGATGGAGTTCAGTCGGGGTCAGTTTCACTGCTTGGAGGCCTCCTTTCAGCTGCCTGTTTGAGTGCAGGCAGATCAGGCAGTGTGGATACAGTCATAACTCAGGGTGCACTTAGCAGTCAACTTTGATTGACCTGAGACTTCCTGCTTATAAATGGTTAAAGGAGGATCCGGACAGATGTGGTCGGAGTGGAGTTTAGGAAAACGAGCTGCTAGGAGTACTTCAAACAGAATGATTTCATCCTGCCTGATGAAGCGTCTGTCTGTCTGTCTGCGGGTGGATAATACTGAGCCACTCTGAGACAAATGCACCCCACTGGTGATTGATGTCCTTATGAGTATGAGGATTATACAACAGAGTTTGGTTCGAAATGGAGTTACGCATAGGCATCTCCGAACACACCTGACAGCACAAGAGCTTGTCAAAAAACTTTTGAAGAGTTGTTCAATGAGTCCCAACTTTAATGAATCATGCACAGGACGTTTGCGAATCAATATTTATTATTTATGAATATTATTCATGTTATGTTCATATTAATTGTGAGCTTTGGCCAAGACCACCAAACCGAAGCAAAGAACCTTTGGAATAATCCCGATCAATAACATTAATTTAAATTCATGAAGATACTTGAGAAATGAAGCTGTGGATTAACTCTTGACATGGCAAAGCTCAGTTGTTACGTCTTCATTGTTGCGAGGTTATTTTACACGATCTGGACAACAGCCAATGTACAAAAAGGAAAAAACCCTGAGTTCAAAATGTCAACACATCTACAAATCACTGTATCTAATCCAAAACAAATACTATTCTTGCGTCTTCATTATTAGATGCCGTCAGTGCTTTCCACATAGCAGCAGTTCGAGAGACCTGCAGACTGGAAGCTCAGAGGAATTATTACACACAACTTAAGAACCAGCTATTGACTGCCTGTGGAAAATCGACTATTACAGCACATCCGATGATCTTGGGTGAAAATAGCAAAAAAAAAATATCATTGATATAGTGGAGAAGTTTTATTGTATGTGTCACTATTTAACTTCAGCACTTAACTAATTAACTTGTGGACCACAGGTTATCATCAGGTTATAATTTTTTGCCTTCATTTTAAAAAAAGAAAAAAAGAAAGTGCTGAACTCTGTTTATTGAATAAACCCTCACAATTTTTGAGAAAAAGACACAATTCATCCTTAACAAAAGATACCAAAGTTGATTGATTCTTCCTTCTTCTGTGTGTTTTTTAAAAAAATTCATTCCACAATGCAACCAAGCAAGCAAACAGAGACGATGGCTTAATAACTTCCGTCTCTCTGTGTGCATAACTGCTGCTGAAATCAAGTTTGGTGACTTTAAAGAACTGACTGAGGCTCTAAAAAGGAAACTAATTGATGTATTTTTTCTGCTTTGTCAACATCAAAGTGTTTCCAGCTTGTAGTTTTTACCGTGCGAAATTTCATCTCAAACTGAAAAATTAAAAAGTACCTGGAAGTCCAGACGACATTTCAATGACCAAAGAAAACACACTTGTGCTTCACCACCAGACAGAGAAAAAAAAGCTCCATTTGCCTGCAGAGAAGCTGCCGGAGGGTTTTGCTGATGAGCCCAGAAGGCGGAGTCTCTACTTTGTGCCTCATTATGTGAATAACCACCTTGATAAGCCAGACTGGTTCGGAAAACTTGTGCTGTGCGCGAATCGAGTTAAAATGGAGCTCTGTGCGACGTAATCACTAATGGTATGATAGGGAGGGAAAAGGAGCGGCATTTGCTGAAAAGAACACCTTGCCAGCAGTTCAGCACGAGGGTGGAAATACAGTATTTCTGTCAGTCGCACGGAAAATTTTCCACAGATAGAGGGGGGAGAGAGTGACAGTAAATGTCAGCAAATTCTCGATGCAAATGTCATGCAGTCAGTCAAGTAAGTGAAGCTGAAAAGACGACAGGTTCTACGACAGGACAATCATCCAAAGCACACCTCAAAACCCCATTATAAACTAGTTCAAGAAGCGAGGGGCTGGAGCTTTTGCAGGGGCTCTGACAGTCCGCAGGCATCCTTAAAATTCTTGGGGGGGGGGGGGGTCCTGAACACGCTGTGCATGCAAGCCAGCCAAGAAATATTGCTGGCCTCCGAGCGAGAGGACTGGCTCAATCAAGAAAGCCACACGGATGGATGGAGGGAAGTTTATGGGCTCCAATTTCTGCCAAAGCGCGGTTACTGAGGGAAGCGTCTGATGTGTTGCAAATTTGATCACGGCACAACTACGAAAAAAGAAACACGCTGAAGGAAAAAGCTTCAGAATCAAGAAAATTGCACACGGAGCAGTTAGCGAGAAGATCTGAGGGTTGTGTTTCGCCATGACGATAATAATATATAAAATGATACATGTGAAACTTAGATTGACTAAATTACAAGAAGAAGTGCCTACAAAGGAGGACTGAACTGCTCTACATGATGGGGTGTATTGCTAGATATAAACTAGACATATTCATGTGTATTGGCTATTTCTGTTATTTATTTTTAAGTTTGAAAAGAACAATATTCCTGTGTAATATCTTGCTTTTTTTAGCGAGGTAAATTAATGGAGTTTGAGTGTTAGCAAAAAAAAAGTATTAAAAAAAAGCAGTGGGTGCTCTGCAGTGGTGGTGGGTTCCAGTCGCTGACGCAGCTTTAATGAGACATTAATAAAGATGTTGGGTAATTTGGCCTGGCAATAGAGGACAAGAGGGGGGGAGCAGGCGAGTGAGGCAGAGGCAAAGGTAAGGAAGCGCCAGCTGGTATTCCAGATGATCCATGGGGGGAGACACAGCTGTGCCCACCCTCCCAATGCCCCCCCCCCCGACTTCCTGCTCCCCTCTCCCCCCCTTCGCCACCCTTTACAAACCACTTCAACAAAACGACTTTAATGAAGATATATTACCTCCACTAGAGCCTAATCCATTGTTGCCACACAGATCAAGTCCCCTCACACACCTCTCGCTCTCGCCGTGCGGGTGCGAGCATATCCCTCCATCTCAATCATGCTGGACAGTTACCCGCTCCGTCGCTAATGTTTATTACGCTCTCGAAAAGGAAGAGCCCCGACGAGCCCATTCTGAGAGCTGCGACAGTAAATGGCAGGGATGAAATTCAAAAGGTAAAATATTGCAGTGGAGGCCATCAATTTCCATGCGTGTTGTCTCAAATATAGATTCAGAGGAGAGGAGCATGTTTGTGATGAATGCACGAGTAAAAAAAAAAAAAAAAAAAAGGGGGGGGGAACAACAACAAAAAAAACCCACGAGGAGAGAAAACAGATTAATTACAGACGAGGAAGAAAACAGCATGATCCTGTATGTTCTATAAACTGGAGCTCGCAACAATAAATGCAGTGTTGTCAGCGCGGGGAACATAAGAGCTCCCGGAGGTTTTAATGACACACGGCAAAATATAAACAGATGGGAACACATGTGAATGCTTCATTAATCTCACAGCTTTTGGCTCTAAAATATTCATCTGCTCTAAAGTAATGTTGATGAAGTGCTGTAAGTCTTTGTTGGCTGAGCCCAATTTAGAACAAGATGGCGTGTGCTCTCTTTAAGGGCGTATCAATGACACAGCTCACTGATTGGTTACATTCGCCCATCAGGAACATACTGTGACAAAGGAAACAGGCGGCAGGAGGCGGGAAGCCACTTTCCTCATGATTATCTTTCCCCTTATTACCTGTGATACGAGAAGAACTGGGATAAGTGCCCACCCTGTCGAGATTGATTGTATTATTGGATCATTTAACGTAAGTATAAAGTCCATTTATCAAGCTTATGGACTCGCTTCATCAAGACCAGGAATGGGGGGGGGATTAAAAAAAAAACACTTTTAAAATGCCGCACGCAACACAACATGAAAGGCGACACCTATTCCGGGCGGGCGGGCGGGCACACACACACGCACACACACACACACACACACACACACACACACACACAGGGCACAGGGTCCTCTTTACATGCAAGTCATCCTCATTAGCAGTTCCAGCATGCTGCCTCAGCATTGACCACCTAACCACCACAGTGACATCCTACGACGAAACCATCTCAAGAAAAATGGTTTCTTATTAAATGGAAATTTGAGTGTCAACTCACAGCCTAAAAAGGCAACATGATAAAACTTTGTTTACAGCATTCAGTATTGGCAATTCCAAACTTAAAACTCCCCCAACAAACTGTTGTGGCTCCTGATACAATGCAACACTAACAAGCCTTCAGACTGCTTGGGTTTTTTGCCACCTAATAAATATTGTATCACTAAATGCTGTGCAGAGTTCACCTGGCAGTCACAACCCACCTCTGCCTGTTGTTTCAGGCCAGTGAAAGTGGGTTTTTACCACTTTTTGCCCAAAAAAAGTTACTGCAGGTTGGAGGTGAAAACTCGAGAGTCCAGAACATGAGTGAAAACACAAACCCTCCACTAAATCTGGAAGTGACAAAACATGTAGGACTGTAAACCGAAGTTGAGTAAACAAAAAGTTTTGGGGCTTCTGTGTGAGTTGGTAACACAGGAGCATTCATCTTTATGCATAGAGAGTTCATTTATCACATTATTTCCGATAAGCTGGGCGATGATCCATGAAAGTGGAACTAGTTGTTCCCTCAGAGAGTGGAAATCCATTTCTGACCTGGGAATTTGTCTGATCTTGTCCAGAGGGGGCAGATCCAGACTCCAGAGGGGGTATGGCTAGGGCAGTGTTTCGGGAAATAACCCCCCACCCGACCCCAGCCATAGCCCCTCCGGTTGTGGCACTTTGTTTTCGCTTCACATGGACTCGTGAACGGAAATCTGCATGGGCTGTCGCAGTCAGGTCCCCGCATTTGAATACTGTCCCTCCTTTCAGACTCTGTTCGGGCTTTTCATGTTTGAGAAATTAAGTCTTGCGTCGCGCGACCTCCAGGAACTGCTCGCTGCAGCTCGGCTATTATTGTTGACATCTTTTGTGAGAGGGACTCTGGGAAGACTTGTGATTTGGAGAGCAGTTCAAAGTTTCTTATCGTTCAGCTCAAATGAATTTGCTTTAAAAGTCGAGTCCACAGTAAATGTAACGGTCCGTGTGACAATTTGCAAATGAATGCAGACTTGTTAAAAGGGTATTTGTGAAAGCAATTTAAGATAGTGATTTCTCACAGGCAGAGCAATCAAAATACTATTACTGACTGTCAGACAATACCAGCTCCTCTAAATTAAATGCCGCAGAAATGGCTCATTAGAGGGAATTCAGCACTTTTTAAGTGGACTCCACCGATCAACGCTCAGTCCAGCTGTAACACAGTACAAGTCGTTTGTCGCTGACTGCCTGTGAAGCGCACTTTTAGAGTTGTAATAAGTTAAAAATTAAATCAGCGCTATTAAAAACCTTTCGCTTTATTAGCCAGCGAACCAAACAGTACAGTATGTTAATCAAGAGGAATGTATCAGCCGTCTCTGCACCTCTTTTTCTAACTCCAGCACTATTGTTTATTGAGTCATAAAGCTCCTTCTGGTGCGTGGAAGTTTATTGCGTTTCATATAAATAATTGATTCCATTGAAAACGGCATATGTATTATTATGTTGCGGAATTTCCTCTTTTCAAGCGGCGGTGAATTACAGCCTGACAAAGGCCCGCAGCTGCAGTTGGGGTTGTGAACCAGAGTTTAAGAAGTTAGGCCTCGGAGAGATTAAGGGGATGTTGATGTGTTTATACATCTTGTCTTTAGGTAAGCCAGGTTGGACGGATGAGATTAGGGAGCTGAAATAGTATCTGCTCCTAAATCCTGTTGTTGTAACCTTGGCACGTTTCGTAAGCCAACATCCACACGTCATATGCTGTCATATTTTTACCCGACATGACCTGACCAAGCAGGTGCTGGTAATGGATCACGAGTTCATGATGGCGGACAGTGCCGCATGCAGTCATTTCACAGAATCGATTTGACTCGCCAAGAAAAGAGCCTTTTCTGTTTTGGGTTTTTTTTTTGCCCAGACCCGAATGTCTCTCTTATCTGTCCATTAAATATGAATCTGTGGCCAGTTACCTTCGCTTCAAATGCAGCCTAAAAACAAGAGGAAACAGCGAACCTGCTGCCATCAGGAGGATGGTATAAATCCAGCAATTAAACAGTCGAGTTGCTTTTCCTTCTTTCGCTTCTAATGGCTGTATTTGAGAGATAGTTTCCGTGACTGAAAGCGGAGGAGAAACAATAAGCATATGCTTATCTGGACAACATCTGCTTGATATAGATTCATACTTGAGCACAAGCATTACCGAAAGATCAGTCATCCTATTTGCATAATTCCTCTCTCAAACCAGAAGTTTCGAAGACTCAGCCAATGAAAATGAAACTAGTCAACCCTGTGGGTGGTGGAAGAGGACTACTACCTCTGACTCACGGAACAGCAGGGAACTCCTTAAAGGGGTTACTACTTATACTGTAAACATCCTGGGCTCCAGCTGCACTTTGCATAGTCAGATGAGGATGACTGATCCTACCTGCAGGCCTACGCAGGTATGAACAACATTTGCCGAGACTCCTCTTCAGGACTTATTGGGCATTTTCAAAACCTTTACTTAAGCAGGAAAATGATTCCCTTGATTAAAACTGCCTAAGGGCGAATATGCAGAGGAGGGGGGGAAGCTCCAGACATCCAAACGCTGACGCACTGCTCGCCGCCTGGTGCGATCAGCACACAAGTCCAGTAGTGATGCTCAGCAACTCGCTCAGGGGCATTCAGAGGCCAGCAAAGGGCGAGAAAACAGTGTTACTCATCTGTCCTCCTACACACATTTTTCCAGCCAGTTTGTGAATTCAAGCCAACAATTGAGAATGGTTCTGCAACCAGTGATTTCACCCACCACGAACATGTAGGCAGCTGCACCTTGCAGGCAGCATAGCTTCTATGACAACATGAAAAAATGAGAAAGAAATATGGTAGATGTTCTTCAAATAAAGGGTGCGTGATGACATGGTGATTATGACTTTTGGCTGACAGCGAGAGGACCAGATTGATTCGAGGGTCATTTTCATGTGAGGTTTTCGAAGGATCTCGGTGCATACATGGCTGTTTTTTAACTGGGCGGTTGTGCTTCACTCAAAGGTTAAAAAAAAAAAAGGTATTCTGGGTTAAGCAGGGACACAGAGCCAAGCATAGGCGCTATGTGCTCTCTGAAGGGCTGGCAACCTGTCCAAGGTGAGCCCTGCCATGTGCCAACGTTTGGCTGGGACAGACTCCAGTTCAATGTTGAATTAAGCAGTTTTAAAACAAAGAAGTCAATTCAAGTGTCAAGCCTGAATTAATCATTCGCAATGTAATTTTCTTGTTCCGGACTCTTTTTGTGGGACACTGTGAAAAACGTCAAATATTGGAGCTGAGCTCACTCAGCCGCAACCAACGGAGCCCTCAGAACCGAGGTGCTCAAAGAAAGCGACACAGACGTCAAGATCCAACAATGCCAAAGTCACTAAGTCGTGTTTTTGGTTCCCAACTGACATAGCAGACAACAGAAAATAACCGTTGTGAGTCTCTTCTAGTGATTTTTCACCTGCTCTATAAATGAGATCTATTTATACATGTTCAATTTCAACTATTTCAGAATTACAATATCAGCTCTCACACGAGGAATATCTCTGCACCTCGTGGATATGAGTGCATGGTGATCTTACACCTTAAATCAATTCTGCTTTTCGTCGCAAAGGAACAGAGAAGTGTAACTACTGACCGTGCACTCGGCATCCACAGTGTAAGCACTTTCTGCAGCAGTGTAATTCACAAGACATTGTTCTTAATGTTGTTTGCTCAACTTGCACCCGCAAGTTCAACCAAACAACCTCCCGGTGTTTTCTGTGTCAGCGACCTCTTCTCAAACACACACACAAACAGAAACACAAACATGTTCCCCGTGTTCTGCTACTTCTGCAAAAGTTCTATAAACTCACATCAATCATCAAAGTCTTGAGTCTCAAAAATCATCAGGAATTTGAATGCTATATGTTATGGTGTGGCTGCTCGAGGCCTAAATCCAGGTGCTCACCAATGTTCAGGTTGACACACAAAATTTACGAAGCAGAATTCGCATAATGTTCCCTCAAAGCAAAGTACAAATCCAGACGTTATTCCGAGGCATGTAAACACACAGCATTCTCGAGTCTTCCACTAAAAATGCACATATCAGGCTGCCACACAAAACCTGGGGCTCATGGTTCCCTGCCAAGTTCTAACTCTTGCATGGCAAAGCAAACATTCAGATCCCCATAGAAAAAACCCTGCAGGAAAGTCAACAGGCACATATCATATATCCACTGGCGGCTCAGCCGCACTATCTGGAGTTCATTTCACACTTTTAAATACTCTTACAACTCTTGCTGTTTGAGCTTGTCCTGGCAGACCTGTAAATTACTGAAGAGAAGCAGCTGCGAGCTGAGCCATGAGCTTGTCCTGCTCCTCCTCCTCCTCCTCCCTCTCCTCCTCCTCCTCTCTGACACCAACTTAAACTAAAGTAATACAAGCCAGCACTGTGCAGCTTTAGAGTTTGCAACAGTTTTTTTTTCTTCGCCCTGCTTGGTTGACTCGTGTTTGTAATGTCTGTTTGTCCCTGGTTTGTTTGTGTCTTCATACCAACAAACTGGGTTGCACTATTTTGCAATCCCCCCAACCGAACACCAGAAAGCTTTTTCGAGCAGCGTCCCGAAAAATGCGGAGGAAAGATGTTGACTAAACACGACATCAGTTATTTCCAACACAGCTGTAAATGTGACTGTTGTGCATTGGTGTGGCTGTGCTCTTTCAGCCTCTGCCTGATTGAGACCATGTCGCTCTGCACTTTGTAAACACACTTCCACAAAGAGCAAACCATCCCACCACCATGTTAGTCATATAGCAACAGCACCACTTTGCATTTCCTTTCATTCTGTTAATTAATATTCTTCTGAAAATTCCACTAACACAACAACAGCGCCCTTTTCTCAGACCCACTCATTAAAAGTTGTCTGTGTGTTGCCATGGTGAGGCCTGATAACACATTCATTGTTGTGGTATTGCTATGTTAATGTTCACGACAAGCGCTTCACAGGCCTGTTGACTGCTTACAACCCCATTAGTTGCCCTGAATGGGTGGCAGCACACTCACAGGAGCACTGATATAGTGGGAGGTGAGTAATAATACAACACAAAGCTTCGCCGCACATGCATACATCTTTTAAAGCAGAGCCACAACACCGGGAGGAACATGAGCCGATATGGAAGCTAATGAAGGGCTGAACAATGGCCCGCCTGCTTTTGTGCTGGCTGTAAAATCCCAGTTTGGATGAAAACCTTGGCCAGAATTTGGCCCAGTTGGGTCGGTGCCCAGCCACACTTTCCTGAGTACTATTTCTCTCCCCGTGACGCTGTTATCTTTTCTCTGCGATCAGCCCACTCTCCACTTTCTTACGTCTTTCTAACACATCAGCTTGTGTGCCAGCTCAGAGTTAGTCAGAGCATAGTGTGGTGCGTTTGTGGGGGCTGTTACTTTGAATTACCAGGCAAAGAATAGCAACGCTTAGCCATTAGATGGAAATCATGAAGCCGTTTCAACGTGTTTCGTAGCATCCTGACGAGATGAGATGTTCAGAGCTGTACAAGTTTCTGATGGCGCCATGAGCTGCTATGTGTGAGCAGGTTAATGACAGTCAATGTCAGTGCTTGAAGAGAGTAGCACCTGCAGTGCTCATTTTTTAACGGGAGGAATTCTAATTTGACAAGTTGTGAACTCCCATCCATGTTTCAAAACCCTAACCGAGTCACGAGTGCGTCACGGGGTAGGGCTGCTACAAATGACTATTTTAATAGTCGAATAGTCAACGATTATTTTTTGCGATACGTGGACGAGTCAGACCAAATGCAAAGTGCAGATGCTCTTATTTATCATTTTGATGAAAGGTGCTTGAACATCACAGGCAATCGCTCGTGGCTGAGTGTCATGTGCAAGGACAAATGAACACACAGACAGGCAGATGAGGGGTTCAAACCACCAACCTTGGGATCACCTTCGAGTCTCTCCATGATACCACTGGGGAAAAACTAGGAGTGCAGAAAAACCTATTTGGGACAAACCATGTTAAAGAGTTTAGCAGCTCTGTGTGGCTTCGTACTTGCCTTTCCCACTCATAATTCATTTTTTCCCTTCAAAAGTGTGTCCAGGTCAGCGAATCAAAGGCAGACATCTAACAAATGGCTTTGGTATGATACAAGCATCTCTAAAAAGGGGCTTATATTCAAATCTGCTGGATGAGGTTTGATCTGTAAGATATTTGCTTTTCATTTCATCATGCTTACATCCCGCTCTCGTCATCTGTCAGGGACAATAGACACTCTCACTAATGTGCAAAACAAATTCACCCAAAGAGACACCTTGGCTCTGTGAAGCCGTGCGTCTCATTAGCAGAGTCACAGTTGAAAGCGTTCACTTTTAAGCCGTCGACTTGATTGGAAATTGCGATAGCAGGGTCAAGGTTAAGCTGAAGTTTGGTATCTGCTGAAAATGAGTTCAAATGCATCAGCAAAACACATGTGGGACATTTGTCTTCTCATCGGTCTCAGCTGGCTGCCACTGCTTCGGTTTGGCACGTCCAAACCTCAGTTTTGACCGAGGAGGAAATGAAGCCCATGAAGGGATTCAAGCGAAACTTCAGTTAAAAGAAAGTGATTTTTTTTTTTTTAGTTTTCACAGATCAAGTAGGGAATAAGGATTCTTTTGGTGTGTCTACAGTGCTACATTACATCTAAATTCAATTAGCCTGAGTCAAATCTTTTCATTTTCATGATGTTACGACGTGTATGTTTTCATGCTGCGTCAGAAGTTGTAAATTGTCAACTCATGAGCTGACTAAGTGGTTACATTCACTGATCCTGGGAGCAGTTTCAGCAGAGTGCCAGCCTGCTGCTATCTTTACTTCACAGCAAAACAACTAATAGCTAATAAAGTCAGTGCAGCATATCTGTGACAAATACAAAATATTTTAAGTGAGCCATGTGGGTGGGGAGAGGGTCTAACTTCCAGTGAAGTCGTGGTTTCCCTGAAGTGAGGAAGAAATTACCCACAGTGCGGTGCATCATTTGAGTCGAGTGCAACCGATTCCAGAATTTGATTCCCATCTCAGAGCAAGAGTCCTAATTTTGGACAGTACCTCGGTTGCATTGGATCCGCTGGCATGTGCTTTCCACAGTGGTTCGGGCAGCCAGTGGAGGCTACATGAATTATTTAGGAAGGAATCAAAGAGAAATGTGCAGTTCCACGTTTGATTTTTTTTCCAACACAGTCTTTGAGCTCATTTCGATTCCAACGTCAGAATAAGAGACAGAGTCCAGCGATTTGAGAAAGCTTCCTTTCTGCTTGGCTCACGACAGGTACTTCATGATGTAAATGTATGTAAGATAACAGCTTTTACGCAGGTTTCCCTAATATTTTGCACTTGCCGTTTATGTACCACCCGCCTTTTTTTGGTGAATAACTGATATTGACAGGCTTCTGGTCTGTTTGAAAGGACTTGTCAAAATGAGTTTGTCAAAGGGAAGTTGATTCCCCCTCTGCCCCTCAGTCATGAGCTCGTGAACTCAGAGGATTGATTTCAGACCCCGGCTTTACTGATCTTCTGGACTCTTGATTGGCCTTTAGCTCCACTAAACATTTCCTCTAGGGGGTGGAGCAAATGGGAAATGAAGCCATTTTAAGGCCTATTGGCTGTAAACCCTCAAGCCGAGACAGAACCATTTCGGGGGCCATTTCTTTCACAATGAGCAATCTTACAGTGTAGCAAACCCTGTCCTAAAGGGAGAAGTTGGGCTGAGACAGAGAGAGGAAAAGAAAGTAGGGACATGGTTTTAAAGGAGGAGAAAAGTGCAAAAAGAAAAGTTTAAGCACCACAAAATAGCAAATAATGTCTCTGTCGGTTCGAATTCACATTTAGCATCGCTTGTAACCAGCGAGCAGGTGCATTATTGCAAGTACAAGCTCATTATTTTGGAATAAAAATAAAAACCAAGCCAGGTACGAATGTCGGAAAAACGCAAGCAATCTGTCACGCAATTCACCATATGAATATTCGAATGGGAAAACTGCAAACTAAGTTGTACTTGCAGACCTCAATTAATGGGAGGTGGCCGCTGGCATTATGCTTCACATCAGTCCAGTGACGTATGATAGATCCAAGGTGGCATCTAATCACTTACATGGAGGGAGAAACTTCACAGGATGCTCATACCAGAGCATCCTTAATCATGAAAGCACGCAGCACGCACAATAAAATGCATGGATTGCAAAACTGCCGACAAGCAGCGGGTGGCTTTATGACCTCACAAAGAGTGCTTGTGTGTATACATGCATGTCTTTATACATTCTACTCACCTACAGACAACAAACATCAGCACAAAAACCAAGTTAAACCACATCAGCAGCTTGGCTCATCACAACCGAAGGCAATCTATCATAAATTTAACTGTGGCCTGGGTGGAGCGACTTCGAGTGAGTCCTAACACAATGAAATGGACAAAACACACTTGAACATGTCATTTTAACGATACACAACCAGAAACAAAGAGCAAACTGCTTTTCACAACACCATGCTCGCATGTAACATGCTCATAATATATATATATATATGTGTGTGTGTGTGTGTGTGTGTGTGTGTGTGTGTGTGTGTGTGTGTGTGTGTGTGTGTGATGCCACGGTGTGTCACTCTAATTAGGTTTTGTCAAGATCAATGAACAGAACCAGTGGAAAAATGACAAGTCATCAGGTACAGTGGGGGGAGGGGGGTGTAAAGGACGAGGCGGTACCGACAGATATCAGCATGACCGGAGTCAATGACACAGAAAGCATATATTCTTAATCATTACTAGTTAGAATCCCATTATACCACTTGCTATGGCTAAGCGGGCATGATATGGCCCACAGATGATTGTCAATTTGTTTTGCGGGTTGAATGAATGCGATCCTGAGTCATGACTCATGAAATAAGGCAAGACTGAGTTGATAACACTTGGTAAATTAAGGGAGACACATGTGCTAATAATAAGCAATATAAAAGCAATGGAAAGGGAAGGCGTTCCTCCATAAACGGAGCATACGTGACTGGACCAACGTGGAGCTGCCATCAGACTCCACACAAAGTCAGAGGAAAAATCCCCAGAGGTGACTTCAGGACACTTGCCACAATGACATAAGCCCGTTTCCCAAAACGACACCAACATGTGATCTGTGCGCAATGCAAGTGACGCCTCCCTCTTGGCCTTAAGATGATAAGGGTACAAGACAAACAAAGTTTGGAAGGAAACGATCAAGAGCGTTTCATGAACACAAACTCCGACGGTCCACAGCAAGATCAGAAAAGTGTGTGGAACAGAACGGGCAGGGAGCGGTTTGAAATAAAACAAGAGAGTTCCGAAACAAAGTTCTCGGGGCTGATGAAACAGAAATCAACCTCGATTCAGAGGGTGGAGGGAAACAAAGGGAGGAGAAAAAGCAAATATGTCACATTCTCGCCAAGCCAGGATGACAAATGTCTTGTTTTGTTGAGCCAATAGCACAAAACAAAAGAGGAACAATCAGGGAAGTGATGTAACACAGAGAAAAGCAGCAAATCCCCCAATTCCAAAAAGTGTAAATAGTGAATGTTCCGCATGTTTACTTGATCAACACAGTGAATAATGAACTGAATATTGAATTTCCTAGGACATGATTTTCTGTCATTTAGCAGTTGATTTGTCAGCTAATAATGTCATTATTGTTAAATAATGGATTTAGGTTTACTGACAAGTATAGTCCGTCTCCGTTTTAGCGCTCACGCCTGAAACCAATCGACATCAAACAGGTCACAGTAATCAGTAATTCTCTCGCTGACTGAAAGGCTGTGTGTCACATTGGCAGGCTGCTTACTGCAGGTCCTGGTGTAATATGGAAAGTCACATCCAGGGCGTCATGAGAGGGGAACAAACGGAACAGGACAACAATAAAGTATGCAGAATAAATTAATAAAACACGTATCAGTGGTTGACATCAATCTAAGTCTTGGAAGCCTTTGCTTTGGCAACATTAAGCTGACAGAATCTACCTTGTTTCATTAGTTACAGGACTGAGAATATCACAACTGCGTCAACTGCGCTTCTGTCTTTTAATGGGAATTTGACAAAGGGCGACGAATTGACCACAAGTTAAATATTGCTTGGGGGCTACATTGTCGAAACCTGAGGACTTCATAGAATTTGTGGTTGTAAACAAGCTTTTTACTAAACACTCGGTCAATTTTAGATGAGTGGAACACTAATTTTCTCTTGTTTTGTGTTGTCAGGGAGCAATAAATGCAGAGCGTGTGTGTGTGTGTGTGTGTGTGTGTGTGTGTGTGAGAGAGATAGAGAGAGAGAGAGAGAGAGCGAGAGAGAGAGAGCAAAGTAGAGCAGAAGATAATAGAGATAGGGGAGTGAAAAGCCAGAGTTCTCTTACTTCTCTATAAATCTCCACCAGCTCTGCACTTCAAACAATCAGCAGTGCATTACGAGGTTCGAGATGGACATGATTGATTGATTGATCCTTTCTCCTTCTACCCTTGAGGGCCTATTGCCAGAAAATGGGTCTTCATCCCTGACGATTAATCTAATCAGGCTTAATAAAAGCATCCATTACCAAGGCAGCACCGTCAATAGACAAGACTAGAATGTTTACTCATGAATAATCAAATACTGAAAAAGTACCGATTGGTCTGCTGATCCAAACAACATCCAATGTTGCCCGACGACATATCTGCCAACAAATTTGTCTTTATCAAGCATGTTTCAATCAAGAACATTGCCTTTTAGCACCTGCAGGCAACTAAAGGTTTTTTTTGAGGGGGTGCAAATGAGTCCATCCAAATAAATTTTACTTTGCAACATGCATAGGTACAGAAAAGGCACGTTTTCCAGAAACAGCGACCTATTTCTTACCACTGATGGTTATTACAAAACACAAACAGAAGAGGAGACATCCCTGAAATTACCTGGCTTACGGCGTTTATTTTTCAATTTTCGTTTGTTCCCCCAGCAGCTCACCTGAGAGAAAATACAACTTGGGGCAATATGAACACCAGGGAACGGGTAATTCTGACATATTCATTCACTGCTTTCACAATGTGATGACTTGCATCACTCGGGAGAGTCACATGTCTGTATCAACTTTTCCCTGATACCATTAGAAATGCTACAAAAGCACTGGAGTCTGGAGACACCTTCATGAATACCTCAAACTGAGACTGCAGCAAAGGCATAAATGTTTGTTTTGTTTGTTTGAATTTAGGAAGCGTGAATATGAAGTAAACTTACAAGAGAGCAATTTAAAAAGTTGTCACAGATGTGTTTTGGCAACGTCTCCAAGTGATGATTCTTTTATGTTGTCCAAATCCACTCATAACTATTTTTAGAGGGCGCCCACACCCCAACAGTGCAGGTATCTGTTCTGACAATACTCATCTTGCAGTAAAGCAGCCAAATAACACTAAGTGCTGGCACTGGTGGGGAAAGGACGCTATGGAAAAAACATAGCTTTGGAAAGAGCAAAAAATCTCTCTTCTCACCAAAACCAACAAATTTCATTTTTCGAGCCAACAAGGTTAAATGTTGAAAGAGAGCCTAAAGGCCCGACACCTTCACCCCACTAACATGCCATTGATCAGGCCCTGATGATTAAAGCTCATCATCAGCTGCTGCAGTGAGCTGCTCAAGGCAGCGAGGTACGGGTTTAAAGCCAGTCTTCAGCTTCTTTATTGTGTTGCGTTGAAAAACAGCTACACCCCGAGCACCCGGAGGAAACAGCGCACGGATCAATCGAACATGCAAACTCTGCACAGAAATGTCCAATGTGGATGTAAACCCTGGACCTTCTTTTTGTCAGCAACCTGTCTTTTTGTGTATACAACTTTTACCCAATTTGCTGTTTGAATTGAACTGTGTTGAGAACAGGGTGCTTTTTGGGAAACACCTGAAATTTGAAACTACTTTGAAAAGAGACGACATATTACGAGAGCCTAAATTACTGTACGTATGTCCCCTTCTCTTTGCTTAACAGAGATGTCTTCATTGGCTGAACCCCAGCTGACGAATAAAACCTTTAAACACTCTCATTATTGCAGTGGAGCGCGAGTGCAGGAGGAACAGATTACTGTGCACGGTGGCTATTCACTCGCTTGTCCATAATTATCAGGTCACAAAGGCGCCCAGTAATTAAGTGGAGGAGCACTGAGGTCCTTCAGCTGGTCAGCGGACATACTGGCAGAATCATGACACCCGGCAGCAGGGTGAATAGGAACAGGAACAGGAAGAGCGGGCACACAGTGTCCTCTCAAAGACAGCCACTTCCTGCCGCTGTCGCTCGCTGTGCTCGCCCCCTCTCCTGTCCTCCAGCTCCCCTTGGACAACGCGGGATTATGAGCTTTTCCCGCTGACCGACCACGGTGGCTCGGTGTTGGTCTCTGGCAGCGAATCGGATGTTTGCAGAGGGGTGTGCGTGTGTCTGTGCTTGCATGTGTGAGTGGTCAACACAGCCCACAGCCATTAAAGCCGTCACACAGTCCATGGAAACAAAGCCGTGTGTCAGTCACTGGTTATCTATAGCATTTGAATGCAAAAGAACCTGCACGGCCAACATCACACACAAAGGCAGACACCCAACGGCAAGCACACATTTCCTGATGTGGTTTGTTTGCACCAACTTGAACCCTCCAGGTGGTCTCTCCCTGTTGTTTTCTTTTCATTTTAGTGGTATAAAGATGATGGACAAGCCAAAATGGTTTTTTTATTTATAGTCAATAAAAGCCTCCTCCAGCTCATCTCTGAAGAACAGACTCTAAGCATATGGTAGATCAAAAGTAATCTAATCCTGCACAAGAGCGATAAAATTGGTTTTACTCTTTCCATTAAAGATGTCATAGCACAGTATGAGGAGGAATTTGATGAACAATGATAGGCACACAGGTAATTACTATGGCATTGACTGGAAAGGCCTCCCCCCAGAAAAAGTAATTGGATAAAGTTCCCGTAGTCTTTCTGTAATCAGGGTGAGATATTCAGAAGCACAGTGACAGCGGGACGTGGCGCTCAATAATAGTCATTTGAAAAACAAATCAGATAGTATGTTAGTTTAACTATACGTTTCCAAATTCAAGCTGCGCGGCATGAAGCAGCTTCTGAGTTACTGTCGGGATTGAAACTTTCTTTCATGTGATTCATCCAGCGCGACTTTTGTCCAACGAGTCAAAGACGTGATTTGCGTTTGTTTCGGAGTGTCGCGATGCATGCCGGCCTGATGCCTTTAATGACGCCCTTCTGCTCAACATGCAGTCAGTCACGGAGACAGAGTGAGCTTGAACAGATGACGAAAACCCCCCGTGGCACCGAGAGAAAGAAAAAGCCCGAAAGGGGTTGAATCAAACTTTTAACAGCCACAATAAAGATAAAATCGAAAGAATAATGGCTGTCAAAAAGTGCGCCATCGAGGACCGCCAGTCAAAACAACCCCTCGGAGATGTGCGACGGAGAAAGCACTCGGCCGCTGCCTTGTCACTCAGGCGCGTGCAAATCTTCAGAGAGAGAAACAAAAAGACAGAAAGGAGCTGTTGATTCTTGGCTTCGTGAGAATCACAAAACAGCAGCAGGTGCAAACAATGGTCACAGCTCACTTGTAAAAAACACACAGCGAATACCGCAGCAAACAAGTAAAAGAAAAATCAACATATTTCTCTGTGAGTGGCACTCAGGCTTACATTTTCAATATCTCACGGCCTTTCCTATGAAGGAGGGCTCCTTCAATTCCACTTTTAACATTGAAATAAAGTTTCTCTCTGGGCCCAAAAAACAAACAAGAAAGGACTTTACTGACTTTGGGGAATTGGGTCCACATATGAACCGAACGACTACCGAATGTGTTTCTCATTACCTTTGTCCGATGGCTGGTTCCACACTGACTCCAGCAGCTGTTGGAAGAAGACACAGACACCACTGCGCTCAACTCCTCAGCCTCGCTTTAGAGACCTTTTAATGAGAGAAAGTGTCCATTAGGAAAGTCCGGCTGCTTACACCTCAATCTAAAATGCCCCTGAACTTTGATGTGCAACATAATGGTCTCAATTAATCACGAAGGCTCTACACTGACCACTGAAGGTCCTCGAGTTGATCTAAGTGGGTGTCTGGGGAATGTAGTAGTCACCGAGATGCAGGAGTAGGCCAGAGATATTTATCTATACTCTGGCTCTTTGTTTTCCTCCACCCTCCACTCTGCCTCCCTCTCTCCATCCCTGGCATCCCTTTGAAGACATGAAAATACTCTCTTCAAAGTCATATGTTATTTGATTCAGACAAGGCCAGTGCTTTTAAAGTCTGGCAATTACAGCGCTCTCCGTCTCTCTCTCTGTCTCTCTCTGTCTCTCTCTCTCTGAAAGTAAACAGCAAGAAGTCTCCAAGAGCATCAGATAAACATGCACGGAAGCACATGACAGATATGTTACGTGCATGTAAGCGAGCCCTAAAAGTGCCCCCCAGATGTGTCAATGTGTCGGTGCGTCTACCGGGATTGCAGTGCCGCGGCAAGTGCATTATTAATGCTTTCTGAAGTTCACATTATCGCCAGAGAGCTGCTTTTTTAGCTTCATGGATAATTGATACAAGGCCTTCAGGTTTGAACATGAAGCCTGCTTTCACTTCTTTCCCAAGCCTTCAGTCATAAGCCTTCACCTCTCCGCTGCCAAGTCCAAAAGCGTCCAAATATCAGAGCCAATTTCAAGATTAATACAACCCTCACTTTCCGTCTCTCACATGTCAGATAACTATAATTAGATACCACCTTCCTTCATCAAATGTCATTAAAACAAATGATTATCAATGATCATTTGCAAATGACGCAAATGCTAATGAAGGACTGGGAGGTGAGCAACGTTAATTGTCTTCTAATTTTCTTCTCTTAATTACCTCCAATTACTCAGCCAAGCTTAAGAGGCTCAACTTGATTTGTTTGTAGCCTTTGTGAGCTGCAGACAGCATTCACATTGCAGAGAAAGTGGAAATGAACCTGAAAAGGATTTTACAAAACTAAGAAAACATACATCACAAATGTTACAGGACAAACTCAGAAAGACATAATATTGGTTTGGAATTATTTTGGGGACTTACTTCGAAACAATGTGCCCTGAAGAACCAGCGGTCCCCCCAAAGTTCAAAGGGCAAAATGTCTTTGTCTACGAAAACTGTGGAAATATTTGACTCCTTCACTTCAAGCATCAACGAACCAACTCACCTTAACTTATGAAGTGTCTATCTGAGAATCTGTATTTAGGTCAAATAAACAGTGCAAGCTGAAGGACCTCTATAAAACGACACCAAAAAAGTTTTCACAAAACATACAAGGAACCTGCTCTTGTATTCCAACAAAGTGTTGAAGCAAAACCAGCAGTTCATCTTGAAAACCATGACAGGTTCAAATCCATTTCCTCACTCGTCCCACATGGTTTCCCCTCCGTCCTATTTATTGTCAAACCTACACAAAGTGTTTTCAAGAGCAAATGTCAAACACTAATTGTCCAGGTTGCAAGCCGTTATCTATACCTTCTCTCCCCTCCCCCCTACATATGCTTGACTGGCTGGCATCCTGACACGTTGGCTCTGTGTTGTATGGAAATAACAAACGAGCAGAAGAAACCCAGCAAACACAAGGGACAAGACAAGGCTGAGAGAACACACTCATTTAGGTATGTACACAATACACCGGAACCAAAGTGCATTATGGAAAGCCGTAGTAATGCGCATGTTTATTTATAGTTGGTTGCTGGCGATGCCCTGTTAGTATAGTCTGCAGAGAGTGAAATGATTCAGTGTTTGTTTCTTCTAACTAACCATCTGTCAGTGAGGTCACTTAGTGAATAAAAGCCCTTTCCGGCAGTTGAGCGAGACGGCTGAAGTCCTGTCGGATTCAGCAAGAAGCAGGTTCTTAAACAGACCTCTGCGAAAAAGAAGCCGTAGTCACCGTGTAGCTGGAAAACTGAAATAAGCAACAGTAAAACCCTGATTAAAACTTTATAAGGGAGGCTGGGTGGTTGTTTCAATCATGCATCAGCCAAATGTCAGCTTCAAACTGTGAGCACAAGAACTGAAAAAAATGTGTCATTCTCATTAGAGTTGGGATATCGACAGTGTTAAACTACACGGTGGGAAGCTGAAATTTCTCGGTAAAAAGACTCCATCAATTCAGTGTGATATTGCTTCATCAAAGGTGAGAGCAATATAAATCATCTTTTATCAGTTGTCAGTGGATAAAAGAACGATACCGCAGAGAAGTGAAATCATCTGGAGTATTCCCCATCTTTTACCGCCAAACCTGAAGGTAACAATGTTGATTGATGCTGAAGGCATGTGCAAGACCTTGGGAAAAGTTACTTTAACTTTGGTGTTCATCGTGTTTCATAGTGTAACTTTACAGGGGAACACGGCAACACTACAGACTGAATGTACATTTCATCCGCTCGCCACAGACGGTCTCTCCCCGGGTTTCCCAGTTCCCACGAGTTTCCGAGGAGAGACAAAAACAGTCAAAAGAAATGAGATCCTGTCTGAGATATTGATTCGGCACAACACGAGAGTCCACCAGAGCCCCATAGAGAAGCTGCCACACCAAGAGTGCCTACACATGTGGTAATACAAGGTGGGACCGGCTTCACGAGTAGTCATCAAACTACATGTCTCTGCAGTCGCATAAAGGAAGTGACAGATAAATTTACACATTTCCAGAAATACCTCTGTGGGTGTGAGCTGGCTCAGTGGATGTATTTGTAAGGATGTTGCAATTAATCTGTTCCTCCATTTCTCTCTTACCTGCAGTCTATTTACCAGTTTCTTCTACTGTCACCAGATTTCAGTCAACCAGCTGCTGCTGATCAAACATGTGGAAAACCCCGTCCAGATGTTTAAACACAATCAGGACTTATGTTTTGGGGGTTCGCAATGATTACAATGATCATTATTGTCACTT
>JASSRZ010000049.1:12912622-12923049 GCA_032164315.1 Malacoctenus gilli | reverse complement strand
GATAATCAAAACGGCTATTCCTTTATTTTAATGGCTGAAGTCGATGGCAGATGACTTGAGACTATTGTTTGTTTTAGGCTGCCTAATGTGATTTCCCAAAGCAAGCATGACTAACCAAACGGCTCATTGCCTCTGGGTTACTCCAGACATCCTGCAGTGTTTGCACTTTAAAGGCAAAGCATTTCATAATGAGAACCATGCCGTTTTAACCGCAAAGTGTTCAAGCAGCTGCTGATGGGCTCCATCCTACTTGCACGCTACATTGATAAACCAAGGTTGGACAAAAAGAGTGAGCGGCACTTTATGGTCCCTGAAGCCATCAACATCACACATGGTCACGCACAAGCGCTCATCAGCAGAGACAGACACGTCAGGGACTGTCATGTGTCATCAAACTTGATGGAGAAACTCAGCAGCTTGACCCGAACGCATAAGCTACAGCATGATGGAAAATTTACTATGTGGGTGTAACCGCCTGATAGTCCATCAGAGGGTACCGGTCCATCTAACCCACCGGTCAATCATCATCAGTCAAGACAGAGTGATATAGCACCTGGATGTATGTAGCCATGGTCAGCTGCTTTATTCATTACAGCCATCAGAATCAAGGTCAAAGTTATTGTTTTAATAACTGACCTTTCTTCTGCTGATGCGATGCTTTACTGGAGCGCCAAGTAAAGATGCACGACAGCGCCAAGAGCTGGGGCACTTGTGAAGAAAATGAAGGTAAAGGACGTCGGATTTACAAATGCTACAGTGACATAGACAGAAAGACAATCAGGAAACTAGAGATATTTTGATTGCCGAAATTCCATGCACCTATTTCCAGTCTATTCAGAGTGTGTGTGTCTGTGTGTGTTTAACACTTCCATGTTGAATGTTTCGGATGATGACAAGACTAACAAAAATAACTAATTTGTAAACCAAACAGACATTTTATCAACAGGTTTGCAGTGGAAATACAAACTCATGCTTGCAGCTGCAGCCATTGTTCCATTTTCACAATCCCTTCTTATGTAACGTATATGATGAAGTGATGTAAGCCTGATTATCACCTTTCAGTCAATGCAGCACCGGTACGTGGGAGTTTCTAATCATTCGCTGAAGTGAGTTCCGATTAAATAAACAGCCTTTCCTTATTATACAAAGACCTAGAGGGGAGAAGGAGCCCATAAGCAGTAGCAGGGGATTGGTAAAAGGCTGTTAACAAAGTGTCTGCTGTGTTGATACATGCGCCGCAACAATACCCTGCAGCCCTCATAATATATTATATATTAGCTGACACTTCAAAGCGGAGAGACTTGTTGTCACTGCCAAGTTGCCATGTGAGATTAGCCTGAGACAAGTGTACACTTTTAACACTGTCCATCTTGTTTAGGCAGGACAAAGTGCCATCGTTGACATCGTTTTATTGGGACTTTGACTCAAAACTGTGTCACGTGTTGGGGCTTAAAATACCTGCTTAAAATGCCCTGACATCTTTATTGCAGCTAGGATTTATCTTTTTGATATCAAAACAAATCAAACTTCACAAAAATAGGAACATTGTGGTATAAATAATTGTTCTGTGTGCATGACGTTCAGTATAGCAAAGGGTACCTTTCAAACAAAAAATGGAAAGCTGTCGCAGATCACAAGACAAAAAGCACAAGAACGTGCGAGGAGGAGAAGGAGGAGGAGGAGCTGCTCCACTTTTTGTTTTGGAAGAAGTTAATTCCCTCACATTGAGAAGTTTGTCAAGCAGATGATTACATTTTCTCTGCACAGTGAATATCTCCTGCTCCAAAGGGTCAAGGAGAGACTGCGACAGATGCAGCTAAAATAAGCATCAAGGAAGAGGTGCAGTGTCTTTGAATTAAAACCAGCAGACTTCCAAAACTTCAAAATACAGCCTCAGTGAGGCGTTACCATTTTAGCAGCTGACAGCGAATGTTTCAAGAGCAGGTAAAGGCATGTGGCGCCAGACAAAATTAGTTCATTAAAAACTTTTGCTTGATCTTCGGAGGACACGGGCATCACGTAATCGGGAGAAGAAACACCCGCTCCCAGGTTAAGTGTGGTTTTGCATGCAGATAACAAAAGTTTAGCTCACAGGAAAGGCGACTATGTTGGCTTCGTACCATCGGGGAGAGAAACTCTGCAGTCATAATGAGCAGGGCGGAGAGCAAAAAGTACAGCCATGGGCCGGGCACGCGCTGCCAAACAACAATAAAAAGCACTTGTGTGTGATGGATCAAGCTGTGAGAGAACGATGGAGGGCACACAGGGGTCAGATAGAGAGAAATCCTCTGTGATCTCCCCCATCTTTCACAAGGACCGTCTGGCGTTAGAAGAGACAGCGAGGGGAGACGGACGCCGCGGAGGGAGGATTTGAGACGGAACCAGGAGACGGACAAAAAAAAAAGCAAAAAAAACCCCAAAACACCCAAAAACCTGGAGAAACAGCAATGACAGTAAAAACGAGACATGGATGGATGATGAGACGATTGGACCCTGGGTTCAGAAATGTGAAAAACTCTGTGCAGGAACAAGACAAGACCCACAAGTCTGAAATACGCCAAGCACCTAAACACACAATGTGTCATCTTTTGTCGCTGGGTATCTACACCCCCCCTTGGGCTTGTAGTGCCAGGATGATTAAAATAAACCCATCATGTATTTCAACATTTCTTAATCAATATATCCTTTTCTTTTCTTCATCCTTTCATTCATGTGTTTTGTGTTGAAGTCCTCAGGAGGAGGGCACCGCTGGACATCCCCACATGACCTCCTTCACCCGTTCTCAGCAGGCCCATTTAATAATCCCTCCATGGGATGACCAGGTCTCAGCAGACACCGGGGAGATGGTTAGTTGACCTCGGGAGCTTCCGCCCTGCACGGGCAGCTGAACACATCAGATCCCACCGCCCGGCCAATTCAGAGAGGAGCTGAGGGAGAGGGAGGGAAGGGGCGCGGCGTGGCGGCCGTGGGGTTTAGGTGTGAGCCGAGCCTCCCGCGCATTAATCATGGTCAGATTGAACAGTGAACGAGCGTGAGCGCTGGCTCCTGCCTGCTCTTTACCGCCTCTTAAAGATGATGGAACACCAGAAACCTCCCGAGGATTTTTCGGGGGAGCTCCGTCGGACAATATGGATCACCGAAAGAACGGCGAGTGCAGGAATACAGACGAGGGAATGCATTTCAGACTCTCTCCGCCTCAGACTTCAGCCTCCGTTTCGAAAACAATTAAACAAACAGATTCACCGAACCTTGTAGGAGAGTGACAAGAGACGAGTATTCCAAAAAAAATCTTTCTGCTCTTCAGCGCATCTATTCTGCTATGGATCAATAAGTCTTTTATACTATCTATAATTGAAACGCAGGGAGCCTGAGGTGATTTAGTTGGCTGTAATTTCTTTATTGGCCTTGAATACTAATACAAGCCCAAGGACATCAGATTTTCTTTATCCGCTTAAAAACATACACAAGCACAGAGACATTCCCAAACTAATTTCATTGACCCACATTTGTATGTAGATTGGGTCACAAAAATGTGGAATAGCTCATTTATACTTCACCTGTCCTATAACAGTGTTTAGCCAGTTCAAGAATGAAAAAACAACATTAATTAATGGTAAATGTTTTTTTTAAACACAGAAATTGTTTATACGTTTATTGAATAGAGTAATAAATGACAGGAAGCTGTTTCATGTCTCTCTTCAAAAGACATTAATTTGTCGACAGCGGTATTAATTAAAACAGCCAGTGAAAAGCCAGTGAATTCCACGGTTTTGCACATCACAGGTCTTTTATGATGAACTGCTCGGTGGCATTTTTCACTCTCCTCTCTCGTGTTCCCACATTTTAAATGTAAGAAGACTTATCGCTCAACAGGTACTCTTGGCCGGTTTCAGCCGGTAAACTTTAAGTTGAAGTTACACAGCTCATTAGGTTCAAGGAGAACACCCGGTTAATTCCAGTTCATAAAGTCTACTGCGCAGAAATGAGGTGCAGGGGGCTGACTGGAGGAGGAGTGGTCCAAGACAACTTTATCTGGCATGTTTATGATTTTGTTGTTCAGTAAGTGCTGGATGGTTTTTAATACTGGAATAAAAAATGTTGCCAGCAAGGTCAGAGTCATTATGCTGATTTGCTAAACATCCAGGGGGAGAAACTCTACAGGGGGAAAAAGTACCCCCCCCCCCATGTATTCCAATAATTTACTGCATATTTTCAGAATCTTTCATGATTTTTTGGAAGAAAAAATTCATAGAATTATTTACATTTTCAGATCACTGCAAAAAACTGTATTGTCCCATTCAATAAAAAGGGCAAAAAAGGCTGCAACAGGACTGTCAACTTTTCAGGAAACCTTGGGGTGAGATATGACAGACTCCTCACCAGGATGACACAAGTTGACATCACCACCAGATTTTCATTACAGGGAATCTGTCAGTATAGGACCCGTGGCTTTGCTCATGTGCAAATTATCAGCAGTCTGGTTGAAGTCGGGTGGAGGCGGAGGACCGGCTGCACATGAGCCCAACAAATCGGGTGTGATCCAAATTAGTGACAGCGTGCAGAACAATACGCACTTTCATGTCAGAATTTCCAAGACATCAAAGTTGTGAGTTCACTGGGAGGAGTTCACATAAAGTAATCAAGAGGATTCTGAAAGTCACCAAGTTAGCAACACTGCTGCTAGGTACAGCATTCATTTTCACAGCATGAGGAATTGAGGCTTGGTGTGAGAAAACATTCATTTGCGCTCTTCTCACCCTGAGTGAGAGTTGACAGCTCTGCTGTAACCACCAACCAGCCATGTCCAACATTATCCAGGCACCTGTACACTTTACCCTCCGAGAGAGGCGAGATTACAAAATTACAGACGGCAAAAGAGGAGAGTGGAGGCAGCGTGGCGAAATCTGGAGGGAAGAGCAAAAGCTGCGAAGGACCTTGTTAAAAGCCCCTTTGTGACAGTTGAGTAAAGGCTGCAACTTCGAGTCATTAAATGTGGCAGAAACTGGCGAAGTGAGAGAGTGAGTAAATCAAATTCGGTACAAACCAGCCAATGCTGATCGAAGTAAGCTTTAAATATGAATAAACACTTGACAAAGTTAAATGCTAAAAAAAAAAGCTGTGTGTGCTTTTATCTCTATCAGACTGTGGGCAACTTCATCGAATTGAAGACCTGTTTTGCTATCAGGTTAAGCCCACGGCACATTGTGCGATTTTAGCAATCCTTTAAGTTTCGTTCAAGCCACACTGCATGATGTGATTTTAATAATCTCTGGCAGGGTATAACATCTGATGTGTGCAGACTGCAAAACGCATTGCAGGGTCCGACATGGCAGCATTTAGGGGAGTCGGGAGTGATGTCCAGACACGGGGAGAAAACGTCAGTGAGCAAAGCACCAGCCAGGACTACAGTTTCTGGAAATGCAGAGCAAAACCTCCCGACTGTGGAGTTTTTAGTTCTTTAAACAAAACACAAAGTTGAGGAGAAGGAGAACTGACACAGTCATGGCTCGAATAGCTGGATTTTGGCGAGGAATCTATTTGGAGCGCTTTGATCACTATAAACAAGTTTGGAAAAAAAGCACTGAATGTAGTTTTCTGCTCGAGACTTCAGTCTCGTCGCTCTCCCGTTATTTCCCTTCCACCTCAAGACAAAGCGGAACACTGCGACCTTACAGTGGTTTCTGACCTCTGCAACATCAGAAATATTTACCACCTTCAGTCTTCAATCACTGAATCCTTGAAAAATTTTCTCGGTCACAGACTGCGAGTCTGGTAAATGGCACAAATGAATAATTTAACAGCATATGCAGCCGATCAGTGAAACCAACTCCTCTGGTGTTTGGAGGCTATCTCAGATAGGGGTATAAATCCCCACAGTAGCCACACGCTTAATGAATAGGAACATAGATAAAAAAAAATTCTCAACAGCTTTTACGTTGGCAAAAAAAAAAAGCTGATCCCTTAAATCTCCAGGCACCAGTCTGGGTGCTCCAAAACGTCCATTCTGATTACACTGCAGGAGAGCCCTGATACGATTCACAGAAAATTCAGCCTGAAAAAGGTTTCTGACACTCTGACGCATTCCAAAAAAATCCCCCTGACAATATTTCACTCTTTCAACAGGCTTTTTCTCTGTTGTCAGTCAGATGGGATTTCAGTATTCGGTCTCTGTTTTTGGTTTTAATACGTCACTTAAGAAAAAACCCCCCAAAAAAACCTTCACAAAACTTTTCAACTGCTCGTGTCCCACATTCATCTTTTCCGCCTAGTGTGACTTTAAAACCCTGTAACATTTCACTGCACTGCCAAGTCAGTGGAAAAGTAGATGGGAAATGTTCTTGGGAAGAGGAGAGATGGAACATTACAGTTGGAGATTTTAATGGCAAGAATTGCCTCAAACAAAATGTACTTTGAAAGACTTCACTTGGATCTCAGGTTCAGTTTTTTAAGTACTCGGGAAATCTTGATGAAAAGGTGAAGTAGGATCTCCGCTCGCTCTCTCTGAGGCTAAAGGCTCGGCTTTTAACGAGAGAGAAACCAAACGGGAGAAAAGGGAGAGACCCCCCAAAAAACTGCTTTTAATCTTCGAACACCCAGACTAAGATTGAGTCGTCCTCAGTAGCTTTTCAGCGTTTCAAAGTCGTCCTATCAAGGAGGGGAAATCTGAAGCTGGAGCGTCTGGGGAAGGAAAACACTGGAGGGAGAAGACTCTCATTTGGCTTCATTTCTCCTATGGCAGCCATGTTCCCCGGGCTGATGGATGAAGGGAGAAACTCATCTCGTGACTAATTATTTATCTTCCCTCCAGAACTGTTGTGTCTGGGGGTTGGAAAAAATCCAACCCTTTGCTCTGACCAAGCAGTAAACAAACGAGAGTGATGGAGGTAACCGAGTCTCCGCTTACTCTCCGACAACACTGTGCAGCAAGCGCGCCATGCATGCAGCCGACAGACAAAGTCTGGCAAGTTTTTTTTTTTTTTTTCTATTTTGGTTTTGCAGACCTTGTTCTTAAACTGTGTTAGATTCTGACCATTATAAATAATTTGAAAAGGATTCATAACATTTTTTATTTGCAGCAAATTAGTATATATAGTAGTCAGGAAGACTTTGGTTCTGTAACTCCTATCGGCTGGTACCGGAGCCTCCAACACCCTCCTGTTTCATCACAGACGCTAACTTGCTTGGAAGATTCAATGAGAATGCGGCCGTGTTGATCGTAACACTGTGTAATCCTACTGTTTACCCGACAGCCTTCCATTTGACTCATGTTACACTTCTTTAGGGGTAAAAGAGCTGCTGAGAAGACCCAGCTTTATTTGAGCTTTGCAGTGAGAAGACACCTAACAGGAGCCATTCAAGTCTGATAGAGGGAGGTCTGTGTCCTCTACCTCTTTGAGCTCTTCTCATCACGTATGCATGTATTCAAGGTTAGAACCCGACGTGTTGGAGAAAAGGGATGAAAGAGGGGAAGACCGCGCAGGTGGATGACAAGAAAGACGATGGGAGGAGAAAAACACTGACTCCCACTCATCCTCCGATGAACCCCTCATTGGATCGTGCAGAAGAAGCAAAAGGCTCGGGTCCTGGAGCTCCACACAGACCGGGATCAAAAGGAATCCCCTTCTGATCCAAATGTCGTTTGAATGTTTTATGGTCGCCAGGGCGTCGAGGTAAACCTTGAATGAGACGTGACGCAACAGAGCTCTGATCTGAAGGGCCTCAGCGGTTTCAGACGATAACGTCACGGTGGCTCGGTGGTTTATTTAGGCTCATATAGAGTGCTGCTGTGTTGGTGCAGGGTAATTGCATGTTAATGTTCTCACTGCATTGTGCCACCAGGCCTTTCTGCCAACTGGCAAAATTGCTTGGGTGAAAGTTGGAGAAAAGCCGTGGACTCACCAGAACAAGAGTATTTAGACCATTTTCTACCTGAAATCACAGGGAATAAACTAAGACCACTAGTGAAAGTAATAAAAACTAAATTAAAAACTACTACTGAAAGTAATAACTCAATTAAAAACAGAGCTTTTTAAAAACTAGATTCAACAGAAAAAAGAAACTTTGGTCCATAAAATCGTATCAAAAATTGAAAACAAGATGGTAATTACTGAAAAATGTCCAAACTATTAGGATCGCAATAGAGAGCATGTCCACACTGCATCTGAATACACAACCTTCTAAAAAAAACTGTCTGATTAAAAGTGTCTGTCACATTGTCATTATCATTCAGAGTAAGGTTCCTCTAAAATGAGCACGCATACATTCCTGCAGGGCTGTTTTTCTCAAATAGATAAGCCTACATTAGGCACCGGAAACGCACTGAATCATCAATACATTAAGCTGCTAAATCACAAGCATTTATGCAAACATGTATTCTTTCAGCTATGACAAAGCTCTTCAGCGATGCACCGAAGCTGTTCAAATGCTTTGTTTCCTTAAAGGAGCAAGTGCAGGATGAGTGTGTTTACATCCCATTATGTGGAAGGCAAAGACTCGCATGTTATGCAAATGCACCCACAGACGTCCACACAAGCTCACGCTGTATTTGGCAAAGTGTCCTGTTCCTGAACTTTATTTTTAATCCGTGCAAAAAAAGAACAATGCACAAGTGAAATAGTATGAATGTATGAAATGTGCAGGCACAACTACAAGCCACGAATAACATGAAAAACACACACGTCCAGACTTGGAACACATTCAGTTACGCTCAGCAGAAGTGATTAAACTGCAAATGCTGTTGTTGGAGAACTGAGCCACGAAAGGGTTAAGTTGCTCCAGTTCAATGAGGAAATGGGAGGAGACTCCAATGTTGCTACTCAAAGAGAAAGTGAAAGGAGGAACACACTTTTCTTTGCTCTGCCAACACTTTTAGGGGGGACCGAAACTGCAGGTAACTTGTCTTTACTTATTAAAGAAAAGTTGACAACTTGCATTCAGACGTTAAGGAATCATTTCAAAGTCAGACGATTGCAAGACTGTGACTCGTTTGCCTGTGCGTGACTCTAAGACTTCTATGATCTGTCCATATATATTGCAGACATGGCTTCTGCCACGAGTCTAATGGCTGAGGAGGATTTGCTGTGTTCCATCTGTCTGGCTGTGTTCACTCAACCTGCATCAATTCCCTGCGGGCACAACTTCTGTCTCGAGTGTATCACAAACTACTGGGACACTCTCACTGTGCTCAAATGCCCACTGTGCAACGACCACTTTGATACCAGGCCAAGGCTCACGGTTAACACTTTTATAGCTGGAGTAGCAGAAAAGTTTAAGAGAAGAGTGGAACAGAAGCATTCGGGTGGCGCTGTACAATCAGGGGACAAGAACGTGCTCTGCGACCTCTGCACGGGGCAAAAGCTCCCAGCTGTAAAGTCCTGCTTGGTATGTTTAATGTCCTACTGTCAAACTCATCTGGAGCCGCACCAAACAAAATCAGCCTTGAAGAAGCACACACTCATTCCTCCAGCTGAAAACCTGGAGAGCCGGATATGCACGGTCCATGATGAACCCTTGGATCGCTTTTGCAGAGTGGATCTGGTGTTTCTGTGCGCGCACTGCAAAGACAGCAAGCACAAGGGCCACAAGGTGGTGAGTGTGGAGGAGGAGGCCGAATTGAGGAAAATCCAAGTGGGAAACTCCAAGAAAGCCACGGATCAAATGATTCAAGCTCATCAGCAGAAAATTGTCGACGTTCAACACTTCTTAAAGGCCAGCAGAAAAAATGCAGAGGATGCACTGGCCAGTAGCCTCCATGTCATGGCTGCGATGGTGGACTACATTAAGAGAAGCCAGGCGGAGCTTGCGAGGGTGATTGAGGAAAAGAAGAAAAGAAAAGAAAAAGAAGCAGCAGCCCTCATTAATGAAGTGGAGGGAGAAATGGTGACATTAATGGAGGAAAATCTGCAGCTTGATTCCGTTTCACTGAGTACCGACCCGTTCCTGTTCCTGAAGCACCACCTGTCTCTTCCCATCAGCCCGCCCCGGGACAAGAACTGGCCAGATGTAACTGTTGAACATGGCCAGTTTGCAGTTAAGGGGGCCCTGAAAAAGCTGGCGACAACAATCACAGGGGAGATAAGCATGCTGTGTGATCCCGACTTTCCCGAGAAGCAGAAGCACGCTGTGGATGTAGCGCTGGACCCCGACACAGCAAACCCCAGTCTCGATATTTCAGGGGACCTGAAGCAGGTCGCACATTCCAACAGAAAGATACCGGCCCCCAACAAACCAGAGAGGTTCGATCAAGTCCTGAATGTCTTAGCAAAGGAAGGCTTTTCCTCAGGAAAGTTTTACTATGAAGTTCAGGTCAAGGACAAAACACAGTGGGACTTAGGAGTCGCCAATGAGTCCATCAACAGGAAGGGCGACATAAGGCTGAGCCCGAAGAATGGATACTGGACAATCTGGCTGCGCAGGGGAAGCGAGTT
>JASSRZ010000049.1:12895230-12906034 GCA_032164315.1 Malacoctenus gilli | reverse complement strand
CACACACACACACACACACACACACACACACACACACACACACACACACACACACACACACACACACACACACGGCTTTTATTCGGGTGAGAGAAATGATCCAGATGGGGATTCTTCCCAGGTAGACTGCCTTATCTCCACTTCTGGGAATTAAATCTATAATAGCACCAAGACCACGCAGATATCACCCGTGATGAAACTGCTGGCGACAGTCTTTTGGCACAAGAAAAATGAACCATTTAAGCGGTTGGTGCGTGGATTTTACCGGCCGATACCAGCAGCAGCCCCACAGAGTGAGCTGTGCCCTGCGAGCACTGATATTAGTTCATTTAGAGCTCCTGTGTATCTCTGCCTGATTGCAACTCCAGACCAATTAGTGTCACCCCAACAGACGAGAACATGGAGCAACACCTCTCTGTCTTAAGGGCCTTTTTTTTTCTTTTTACAGCTCATAAGGCCATTAATTAAAAAACGCCGCTTTGGTTAGACGGCAAACTGGCCGTGATTAGAATGAGGCTTTCTGGGTGAATGCGCTCACATGACGCACACATGCAAACAGCCTACAGTGCATGCAAGTATTTCTTTTTTTGCGTCGCAGGTCAGCATGTATGAGGGAGCCACAGGCATATGAGTTTTTGATTGGCAGCTTCCTGGTTGCAGCCTGGCGACCTCCAAACGCTCCAGACAAGCGGAGCCGCGGGCTACAGCAGGCTAATCAAAAAACAGAAAAGGACCAAACAAGGCTACCTCTTCTTAGGCTGCCTCAAAATAAAAGGATTATAGTTTATCTCCAACCGGCAGTAATTTGATGCTGCTCGCATTCAAATTACATTTGATCGGAAAACATCCAACAGAACAAAGTGAGCTACTTTCATTTCAGGTAACGTCTGAGTATTTAAACATAATACCATTGTGCCAGACGAGTAAGAATCAGCCTAATCTTTGAAATCCTGATGGAATAGTGAGATTCAACTACCAGTGCAGCAGCTCCTTTTCCTCTTATCTTTTCCAACAGCATTTTACAGGGACGAGGACTGCTGTGCTCAGAGGGTCAGTGCTAGCCACGGGGTCAAAGGGCAGAGTGATGAGTCCGACAAGCCTACAGTAGCAACTGGATTAGATGAGACAACAGTGGTGAGCAAACTACTGTAGCTACAAACCAAAATATTCATTAAAAAACCTACTTTCAAACAGGGGTGATCATGAGTTCATGAATGCTTCCAAAATGAGAAGAAAAATAGAGTACAGCTTTGGATAGTTGCCAGTACATCACGGTAATACACACTCATATGCTACAGTCAATTCAGAAAGGCGACTTTCACAAAGTGTGTCTTTCTGTTGTGAAAGGAAGCAAGACAGCATGAAGAAAACGCAAACATGCAAACGTCAGAAGGGCGCCATCCCAAAGTCCCACTCAGAGAAATGTGAAAAACATGAAAGCAAATCTATAACTGGAACTGTAAGAAAACGAGTAAAGAGTAAAACATCAATCAGGATTTAAACTCCACTGAAGTCAACCTGAGATGCTCGGGAGATACCACCGAAATGCAATATTGATACTGCCAAACACACACATTCATACCTAATCTGATTCACAGTATAGATTCCAGACCTTTGAAATCAATGTCAGAATCTTTTGAGCGGATCTTCCCTTACAGGAATAAATGAATTTCAACCCGTTTATTTCTCCTTCTCCTCTTCTTCCATGTCAAGTTATTTTCCTTTGCTCAACATCTTTTGGGAGATGTACAGCAGCTGTTAGCGCCTTGTGGATCTCGGGAAGGCGTTACAGACACCAGCACCATAGTTGTGTGAACTTCATGTCCCATCAGTTCCTCATAACACAACTGTTTCCGCCGTCTTTGTTTTCCTGCCGAGTGTGGGTGGTGGCAGGTGAACAGCACTTTTTCATTGTCAGGTTATTGATTGGCCACAAGAGGGTTTGGAGGGAGGGTTTGAAGCATCACACTCAGACAACAAAAGCATTCTTTTTTACCCGTTTCTTTTTTCTACTCTGGATATATTGGCATCAGCGTTTAGGTCGGCGTAAAAAGCTTCATCCCCGGCTGACATAACTCAAGATTTTCCTGACAAATTATGAAAAAGATCATTTTGAGATTACCAAACAGAACTGATTACAATGCTGATTTTTTTAAATGAAAAGATTCCAAAGTTCCTTATCGTGAAAGTTCCTGATCCTCTTTTCAAATACATCCTTTATTTATTTTTCTACATGTATTTTTTTCTTTGATTTTCTTCATTTAAGAAATTGTCCAGGTTGTTTACTGGCTTCATGGAGTTCATGAACCTAGCATCTGCAAATAGAGCTAACAATGGTTCACAGATGCTTATACGACTGTTAATGAATGGGAAGAGATAATTTCCTAAAGTTTTAGATATAAATAATGGGATTGCAAAACATTGTGCTGATTGTGGCTTATTAAAAATGTCTTCTACATTCATGCTCGTCAGTGCTCATTGCTCATCACATACAATAAAAATGCCACTAATGTAATGTAAATGTGTTTACTCCGCTCGTGTACAGCTCAAGCTGTGATTCTTTTCCACACACATGATTCAAAGACATGTTTGTGTGCATCAACTTCAAGCTCCTCCGTCCTTTTTTCTTCCATGTAACGACCGCACATCAAGATGCAAAGAAAGTTGCAGGCAGATGCTGACATGAGATTGGCTTCATGCATTTATGGATGCAGGCCCAGCCTCTATTTAGTCTTGGCTCCATATTATTGGACAAGACCAGGTCCATAATGTGTTTACAAGGATTTTTAACGGCTGTATCCATTCAGGGGAGTCTCATCTCCATCCACTGTTAGACAATGACAGATAGGCGTTTTCTCTTGATGGTCTTTCGCTATTTTCCTGGTGGTTGGTAACATGAAATCTTCTGTGATGTGCATGTGCCATGTTGCTATCGCTGCACTTCGGCCCCTCACATGCTTTTGTTTTTCCTGCAACAATTTATACTTGGACACTTCTTCTACCCCACTCTGATCTGCTTTAGGGGTCTTTCTGACATCATCATTTTGAAAGTGAGATTTTGCACATTTACTGTACAGTAAACTGAACGACAAAAGGTTCACAGCAAACTAATGGATACACATAAAATCCATGGGTTTCCATGGAGGGCTTGGATGCTGAAAATAAACACTTTTAGATGAGATGAACACATTATCCAAAGAGGAAGGTGAGCAAGTTCAACACCACACCTGCTATCCTGTAAAATGCCCACTCGACCCTAATTATCAATGCAACCCCAAAATTAGTTTCCAAATGCAGATTACTGCAAAATACTCATGGAACTGAAGACATAACACATGCAAATGTTTAAATGCAAATAAATGTCAACTTTTGTAATATTTATACTGTCTTTTCTTACTATGAATACGGCTATTTTCATTGATGAGAAAGAGCGAGCTGCACTTTTGAATTCCCCATGATGATGTAAAAACTAACCGTCTACTGTTCCACCCTTCCATCGTAAATTAATTTGGGGTTGTTTAAATCATAATTAAACTCTTCATGCAAGTCATCACTCACATTCTTTTCAAATGTGTCAGGGGGTATTAAGGGTTTGTTATTGCCGGCGCATCTGCAGAGACTTTCTTGTGAAGTTTTGGCACACTGGAACTCTTCAACAATCCTTCTGATAAAACACATGAACAATGGTTCATTCATTCAGTCATTCACGAGGCAATTAGATACTTTTGGACCCCTGCAAGCATATTACACTGAGCGCTCTATTGATGAACACAGGAGACGAATGGAGCTCCCCTGCTGGACACTGTGGTATGTAGCAGATGACACAGAGTGGTGTTGGCCTTAGAGATTGGTGCAATCTGTAGACTGTCTGCGATCGCTACAGACTGTAGCACTGAAAATATCAGTGCAATCCGAAAACAATCTGCTTGAGTCGAGTCAAATGGAGTCACATGTTCAGGCATACATCTGTGCTCGTCTGCAGTGTAATCGATTTGCTCTTTCTGGTTCTTCAAACTGGCTGTAGTCTCCATTTCATTTTAAATCGAACTAGTTTTTCTCCTGTTCTTTGTCCATTCGTCGTATCATTTACATTCCATGGACGTAGGTCAACCATCCTTGTTGATGAGCAGGGCCTTTGCCTTTCGGCTTTTGTAGAAATGCCTAAACATGAGGGCCCTCCAACAAAGTAACTTACCACATGAACATACAAACAGGAGCATCCAAATCATATTTCATGTATGAAGGCTGTCACGGTCTTACCTTTATTATCAATTATGCTACAATGTCCCTAAAGAATAAAATGACTGCGGGTCCATGTGAATTAATCTTCGAATTAGAAAAAACAATAAAACAATAAAATCCACCGTTTGCTTTTTTATATGTGTGCATGTGTGTGCGTAAAAATCCGTCTCATGTAAGCGAAACCTGAAGTGCACAACATCGACAGTGCTACTCACTCACTATTCATGGGATTAAGGTGTGTTTTGGTGAAAGCAGCTGTACAATCTAGCCTCGAGCAGAGATAAAACACATCTATAGAGGTTTTGTAAAGCCACCATTTCCTGAAAAGACTCCGTTGTTTAAGGGAGAAAAACGTCGAGTGTAGCCGTCAGGCCCAGTTGACTCCGGCTCAGGTAACCCTGCCTTAAGTCGTTTTATAGATCCAACCGACCTTTCTCTGGAATTGCATAAACTTTTGGCGATGGCTCGTACTCAATGTATGCATTCTTACCCAAACACCTGTAAACACAGCTGTTAGACTTTGCCTTAAGCTGATCATCAAGAATAGTTTCTCTGCTGGGATTTCTTGAACTCCTTTTTGAGGTGAAATGAGCAAAAACTCATAAGAAATTAGATTCCAGCACATCTGTGTATTCTTGTAATGACATTCATGAAACACACAAAAAGGCCTTCTTTCAGATGTGCGATCAGAGCCGGGCCCAGCAGGCTTAAACACGTGCACAGTTCAAAAGCAGAGTGATGCTAAAATTGTAGCGCGCCACCTGACAGGCACAAACATGAGTGCAGGTGCAGCGCTCGGCTTCCCATTCAGAATATAAACACATCAATCATTAGAGAGTGATCACCTGAAAGTAAAAATGAAACACGTCAATCTTTTGCTCGTATTTCCATTTTAACCAGCAGCTGACAGCCGTGGCGCTGTAATCTCTAGTCTGTGACACCAGAACCATGTTTACCTTCAGCCCCACTTCCACCTCCCCCGACCCCACACCCCTGTAAACACAGTTCTTCAAACTGACTCAGTTGGTTGCTTCCCTTTTTAGAAAATAGAACCCTTATCAAGTACTTCCTCTGCTGGTACATGTGAATACTAATGCAAGTAGTCACACATGCTTGAGCTTGCACCTGCATTTCTCCCCAAAAAGTCCTCTCTGCTGTCTGAGTAACGCAACTGTCTGGGGTTACATCAAACGCACCTACGCACACCTTTTTCACTTCCTGCATCAGTCTTTCTTCCCAAAGATGTCTGCAACCCATCAACATCCATCTGTCTGGGATTTCTCTCTCGCGCCGCCTGGTTTCCGCACGACAGACCCAACAAAGTGTCAGTTCATCTTCTGCTGGATTTGATATTTCTGCTGTCACTCTCCAAGCTGATCTTTGACAACTTTCTATTCAGAACATTAAAAAAAACAGTCAAAAGAAAGGAAGCACAAGGGCCAAAAAGATCAGAGTTTGTGAAGGAGCAAAAGGAAGACAAAGTAGGTTTGTAAACAGCGATCCTGCCAGAATTTCTGCACCTCAGAAAAGCAGCATGGAGCAGAGTGTGCCCCACCCTGAGCATCATCCAGTGAACCCTTCTAGCAAACCCCCGGAAAGTTGTTTTTTATTTACCCCACTAGCTGCATGCTGTCATTTTTCTGTGCTTTTTGGTGCACGCCAGGACTGTGTGTCTCCTCTGTCTGTGGCCAGGCTGATGGATGTGTGCATTCCCCCCCCCCCCCACCTGAATTGCCAACAGTGCCTGGCCACGCGCTCAAAAACAGAGGTGAGCCTACGTTTTCTCCTGGGCGGGAGGGGTGCACGGAGAAGGAACAGGGTGAGGTTGTGCAGATTTACATCAGTCTGAGCTGGCACTATTTTGCAGACATCAACTTTTAAGTGATCGTTGTAGCGGAGTTACAATTCAAGGGCCTCCGGGATGCAAACGTTTTATTATGGGACAAACTCTTAAGAATGCAACAGTTCCTCAAAAAATATCAGCACATTGCTAAATACCTATGGAAACTCTTATTTACTTGTGTTATTTAAAAAACAAATGCTCCTGAAAATTTTTGGTTCAAATGGCTGCAAAAAGTAGGAATTCTTATTATGTCTTTTTTCCCTATCCTATATGATCTGAAAATTTTTTTTTATCAACGGCAGCTTGGAACAAGTCATATACTTTCATTCCCTACAGGTTCTGTCTGAGGGGTCAACAGGTCCTTGTTTTAGTTGTTATGCAAAACAGGTTGCATGGATTTAGAAGGCCTTAATATCTGCAGCCTCAACACGTGGCTGCATCCTGCACATTTATCTTCAAATACCCCTTGTATGGCATCCTTTCTCCCATCAGAGATCTCCTCGTCTCTCCCGTCATGATCAGACCAAATCTTCAACATCTTGTACAGACTAAGCTTCCAATTATAAGTGTATAATAAAATATGTAAAATTATTTCAAAATTGCATAGACAGGGACATCCTGTGATGCCCAGATGCTTGACAAAACAGTCATAAAACAGCTGCACATATATTTTTAAGTTTACTTTAATCTGTTTTAAAATTTAACTCCATGAATGCTGACAGTTTTCCTAATCTATTAAGGAAAATGATATGTCAATGTGGTTTACAGCTTGCAACACAAGGTCTAAGTGAGTGAAAAATCTATTAATGCATATTTAAATAACTCCACTCCACTTTGTGTAACTGAATCCTCACATAAATATATAACGAGAATTGATCTTTGTTTTCTCCTTTTGTTTCTTTTTTTTACTTTTTCACCCTTGTGATAAGACACCAAACCAGGGAGTGAAACTGAAGGATAACACAGTATCACTTTGAGAGACCAGTATTATACTGGGAGCATCCAAGTGTACCAATGTGAATCAATTTCACAGGTAAGGGAGAGCAAATAAATGCAGTCTGAATGTACATTAATACTGATACAGAGTGAGAAGGAAATATTGACTTTAAACAGGATTCATCTGCCAACCTCACGAAATAACACTGAATCAATTGTTAGAAATGAAGAGGGCAGATAATGGACGACAGGGTGAGATATCTGCGGAGAGTGACCCCCCCCCAGTTTACAAGTAAGATGAGTTAATATGGGATCGAGCTATAACTTTGGAAAAACAAAAATGTGCAATGCTCAGCATGGTAGCACAATTCACCTTCGTAAAAGCTGGCAAAAATTATTTTTTTTAACAAGAAAGGAAAAGATTTACAAAACAGCCCATTCAAAGCAGCAATTTCTCTAGCCACTTAGGGCTCAAGCACATTATATGGGTTTGTAAAGGAGTGAGTCACTTTTTGCAGTGAAAATTGCTCTGCTAGTCTGCAAAAAACTAATTTGCTTTCAAGGTAGGACATAAAAAAATTGAATGTTGCGTGGATGAGGCTGTATATAGCTAAATGATGATTTGCATTACCATTGTGCTTCTGCAGCATTCATAAAAATCAATCCACAAAATGGACAGACAGATTGCATTACATTCTATTTTCTCTCACTGGTCCTTGTTTGTGTCTTGGCAGAGAAAGGGAAAAAAAGAAGGTAGCCCAGACGTCTCTCTTTATAGCCAGCTGCTCAAGGGGGATCCAGAGGGGTTCAAAGCCAGATGGGATACATAATCCCCGCAGCATGCTCCGGGTCTGCCCAAGGGCCTCCCCCCAGTGGGGTCATGCCTGGAATAACTTCAGTGACGAGGTAATGTTCATAATGGACACCTGAAACAGCTTAGCCCACTTCTCTCAATGTGGAGGAGCAGAAAGCTGCCCTCAGAGTCCCGAGCTTCTTACTGAAATCTATTAAAATTACCTTGGCTACCTTTTGAAAAAGGGGTGGAGGAGCCTGAGGTCTCCTTCCGTTGCCACCTGACAGTTGGTGAATGTCGGAACCGACATTAACAACTATTTCAAAAGCTCCAAATTCTACATTGATCCAAGTCTACCAACTCGAGTTCACATTAAAGGAACCACAGACAATGGCCGCTCAAAGATGGACATGAAGATGTCACTTGGCCTTTTAGCCAATGAGAATGATGTAAAGAACTGCAATGCCAGGCTTGTAAGTTGCACATGAACACTCCCACAATCAGAGAGGACAATCAGATAATGTAAACAAACGAGAGACAACCGATGAGCAAGTACAAACTTATCTTTGTACAGACAGGGCATTAGAGTCACACGTTTGTCAAACAGGTTTGCATTTAGATTACGAGGGCAAACAAAAATTATCAAAGAAAAACACTTCCACTGGAAAGAAACAAACTTTGAGTAGAAAGTCTACAAACCACAACTGAACCTGGACTTTTTCTGCTACACTTGCTTCAGGTGACATTTGACATGAATGCAGGAACTTCAACTTATTCACTGGTTTCAATAAACATAGTGAAATACATGTTTTGTTCCCCTTGATGGGAGGAGCAAAATTAATGAGTTGTCACCTTGGACTCCAAGAAGTTGGAATAGATATTATGGACACTTCATGAGAAGAGGCAATCATGAACCATTGTGAGTAAGTGTTATGACACACATAATCAACAAACCACAGCATGCAATTTTCAGTGCTTTTATGGCTAATTTGGGAGACAATATCCCACTGCACTCATTTGAGAATCCATTCTCTGTCAGCATATTTGAAGTGGCTTATTCGACACTGTCGCATTTTCCTAAACTGAGCTTTAATAGTGCTTCTTCTTGGCCACTGAATGAATGCTGAAGGGGCATTGTAGTATCTGAATCAGTTCCATTTCTTTTCTCCTCCTTGGTAAAATGATTCAAACTTCTTAACTGCAATATACTCTTGATCGCACAATTTGTCTGCTCCATGGAACCGTTTCTTTTAGAGTCAATTAACTGTGAAAATACATGGATCATTAGATCTTGTTACGAACATATGAGCATGTTTAACAGCAGGAAATTGGCACGCATTAGCAGGTGAACTCATGTGCATCTAAAACGATGTATCGTTAAGAGAGCGTTGGTGTTGACAGGCAGGAAAGCCAAACAGACTAACAGGCAAACAGCAAACTATGAGGAAACACATGTACATCAAAGTGTGTTTTTACAATAAAGATTTAATAACCAACATCTAACAAACACATCATTGAGTGATTTGAATTTGTATGGGGGTTTTTTCCCCTTGAAACACAAGTTCTTTTCGAAAATATCAACATTATTCTACAAGCAGCTTGGCGTCGACTTCGACGAAAATGAAAAATATCAAGGGCGGTGGAGGAATCTGAATGCATGAAAAAAAACAAACGCATGAACCAGGACTTCTCCACTCTGCTGTTTGAAAATATGAGATAGGACATGTTTTATGCAGCCGCAAACCTCATAAATATACACCACAAATCCACTTCTATCCAATTCAATCACGACATACATTTTGATGGTAATGTAGGCTCCAAGATAATTATATGTTCTGCCACAGAGGCACTTATCAGCTGGGTATCAGGCGAGAGGGAAAAAAGCCCAGCAAAACAAAAAAGAGCTTTGAAGGAGCAATTAGTAAAATTTCGAATTTTTCAAAACATTTTCAAAAGACCTACAATCAAATGACAAATATTTTGAAACATTGTGTGTGTTGCTGTGTCAAGCATATTAATTACTATAATGCAAAGATTACAGTGTTAAACTTTTAAGATGAGCCAAGGGGGACATGTAGATGCCAAATGACACAATAACCTCTGTACAAGAAATCTGCGACCACACCAAATAGCTTGTCACTGTGCTCCAACTCTACAATATTAATAATTAGATGTTAAGCAGTAAAAGGGGGGGGGGGTTGGTTAGGAGTGAATTGATAGCCTCTGCTTAATCTCCTGTGAGAGTGGAGCTCACAGTGTCTCACCCACACTATGCTGCCATCAGTATGGCCTTCGTGCAGTTTTACAAATTGCTCCTTCGAACCTTCATATCATAGGATTTTTGTTGTGAAACTACTGAATAATACACGGCATCCAGTACTGTCTCATGAGTAACTCCATCAACTGAGACACCATCAGCTTCTACTTTTATTCTCAAAGGAGTCATTTTATGCAAGGTCACGGCTCATACTTGGCTTTTACTTTCATGATCTTCCTGCTAGCCATGTTAACAGCAGGCTGGAGCAAAAGACTGGGAAAAAAACAACTTTGACTATCTATGAACCAGTATATGTTCTGGCCTCTCACCACTTTATTTTGACAGTTCCTCTAGAAAGTAAGCCGTCAGCTCAGACTTCCTTTCTAAAAGGGTGAACATGATCAAGCTAAGAGTCCAGGTCGATCTTTAATTATTCATTCAGTTCAATGACTATTTTAGTGGACAATATTCAAAAAACGAAACGAATAATAATCCGAGAAGATATTCTTCAAGAATTTTTTTTTCTATGAAACTTTAAAGACACCTACATGTAATAACCCCTCTGAAATAACAGAGGATCCATCTCTGAAGAAGAGTCTCGAATGAAACGTAGTCATCTATGACTGTCCTGTCATGGCTTGAAATAACTGCTTATATCCCACTGTAGAAAGATATCCCAGCGGGGGGGAGGGAGGGTGGTGTGTGTGTGTGTGTGGGGGGGGGGGGGCAAAAA
>JASSRZ010000049.1:12867892-12893792 GCA_032164315.1 Malacoctenus gilli | reverse complement strand
CCCCCGCCCCCCCCCCCCCCCCCCCCCCCCCCCCCCCAAAAAGGGGAACGACAGTCATGGCTTTTTACTCAAATTATATCGGTCACTCAGGCCGTAAGTCACACTTGGTCATGGTTGGAGGTTCAGGGTGCACTGCAGCCACTCCTATTAATCTACAGGCTGATAACCCATTGCCAGGCTGCCTGCCATTGGTCATATTCAAGTGACACGTTTCTTGTTGCATCAAGCCTGGCCATAGCTCCGAGATTAGCTTCCTGTCATCAGCAGCAGCTTTGTTCCCATATCTGGAGATGTGCCCATGAAACTCAGCCATGAGAATCCAACGAGTCAAGACTTACTGATAGATATGTCAACCAACAGAGGAAGTCATTGTTCTATTCATAGCTCGGGCTGTCCAGTTCAAAGACACATTAGTGAAGGTTGCAGATGGATGGCTGGCAGTGGCAGGGCAAATCAAGCTGGTCATTAAACTAGCAGAGTATGAAGAGTGAAATATGAATACCAAACGTGTCTGGCTGATTAGAATCAGCAATTGCTGGTTGAGTGCACTGGGCATGTGAAGCAATGACAGAAGGATAGAAGCTTGGCTTTTTGGAAGTAGAAATGAGAAGTCCGAGGGCTTGCACATTCGGAAAAAATGGGGGGGGGGTTAGGCAATAAAGTGAGAGTCTTTCATATGGGTGCATCCCCACAGACCTACAGTCACCTGAGGGTTGGTATGTGAAGAAATACAAATAAAAACCCATGCCTCTAGTCAATCTGGCTCCAGATGTACCAGCGAACCCAGACGGACGACCCTTCATCCAGTCAATCTCGACACACTGGGCTTCTAACAACATGCCAGAACCAGTGAAGGCATGGGAGAGAACCTTCATCGATACTTTTTCAGTCTGCCCACACAACATCTGCCTCTGGTGAAGACATGAAAGGCCAGAACATTCAGTAAATCGAGACATACCTCAAACAAACACAGTTACCGCTGTATATCACTGGCGAACACGGTGGGGTTTGATAAAAGCAGGTCTTTTTTTACTTTTGAAATTTATTCCACCCATGACAACGAAACGTGAACAAGGTTTATGATGTAGGGAACGAGCTTTGAGACGAGTAAGAGACACCAGTCTTCAAAAAACTGCTGAATCTACTCACCCACAACCACTGTTTCACTGTAAATTGATATAGTTCTGTTTCCCTGTGTGTAATTGAATGTGCACTTTTGTGTAGGGCTGTGGATGTGCACGCAGAACTGATCAGCCACATTATGACCTCTGACAGGTGATGTGGATAACACTGACTATCTTTCGAAAACGGCCATTGTAAGTATGTCGAGTATAATGTGCCATCAAGATCATGAACTGATCAGGCTCACTGATCCACAGGGGAGACCGAAGGCTGCCTCGTGTGCCTGGATCTGATAAACAAGTGACTGGAGCGCTGATTAATGTTCCTGCTACCATCAACTCTGGTTTTAATAAGTGTCAGAATGCAGAGGGGATTGCAAAGGGCTGCCTGTAATGTTGGGAGGGTGATCAGAATGTTATGACTGATTGGAGGAAATATCGTATGTATATGTGCATGTATTTGCATGTATGGTAGCTTCGGGTATTCTTGTCAATCACTGTCTCAAAGGATTTCACACATTCAGAATCACAAAAATTGTGAACAAAAAGCACCTGCAAGTTTTTTTCTCAAATATAAAAAATCTTTATTCAAGCATCTGAGTGGAATGAAGATCAAGCAATGTGAAGAAAAGCAATGGACATTTGCCTATCACAAAGGAACAAGTAAATTATCCTTCTTGTGATCACATTTACAGGTTGTTTTAGACACTTTCACTGTGCTTTTATTTGCACTCTTATCAAACAAAACCAAATCCACTAGCTGGGATGCTTCTAGGCTTATAGCACGGTTTTATTCAATACACAGCAGAAAATAAGTTGACACACTTCCCCGGTTAGCTACAAGCTTTCCTGAGAGCAGAACCATGTTGCAAAGACTGCCCACTGCCATGAGGGTTGAAAGAATTAGCCACACAGAATCGTGCATTCATGGCGACACCATAACCCATGGTGACAGGTATCTGTTGGCAACTGTACCAGCTGCTGTTGTGCAGCTCGAGTGTTTCCATAGAGATCCAAACGCAGAGAAAACTGGAGATCTCAGTTGTGCCAGCTGTCATGCTGTCTGTGTTGTACACACTGTGAGACTGTGAGACATTACACACACAGTCGCTTTCGAACAGCAAGGCATACACACTTGAGCGTTCAACCAAGCATGACGAGCCACATAAGTGCACACAGGCATACATAAACACAAACACACGCCTACATGCCCTCTTTGTTGTGTCTGTATCACACTTTGCCACATGCACTTTTGCATGCAACAGTGAAACAGCTGCACATCTTCTATGCCAGTTGTGACAACTTATCAACTCGACACCTTTCTGTGAAAATCGGCTCAAAGAAGAGTGAAAGCATCCGGCCTGGTTTTTCTTTAAACTGTTCTTTTGTGCAGACTGTTTGGCAACAAGAGGCCACTTGCAAATTGAATGGTATCAGGCCATTTATTGAGACAGCAGAAGCTGCGAGAAAGAGATTGCTGGTGTGAGACTGCCTTATTTGTGTCGCATTTTCATAGTCCTCCACTGCTTTCCTTCTCTGAAGCAACTATTACCATTGACTACATCCACATAGCCTCATCTTAGCATTTTATGCGAGTGAGAACATTATCAATGAAAGGCTGCTTACTAAATTCGACACGGTTCCAAAGAATATGTACATTGATGAGTAGAGTTTGAGCTTTTAATTAAGAACAAAAACCTTTCATTTGACCAAATACACCTGTATCATTTGGCCTGTGACAAAAAATGAAATGGGATGCCTTAAAGCATAAACCTAATCAACATAATGGATTTTAAGTAAACTCATCAATGAAGGTTATCAAAACTAAAACTTAAAAACAAATTGTTTCCTTTCTTCATAAAGCATCAGCACATCGGTCCTTTCAACAGTCACTTATGCAGATATTGTTGGAAACACCTGTAAGTGGCACCGCGTTTCTACTGGCATTCAAATTGACATGGTCTTGTTGTGAGTTGAATATAACTAGTATGGTATTTCATTTATTCACATCAGGCCAATGAAGTCTCCACCTAACCAACCTGAGTTGGCTAAATTACCTTGGAAAGAAAAGACAAATTTACAAGGTAATTTGGTTTGTTTTCAAGCTCCTCTTTATCATTGGGCACCTGTAATTCATCCACACGGGCTCATGTTTGCTTATGGGCACGACATGATCAGCGCGTATTCAGGCCAGAGTCATGTCATCAGTATTCATTACATCGGTGACAAGGAGAAAATTCCGCCTCAGCCTCCTTCTGTCATTCCCCCAGGCCTCAGGGAATCCACTGAAGGTTAATTTATTTAAATCCCCCATCCACTCATCTCTATTCCATTAAACTCTACTAATAAATCTTTGGTTTGCCATGTAATCTGTTTTCTACTGTCAAAGGCCCGAGCTTCAGCTCCATTTCACGCATATGCTCGTAGATATGCACTCAACGATAACATGGCAGACGATAAGGTCATGTTAAATTCAGTGGGTGTCATGTGTGTAACTGTGCACAGACGTCTGCCCTTTCGAATGCAGCCAAAAAGCCTGGTTTAATTAATCGGAGTGCAGCTCCTAGCGGGAAGGGGGGGCAATAAAATCAAAAGGCTGAACCCTCTCAGAGCCCAGTCCTGCTCCGGTGTCCCAAAGGTCCTGTAAAGTCTGAGCTCATGGTCAGCAAGACAATTTCCCATCTGCCCCCTCTCCCGTTCCTATCCGTTTATACCTCTACGGTCCTGAAAGCACCGATTGCTCTGTGCTGCAAGGGGACCTTGGCTATATGGACAAGAGCTGTATCATTATTACAGCATGTCGTGTCAGTGTTACCCAGATGCTGTTATGATAATGACTGTTAAAAAGCTCAGCTGTTGGTTTAATAGTGGATGAAGCCGTTTGCAGTCTGTTGAGGAGGCGGCCTCATTGGCGTAAATGTGCATTTTGTATCTGAGGATGTTTTTTTATTGGGAAGCTCCCAGGAAAACAGCAGTTATGGCCAGAAATGGGTTTCCAAGTAAGTCATCAGTGGAGGTCAGTGTGTGTTTGGAGTGTGCGAGCACACAGATGTGATGGGAAACCCCAGTAAGATCATTATAGCTTCATATGCCTGTTAAGAAACTCACGGAGCAACAGCTACATCGTCTGTAGTCCGCTGTGAGGGGAAGCAGCATTTGAAGTTTTTGGGGAGAAGTCGACAAGTTGTGCTCAAAGTCTTTTTACCTGGCACTGGCCAAATGTGGCAGCATACTAAAAATGCAAGTAAAAAGAAAGCCGCGAGGATGTAAACACTGTAAAATGCAAAACATTTGGCCTTGCAAATCTTTCAGGCAGTAGGAAAACACATTCAACAGTTTGCCAAGCCTCAAGGATAAACACACGTGGAATGTAAACACAACTTTTGTTTGTGTACCAGAAATGACACCTGTGGGTATGACACCACCCACACATTCATCAGGTTTAGGCTAACCATGAAGGAGAAAGACAGAGCCTACTCTCTCTGCAGAGCGACAGTGGCAGAGTCTCGCTTTACTTTCGTTCATGAAGCAGCCTTTTTGTCCCCTCGCCACACACATAAGCGATCATTGTTGGTGCCGTGTGGGGGAAACAGCAAACTTCCTCAGACGACTCGCCAGCCACCCTCCGAAAGATGCTATGCTTCACACCTGTCACTCTGAGTAACGACAAGCTATGACTCGCCTGCATCGAGAGTGCAATCTCCTGGATATATCCCAACATAAGTGTGATGGGATCTTTACGGTTGCCTCCTCTGTACATTCAGGCAAAATGACACACAAGATCCCTCAGTTTTGTGCTCTTGTGCATGAGTTTGGAAACAGTTGTGGTTCAGTGTGAGAGCAGGTCGCTCCAAATGCAAGTTCAGCTGTTTGATCATCCATTTCTGTCCTTCCACATGCCAGGGTGACCTTCTTTAGCCAATGCACCTTTATTCAAGGTTGCTTCACATAGCCATTGGCGTTTGTGTGACAGCGTGGGCATGCGCAAAGGGATGAATGTGAAAAATCATGTGACTGATGAAGAGGTGATAAAGCTACTTCAAAGTCATTCTTTTATACCTTTTAGGTGAAAAAATGGAACATACATGCTTTTTCACACCCATTTCAAAAAGTAACCCTAACTGATATATTGCATTCTTTTAGGCAATTATAAATTCAGCATGACACCAGACACTACAACCCTTCCTGGAAATAGTTATGCAAGACTACTTTGACGGATGGATGAAATTTGGAATTTATTGTCTCTTTTTATTCAGTGTTTGACTCTTATTTCAAATCAAATTAGGCTGACAATTTACCTAACAAATGCAGTGTTTCATGACTCATCTCCCAGATTATTGGTTTTGGGAAATCTCTTCAAATGAGCTGGAGATGATGATGAAGCCAGTAATGATGCAACTAAGACTTTTGTTCAGCTCAAGAGGAAGTCAGTGAGCATGCAGAGCAAATTTCTACTTGAGAACAGCCTCGACACTGCTACAAACCACACGTCGTTCCAGTCTCTGTTCCCACAACAATGCCGAATACAGACAAACACAAAAGTAACTTTATGATGAAAGGCTGCAAACTCCCCGCTGTGACGAGCTCCACTGGACAACAGGTGGCAAGGAAATTTGGCATACATGTCCAAGTGTTTGTACTATTTTAGTTTAAAATATGTCTGTGCATAAAAAGTATAATCATAAAGTAAAAAGTTGATATTTGTTTTTCAGAAACTTCAGAGACAGAATAAAGCTACATGGGCACAAAATATGCAATAACCATGTCTCTCTCATATTACCCACCACGCATGAAACACAACCTCAGAGCTTTCGTGCTTTTTCCTCTCATTCATCATCTATTGCTGCGTCCACTATTTCCAGTTGCATCAGTTTCCGTCACATCAGCCAGAGAGCATCTGTGCCAATTTTCAGTCGCGAGGAGACAACATACTAACACGGATTCCTTTAATTTGTAATGTATTACATCACTTTTCCCCCCCTTTTTTTCCCAGAGAGAGTTGTATCTATTGGCAAGCAGATATCCATCACATTATTTACTGCAATTTCCACCATGCAAAAAAACAAAAACCAACACTGTTCTGTTTAAGCCCCCTCACCCTGTGAAACAGCACAGGTGCTAAATATTTTGTCTGGTTGTTCAGCTCCTTGAAGCTGTGGTGTGGGCGTCGACAGATTATGATTGATGGGTCACTGAGGGCCTTGAAATTGTGTTTGTTTGAATCAGGATTTAACTGTGAGTGATGATGGTCCTGCATAAGCAGACATATTTTTCAGCCGAATTTGGAAAACTTTCACTTCATCCGAGACTTTGTCTCATGTACATTGGACTCAATTTGTGAACAATTTTGAAAATAAATAAGATATGACCACAAAAATATGTAGCTTACTTAGAGTGTTCCGTCTGTGTATTGTGGGCAGCAAAAGGATTTTGTCCTTCCAGTGCGTGTGTGTTGCATTTGCCTGTATATGACTTGTGCATCTGCCTTCCCAAACAATGCAAGTGTCACAAATTTGTGTCACAAAAGAAAAAATATGTTATCGAAATAAGACATATGTGGTCACCCAATGGAAAGAATTTATCTGCCTTTTTCCTGGTCTATTTGCTTGAAATAAGCAAAAAGAAAATCTTTTAATGAAACGGCTGAAAAATTATTCTTGGGGGGAAAAAAGACTAATCGTGCAGGATAATGTTCATCTTTTGAATGATTAAAAGCCACTTGGTATGATCTAATTTTTTTATAGTGTATAAATGAATGAATAACCTGATTTCATATCTCATATCTGCTGAATGGGGAACTGTCTCACTTAGTTGTCAAGTATACGTTTGGTGAAGCCAGATTTTTTATGACCTTCTGGTCCACTAAGCTTCGCTTTGCTTGTAGTTTCAGCAGTGTCCACTGGATCAAAGTCCCCAAACTGCCCGGGCGCTGTGAATGTGGCCACCCTGCAGCACGCCACCAGCGAATCTCCCGATTGTGTTCGAGTCTCTCTCTCCCGAAGTAATAATCCCCCCTCTGTAACATTTCTCCCACGCTGGCCCCTCCATGGAATTTGTCTTCAATCAGGCAGGAAGCACAATGAGCTTAACTGTTTTTTTCCAACAAATAAGTGTGATGATTACATCTGATGAAATCTGAATCAGGATGGGTTGTAACCACTGAGCGAAGACACGAGGGAGAGCTTTAGTGCCAAAAGCCTTCTTTCAAAAGCGTTTCCAGTTTGCAGGCACAGAATAAGCTTCGGGAGAAGGACAGCCAGATGGCTGCTTGTCATTCACTCTGAGACTTTGGGTTTCAGCCCTGCAAACTTAACAGTGGCGCTCTGACATGTGTACTTCAGGACGGCTGGATTTTCACAACGCTTGACTCTATGTTTGATACATTTTCACACTGTGATTAAAAAAAAAACAAAAACACAGAATATGAGAATATTCCTAAAAAGTGAAGATAGTTGCAGCAAAGAAATAGTTTGAATCAGATATCGAATGCCTTGCACTGTGTGCGACTTCTTGTCATAACAACGTTGTTCAGTTGGCAGAAATCAGCTGATTACTCCACTATAACTTCCTTAGGCCTGCCAAGGGTGCTTCACTTGCAAAGGCAAAAAGACAAAAAAAGGAGTTCCATTTAAGGTCTTGTGAAGATAGGAATTTGCCCACATCGACACAATAATCCTGATTCAACCTTTTACTCAAAAAATGTCTCCTTGAAGAGAGCACCGCTGGCTTTAGCCAAGTTTTTCCAGCACAGCTGATTCCCAACATCTTAAGGCAAGAAAAAGGGCAGTCAGACTAATTAACAGTTCTTCAAATCAAGAATAAAGATCGGAGGTGCGCTATGTAGACAACAATGGTCAGATAATAAAAATAAGAATACAGTCAACATTCTGCTGTTTACAGATTCTTTATTCCTGCAGATATTTGTTTGACTAAAGTGTGATTTAAAAGTGAGTCACTTTCAAGCCGTTCTGCGATGGTGAGGAATGAAGCATGTGCTCATTCTGTACACTGAATCAGAGTTGCTGCAGGACACACAGATGGCCTCCATGCTGCGTGAAAAGTCCACCCAACACTATACATGCTCAACTTTGGAGAATTACCTTGAATAGAATCTACACTATGAGCCACTTGGAGACGAGGAGCCACAGTAATGACAGCAGAGTGTTGTCTGCACTTTGAATCATGCCCAAAGGTCAGCACAGGTTCCCCCGGGCTGCCCCGGAGACCACCTCATCTGAGAGGATGAAGAATTTGGATTGCAGAGATTGCCTCCAATATTACACAATCGTGCACTCCACAGAAAGATGGTGCTCCCCTTAGCTGTTCCCCCAAGCCCTCCTCTTGTCATTGTGACCTATTGGTGGAAGAAAGTATGTCACAATCGCAGCGCTGGTAGCGGAAACAAAACACCTGTTTGGTCCACTTAAGCTAGTTATGAATTCTCAGCTGCCGGCACCGTTTCCTTCTTCTGGAAGAGGGCACATGGGCAGAAGGTGAGGATTAAAACAAATCTCACCAGTAGAAATATAATACTAGCTCACTGCAAGCCAGACAAATGGCATTTGAATTGATGGCCATCTTCGTAGAATGGCTCAAAGCACATCAACCCCTTCAAGACATCAAATGGCCCAGTCACAGATGCCATTACTGCAGTAAAGAAGAAGGATTAAAAGCCTGTCCATAGATTACAATTTAAGAGCAGAGAAAATAAAAACAAGAAAAAACCAAGCTCGCCCTGGCACATTTTGCGCCAATGTAACATAAGCCCCTGCAACACCACTATACAACATTCCCAATACTGTGTGCTTTAATCTTTGGATTTATGACCTGTGATTTAAACTAGTTTTTATCACGTTGCCTGTTTCTCAAGGCTAATCTGACAATTGTCTAAAGAAGCATTTAAAAAATAGCCTGAAAACTAGATCAGGAACCCCGTTTCTGTTTATGTCAACCATTTGTCTCATCAGGCAGCAACAATAAAAACCCATTAATAAAGAATCTCACAAATTACATTCTTTCAGAGTGCAAAATTGATAAGAGACTGTGCTCGGTTCAAAATTCAGCTGTCACATTTATGACTTCATGACTAAAGAAAATAATGAAAATTTTAACACAATGATTGTGTCTTACGTTTGTTAAACACTCCCCCGTTGGAATTCATTTTTTAAAGATCTGTTAATATCTTAATCACTGCTTGCCACATCCACTTTTTTGCAATTCTAATGGCAGCAACAGATAAACTACGTCATTTTTCAGAGGATTAATTCAAACTTTTCCAGCGCATAATATTGTTGTCTGGATAGACAATTATGATCGGCTGAAAAAGGATTTACAGTGTCACAGTTATGAACCATTTGAGGAGCCTTTGAACCAAATATGAACACAGGCCCAAAATAATCTTTGGATCTAATCCCTCTGCTGCAGACAGCAGCTTTTCTTTCCAATAATACAATTTTTTTTCTTTAATTAAAACATAATCTACAGTAATATGTTAATGACAAATTCCTCCATTTGGCATCCCGAAAGTCACACTCCTTCAACCAAGGCATCTGTGCTGTACAGTTTTAATTATTTGCAGGATTACTTGAGGCCCATTTCTCATCTTATCCTAACTATAATAATAGGAGAGTGTTGATATAAAAAAAGAGAGCTTAAGCAGCTTAACCTCTTTTCACTCAGAAAAGATCACCCAGGGACATGAATCATGCAAGATGATTATTTTCAGAAAAAAAAAAAACACTACATGAATATCTTGGTGAAAGTGGAAAAAAGCAACAAAAAACACTATTCTTGAAATGTCATAAAACTCACTGCCACGGGTTCTTCGGTGACCTTCAAGCACAAGATCATCAAACTGATCTCTTTTTCACAAAGCTGTGCAAAGGCTCTGCAGGACTTATGATGACCAATGCAAAATGATGTCATGGAAACTTATTGGAAAGCCCTCCATCGGTGCTCTTTGGATGGCTGACACAATCCATAGCTAGCATGCAGTCGCATGTGGAGATGAGAAATACCAACGTGCATTAGGGAAAATTACACAACTTGGAGGTGGTAATAAATGTAAGTAGACAAGCCGGATAGTCCATAATTAATCAGCTCGTTTCAAATGCTTCCGTTGTTTACAACATTACTTTGCCACCTGATCCCTTTGCGTCACCCCCCAACATGGAAAACAACCCCATGTGACACGGTGTATTAATAGACCTTATCTTGTGGCGTGGCTATAAAAACTGAATGGCGTTACTCTGCATTTTCTTGTCGGTTGCTCTGGAGTGATGTGACTATTCTACCACAATAAACTGTCGTGGGTGGCACAGCAGATTTGTTAACAGTTGGAGAGGAAAAAAAACAATTTAAACAAATGAAATGAAGATGCTGGGAGCTAAATGATTCATGACACAGGCTAATGAACCAGCGGTCATTCCTATCTTTGCTATTCATTTTAATGTAGTTAAATTTGAAAGAAAAAAATAAGGTACCAAGCACGACAAAGCAGTTCTGACAATATAGATGGTACAAAATCCATAGGAAAACCCTACTGACAGCACAACAATGAAAGGATCCATCTTATTGTTGGCAAATGTAGGCAAAACTAAACGTTTCAATTGTCTGAATTTGTCAAATTAATGTTTGCAAAGAAAAAGACTGAGGGGAAGAATAGCATCTTGTTGTTTCAGTTCCTTGGAGGCAGTCATAGTACATTGACCTGGTTTTCTCTGAAACTGTTCATTTGAGTAACCGCAGTGGGGGAAAAGTGCTCTGGGCCCTTCAGGCTGTCACATGCAAAGAATAGGGAGAGCAGCAGTTGGCATTAAACCCCTGCCTCTTTATTTCGAGGGGGTAGCATTGCAGCAAGAAAGCTGGATAATTAACAGTGACAAAAAAAAAAGAAAACACATCTAAAAAAGGAGATGGCATGGCGGCATGTCAGGTTTGTGCTCGCCTGCCTCACAGACTCTTCTCCTCTCTAACCATGCTCCTCCCTAATGAGCCAGTCAAATCAAGCCAAGGCCAGAGGGGCCACAATGCGAGGACCTCTGACCAGTGCCAACATAGCGCGTTCGAAATGAGTGAAAAAGGAGCAAACGTCTCAGCCAATTAAAGACAGGACTGATGAGAGGTTGCTGCTGGGCACAGGCAACAACAGAGGACATAAGAGCCAATAAAGCTCTATATTTGTGGCTGAAAATGTGATTACCGCGTCACCAGGGGCATGAAGAGTGAATTGTTTAATATTCACAGCAGCGTTTTTTACATTTTTAATCAGTGGTGGACTGGTTTATGGTGAACTTGATCTCGTCTGTGTCCCCATGAGGCAATGACTTGATATGTCTTCATTGTTTTTTCTGAGCGGTACATTGCATCTATGTATTTTTAAAATGTTTATTGTACATACACACAGCTTGAAGGGAACTTCAGAATAATTCCTAAAGTGAAAAACTTGCATCCTGTAAATTGTTTTAAGATCTTAAGAAAAACATTTTTTAAATGATTGAGTTGCTCCGGAAGGTGCAGCTGCCACATTTCAAAACTCGCAGACGACTGATAGCCAAGCTGCATAAAAAGTAGTATATTTCTGGCATTGGGTGAGTGATACAGTTAAAGCTCAAAGGCTGTAATTTTTTTTCTAAAATGTATTCAATACATTATTGTAGAAGTTGCACAATCAAGTTGTGAGTAAGTGTTAAAACACTGAGTCAAAATGGAAAAAAGGAGCTTGTAAGTTTTATATACATCAGAGTAATAAACTTGTTTTATATGGAGCATTTTTTATGTTAGACATAGAAACTCCTTGATTCATATCAGTGGTTAGTTATAGCTCTGTAGTGTAATAATAGATATTCACACTTGGGATTTGCCCAGAGCAATTATTCTCTCCTACTGTGGCCCACAGAGCAACTTCAAAAAAAAGAAAAGAAAGAGGAAAATAACCTTCCTCTAGGCTGTCTTCGTTGTGGCCACTGGGGCAAGAAGGAGGACAGAGAGCTAATTCCTGTTACATTAGGGCTATAGCTAGCCTTACATGCTGTAAGTCTCTCCCCACGTCCCCATTTTTCCTTCATGTGTCCCTCTTTTTGGCGCAGGTCCTGGGCACCTTCTCCCGTCAGATGAGCTGAGGGTTAATTTGCAAGGAATCCGACAGCTCGTCTCTTCAAAGGTTTTTGTCAGTGAGCTCCTCTGCAGGGAGACTTCAACAGCGAGGTCCCAACAGGGCTGAAGATTCTGCCCAGAGCACATATCTCATTTTCACACTGGCCTGTGTAACTGCGGGCTACTCGTCCGACTGGTGGGGCTGATGGCACCCTGAAAAAAAACTGTCACTTATCAATGAACCAGTACACAAGCGAAGAGCTTTTTCATCCTGACAGAATAAACAATACACAGTAATCCACCCTGTAATCCTGGTTGAGATAATGTCGGTAAAGAAGATGGATGGATGCATGATTGATAATCTTTAGCTGCTGCTGTGTCACACAGTCTGACGCTATTGCAGGTTATTTCTCTCACACATTTTTAGAGTGAAAAAGTGCAAATGTTTTAGGAATTTGTGATTTTCTTGAAGCAAGGATGTCCAAAAATATGTCATTTACGTTTGATGTCCGACAATGGTGGTCTATCCAGAAAAGCTGGAAAGAAGCACAAAGACCTGCTGTAGTTCTGAGTGGGATCAAACCCTTGTCTTTTCATGCCACTCCCGGGGGGGGGGCTTGTTTGACTTTGTGACCGTTGCTCTGTGGCTGTCCACACGATCACTTGTTGGACTTTCTGCTATTATTTACTGTAATGGTAGTCCTCAATGGTATACACTGCATGTTTAGGGTCATTGCCCTCTGGTGCAAGATAAAACTGTGAGCCAGTCAGTTCCCTCCCTGACGGCATTGGATGCTGGGAAGCATCGCATATTAACACCTTGCTGGAACTTTTGCACCGAGCGAACTTAAACGGCCATTTCTTAGTCCATTTTCTTTCTCTTTGATGCATGTACACTTTGTCTAATTACAGTTCTGCATCAAAGCCAACCTAATGGACAACAAACCTGTCATTACTCCGCTGCCTCTTGCCACTGGGGATGTTTGACGGCCATTATTCCTCTCCGGAGCCTTTTGTTTGTCTACAAGGAACTCCTGACTGATGCCAGAGCCCCGAATGTCTGATAACCATGGTGATGGCTTGCCCTTGCCCACATCCTCATTAGGAAAGTACAGGACAAGGAGTAAGTTGGGTAAACAAGCTGAATCCATTCCATTAATGGCCGTCGGCTCCCCTGCCACAGCACCATTAATTATCTGGTCTTACAGAGAGATTAGATGAGAGAAAACAAGCCATGTGCCAGCATCTACTGCTTGGAGGTCCACTGACTTTTTAATTAGGTGGGCATTTCACATGAAGCTAAAAGCACAATCAATCCTCACTCATCTCTGCATTTAAAAATTCTATTGTCATTAGCAGGCAAAGTGTGACAATGTTACAACATGTCGGGCAACACTGTCAACAAATGACATCGTCTGAAGAAGATTTCCAGTTGAAGTGAGAAGACTCAAGGGCACAAAGACACAAAGAGCCAACCTAAAAATGACATGTTATGAAATTGTGACTCGGAAATCCACAAAGAAACATCCTGCAACAAATCACAGCTGAAAAAGCACAAAGCTTGACAAACGAAGTGGAGTGAAAGCAGCCGAGCAACAGAGAGATGGTGCATCTGTTTCCAATGTTCTGTCTCCTAAAAAGCATCGCATTCTTGTTTCAATCACAATGAAGCTCTGGTCACTCGTAATCCAGCATGACATCATTAAGCTGCACAAATTTATGTGTCTGGGAAAGGGGGGAAAAAAAAGTAGTTTGCTGTGTGAAAACTGTCATGTCAGTCACGATCACCCCAATCAAAGAAACATGTTGTGGAACTTTATGAGAACGTAATTATCACCAATTTAAGTATTTACAAATAATAGAAATTAATTATTCTGTCAACTCTGGCATTCATGATGGCAGTGGCATGTTATCCATCTGACAAACAATCTCAGTAAACGGTAAATAACTCACATTGACATCATCCCGTCCTGACACGAAGTCAGTTACTACTGCAAATGCAAACAAGCAGGGAACGGAGAAAAGCATCCGAGCCCCATTACAACAGACTGCAGAGGAAAATCTCTCGATAGCGTAGATAGGGTAAATGGAAAGGGTTATCACTCCCTTCAAGGCATGCTGCTGCAGCATTAGGCCACAGTAGGCACTCTCCATTGATATGATAGCATGTCATAGCACCGAGGCTGTGAAAGGATCTTGAAAGTCATCTCATCTTTCTTCAGGCCAGCAAAAAAAAAATGGTGGTATGACTTGCAACCACAGGGCTGAATCAATCACTGTCAGAAAATTCTATGAGGTATTTTCAGCACTTTTTAATAAGCAACAGTAAATGTCCCTCATTATTGATACCTTCAATCAATGAAACCTCTGTGCTATTTGTCAGGAGCCCTGTTTTATAGCCAAATGACCTGGAAATACAGCAAACATTTATTATATCAGTGATGTAATAAATCACTGTAGTCTGCAGGTCTCTCAACACTGCCGCTCTGGAGGTAGTCGTCCTTATTTTGTAGCAGCTCAATTGTTTCTGTCCCAGTGGAGCTCTGTTCCTTCGGAGGTTCATTTTTGAATGGAAAGTTTATGCACATATCGGTTTGATGTTCACTTGGTGCCTCTTCTGCCTTAATGGGGTACATTGTTTTGTATTCTAGTTGTCCATTGCAATATTTGATATCCTGCCCGCAATAAAGAAGTTTTTAAAGTGATGCAAGAAATGATTGTATAAATAAGCAGAATCAGTCACAGGCTCTTTTTTGCTGGCCTGAAGGATGAAGGATGCTTGATCACACTGCTGACGACATTTGCATTAAAGTGGGGATTTCCCACCTACAGTTTAGGGGTAAAGCCTCAAAAAATAAGTTAAAAACAAAAACACAACCTTTATTTCTTTTTTTTTAAAAAAAAAAAAAACACAGCTTAGCCATTCAGACAGCACCTGAAATAGTTGCTCTGACTTGATTTACCAGGAATCATTTGCTTACCATGACGTGGTTTTGTTGAATAGTCGTAGAGAAATTAAAAATCATGTATACAGAAGGTGCTTTAAGTTTCTACTTTGGAACTGGCCAGCGTGATCCGGAGAGCTGTAACACCCATCAAACAATTTTTCGCTCCTCCTTTCTGTACTCATCCAGGACCTGGGCCCACACATCTGTTTTTTAGTTTGAGAAGATCAACTTTGGAGAAAAAGGGGTACGCATATATTTACTAATTCACGAAAAATATTAAATTCTGTAGATGTGAGGTTGTCACCACCTCAGCAGTTGGCTTTTAAACACAGCTATTACAGTATGTAATCGAGCATATGGCAAACTGAAGGTCATCCACAGACTGGTTTGTGTGTGTATGTGTATGAGACACTGAGCTAATTGAATGTAAGGAGCAGTATGAATGCTGATGAACCACAGGGAGTAACTGATGTTGAGGCTTCAATATTCGCTGCAATGCTAAGTTCAGGAGGAAAGCGTGTGTGCGTGCGTGCGTGCGAGAGAGAGAGAGAGAGAGAGAGAGAGAGAGAGCAAGAAAGAGAGCGAGTTAGAAAAGGAGCCCTGTGCTGTCCCACTGACAATTCAGCATTGAAGTCGGCATTGTTTCTCCTGCTCATTTTTCTAATGCACGTGACAACAGTCATGGGCTTCTTGTTTCCACACAAAAGAAATTAATCTTGTTTCACGAAGTCTTTCAGAAGGATCATATATTAGAAAAGAAAGCCCCTCAGAGCATGCGGACCACTGGTTCCTGACGTTCATGTAGGGGCTGCTTGGAGGCCTTCCATTGACAGCCAGCTGTGGTCGCCCAATGAAACGGTGAGTACAAATGGATACATTTGCTGTATCCTGTACATGCAGGGCCCTAAAGATATTCCTGTGTAGCACATGTCGTGCAGAGATAAGAGTCGAGGTCCACTAATGAGCGCTTTGATGTGAAGGCAAAGGACAGCATTACAGGATCAAGCTGAACAGAAACAATCTGCAGCTTTAAATATTTTATTGATTGAGCAAGATGCGTTAGCGCTTCCGGACGGCATCCAATCCTCTCATTTATGTTTTTCCTATACGTCAAGTTTGTGTCTCGATAACTTTATGAATCCTACGCTGTGATTTGAATGCAAGGAACCAGATGACTGTAGGCAAGGAGGCAAAAAGCATTAATCACAGGATTTAAAGCCTGCACGCCTGCTGTTACAGCACAATGCTGATAGAGAGAAACAGATATGCCAGGATTGGTATGGACAGGGAGACCGACTTTTTTTCTTGGCAAGAATGCTTTCAGCTGGTGTGCAAACCCCTCAGGAGGAATCGGTCTGATCACCGTTCGTATCTTGCTGCATTTGCATTGGTTCCATCCGATCAGACGACCCTCTGCACACGTAGAGTGACATCACCTCCATCATACCTGCCAGCAGCAACAGCAGATATCATTCACGACCCCATCAGTAACGGAACTCCTACACTCACATACTGTTTTGTCTTTAATAAATCAGTCCAGCAACACCCGCATATTCCTGTGGCCTTCAGAAAGGGAATTTATCATTCAGCCATTGACCAAATCTGGCACACCCAGAGCTCTGTTGGCAATGGTGGGGGAGGTTACACACATACTGTTGATTTATTGGCATGATATACTGGACATAGCAAAATAAAATATGTTCCACAGGACATAAGCCATTCATCTTGAAACTGTCACAAACCAATCTTCACTGCAAGGACAAGCAGAAATTGGAGAAGGGAAAAAACACACTCGCAAGTTCACCAACTAAGCAAAGTAGTATTGTCTGCTTGGAATGTTACAGCGTTACTGAATCTGGCCATGACCCAAACATCTGGAAAACAAACGCCGGAGGAAGACAGGCAGACAAAAGGCTCATTTACACTCAAATTACTCATGAAAAACGAGTCTACTTTTAGTTCGGATTTCATCACTGTCCAAACACTTTCATACAACCCTTATATTGCCTTGAATGTTAGACAATACCACCAGTGTATGGGTTAACTTCAAGAAGTCCGCACAAAAATCTTTAACATCTAACAAAGAGCATATTTAGGCCTAAATTGTCCTTTAAGCACCAGAGACCCGATGGCTCGCATGTTTTTACAACAGCAAGGATAAGGGATGAAGATTGAATCTGGGCTGGAAGATGGTGGATTTTCAGTTTGGGGCAAACATGTGAGCCACAGATTGCTGATCTGGACCTCCTCTGCAGTTCAGAGTGGAGACAAACACACATGTGCCAATTGGTTCGGAGAAAAATTACAGATTCTGTCCAGCATATGGATTCACAGTGGGGGCTCAGTGAAGCGAGCCCCCGCTATTGCCCTCTGTACCTGCAGTAAACAATTAATCCTCTCCTCCTCCCGCCTTGGTGGCTCTTGTTTGGACTTGTGTCAGCAGCACGGGGAGACAAAGAATCAAGTGAAAATTCAGGGAGGAAGAAAAAAATTCTCCTCGCGTATGTTGGCATTTTCTCCTCCCGTGACCCATGAGAAGCAGAACCAGTATTTCTCTGGCAGCAAGAACAGACTGCTCATTCGGCTGTAATAGAGCGCACAAGACAGAGATGGAGTGAGAAAAGGGTCATCTCATACTGTGCCATGCCATATGTTCTGACCTTTCCATTCACTTCTGATGGCCTCGGGTTTTATGAAGTACAAAAACTCTGCAGACGACATTCCCACTGATGTCTTTCATCCTCCCAACTTTGTCCTTGTCAATAGACAGAGACTGTTTCTGCACCACCACGGGAACCAAATGACTCACAATAGCCCTGTGGTATGTTACTGATTTAATCCACCCAAATGAGTTAATTAATGTACTTTAGAATGTTTCATAATGCGAGGGGATACGCAAAAAACACATCAGAAACTACTTGGCCTTAACGTCATTTCAGACTGGAAGTCAAAGGTTTAATTGGCTTCAAAAGCAAGCATTATTCCTGTCGGCGGTGCAGGGGTTAGCTTTCTGAGGGCGAGTGGAATCACAATGACTCATTGCTCACTGATAGTTTTCGCTCGGCAAAAGCTCCACGAAAAATGAATGCTGATGCTCCCACTGTGCTCTCTCTTGTTCCACTTCCTTGCTACCTACAAACTACCTCTGACAAACTGCCCAACAGTCCCTGAAATATTGCCCATAAAGCCCAATGCCACTATAAACCAGAAGCTGTCAGCTGATTTGTGAATCCAATTACCTCCCTCTCTGTAATGGGTGTGTTCAGCGCAATGATGTAAGTCAGCTGCTGCTGGCATCTGTCAACAAAGACTCAGCTTTCACTGAGGATGACATGCAGCAGCGCAGGACGTTGACTTAACAGCGGCGTGGTGAAAGCATATCCACATAATTATACTTTATCAAATTTATTCATGGACAAGGCGGAGGTCAATGTCTTCTGTTATCTTGTGATATATTCTCACGTTCACCCTTTGGATCATGCTGGCAGAGACTGAAGCTGACGCACTATCCAGATTCCCTGTCAACTAACGGAGGAGACAATTAGGGTTTGGAGGGAATTTGTGTGTTTTGATTTCAGCTGAAAGTTGCATCAAACGCAACTTGGTAATCTGAAACCTCACTTACTTCTCAATGTGTATGTTTCAGATGATGCACCTTTGTGTGTGTCAAGGCTGTTGATACTTTGGGCCACTCAGTGCAGCCACACCAAGCTTCCAGCATGGTCATATGGGAACATTTGACAACAGATATAAGAAACAGTGTGAAAACGACTGTATGTTCCGACTCTCCGTCATAATATATTGCAGCACAAAGCACCTTCGTTGAGAGGTCAAACACATTCACACCTTCCTGCATTCATGCCTGGGACACTGAGGTGCACAAATGTATGCAGGGAGTTTGGCATGCAATAGTGTGCTAAAATCAGGAGCACAGAAAATGGCGAGATGAGCATTTGCTGACAGCACTGTGGGAGTGTAAACTGGAGGTACACAACAGTTGGCATCAGTTGACATCTGAGCAAGAGACAGGCTGCTGACAGGGAGATTATCTCCACTGGAGCTGCAGCACAGCAGGAGCTGTCCACTGCAGCTGTGATGCTCCTCGGGGAGCATGGACAAGGTCTTCTTGGGGAGACTTTTACAGACACGGTGAAAATTAAGAAGCAAATCAGGCATTTGGATTCCACTCTCAAATACATGGTGGGATGGCACATCCATCAGAAGACAGTGGGATGATATGCTGGCATGCAACAACAATGACTCATGTCCCATGGGTCCCTGTCACCTGCAGGGGGGCCATGGTCAGGCCAGTTGGATGTTAAATGCTTAATGTGGTGAAATGAAAGATTGAGTGCAGGAAAAAGGGGAGGCGGGACAAAGGCATTGAAAGGACAGACCCCTGTTGTGTGTATGTCGTTGTTAGTTTTCCTCCTGCTTCGTTGTTGACAGTTTTGTTCCTGCCTCTGGCTAATGTTGGATGGACTATTTTTAACTCTACTTCTGTCAGTTATAATTCATCTAATTAAATTGTGATCCAACATAAAGCACAGTGTGCCATATTTTTCATTATAGCTCTTTTTTCTCCTTTCATTATGACACTATACGACTAACTTGACATGTGGCCTCTGATGTTGTCATTTCCTTCATCGTAATCCCTGCTGCCTGAGAGGACGTCTTGCCAAAGAAAACAAAAGAACACACACAAACACACACAAACACTAAAATGTAGACTTTGTTTCATTTTTTTATACAGTTAAAGAGTAATTTTTCAAACTCACACTGTTTCTTATATCCTAAGGCTGAAGAGAAGAGCATCGGAGGGGGGGGGGGCTTCTGAACAGTTAAGAGACCTGAAGCATGTGGACTAAAGAGGGATTGGGATCGGGTTGACCCAGGTGGAGGTCTCCTCAGCTCACAGACGAGGCCAAATCAATGAGGGGTGCACTGAAATGCAGACAGCAAACCCCATCGGGAAGGTGTTTGGATGCAGAGCCACAGGCGGAGGAGGGACGTGAATGTCGATGAGAATTCACATGGAGAGAAGACCGCAAGGACTCACATAAGCATGAGAGGTGAATAAATGAGCCCTGACAGGAACCATAGGAGTTGATGCATTTCACTGGATTTTTGGTTCTTCTGTCTTTATCTTGCCAATTTCAGATTTTTAAAGCATACTGCAGCAGCTTCCCACCGAGAAAACACTTAATGGGCCCCGGGTAAGAAATGGCACTAAAGGAAGGCGGATAAACACATCATACAGGCAAATGCAGCACGCACGCACGCACACAAACACACACATGCCCCTCTTCCTCTCACTGTCAACAGCCTGCATTACACTTACATGTCATTGATGAACACCTTTCCACACCAAGACGTTGGAGAGACAACTTAACCACTGCAGACACAAACACAACATACCAGCGTCCCCTCATCAGTGTCAAGTCGTCGCAGCCACATGGCCTAAAATTTGCTCGAGGTCCTCAGTGTCCAACACAAACTTGAAGACATGGTGTTGATGTGTTTCTTCTTCTGTCCAATTCCCTCTTTACACTTTAACTTGTTGAGTGACAGTAAAAAAAAAGAAAAAATCAAAACGATTGATAGATACTAGAGATATATCTCGTAGCACGAACTATTCCTCAATGGAAATGCTGGAAAACTGAGTACAATCAAAATGAGAAGAGTTAATGTTCTTCTAGGTGACAGTGGAAATACCCTAATAGACAACCTCTGAAATTCACACTGGAATACTGGTTAATTTAGCATCATTAGCACCTACTCTCATTAAGCACTGATATTCACTTTTGCACTCACCAACTACATCTGTCTCTGCTTCAAATTGCACAGGCATGATAGCCATTTTATACTTGCTTTCAGTAAAAATATACCTTTTTGTCAACCCACAGGCCCCTAATTAGGCACCTGCACCCACCCTCAACACGCATGAAACCACATGACATTTCTGTTGGATCACCCAAGACCTGTGGGATTTCCTTGGAAATCCAGTCCTCTTCTATGCCCACTTTCATGAATACAGACAAACGGAAAAAATGGTGCACTTCCCAGGACTGTTTTACTTTCCACCGTGTCTTTAATTGGCTGTTCTGCACTCATCTCAAGGAGACTCGGACCACGGATTGGGAAACACTGCTCAACTGTAATCAGAACCAACTCTAAATAATTTCAACTGTGGCTGCAAGTTCTCCCACACTCAAACATGACATTCAACAGGAAATTTCTTTTTTTTGTTCCATATTTCTGCTATTTTTTTGAGTACTTTTCTAAAGATAGAGAAGAAGATGTGATATATTCAGGTTGTTCACGAGTGTAACAGAAGAAAACTGTAATTAAAACCATGACAGCACAAAAGGTCAAAAAGGAGGCAAAACTTTCACGAGTTTCACACACATTTTATCAAGTTCAGTCTGCAGTAGGAAGAAGTTAGTTGAAAGGACTCTATCATTGGTGGCTGGCACGACTTACCGTCGCTCCTCACTAATTTCCTGAGGGAAACTCCGGATTAGAGTTAAGAGACTTGAGGGAAAGAGATGTGCGACAGTATAAAGGATCACAAACAAAGATAAAACAAAGTAAATACTGCGAGTCCAAATAAACAAGGATTTTACAGAAGCAAACACCTAAAAAAATAAACTCTCTTCATCAGGAAGCTTTGTTTCACTTGCACTCTGGTAATAATTAAAAAAGCAACACAACTCACTTAAAGTGAAAAAGGATTTTTGGAGTAAATATGAAACCAACTGTTGAGTTTCAGCTGCTTTCGGCTGATTTATCCCTCACATGTAACTGCTTACGTCAGTCATTTGCACAAAAACATGGGGGAAACAAAATCAACTGAACAAATTTTGGTCAGTGAATGTGCTGTGCGCACGACAACACAACGTTATCCAAACAGCAGGAGTCTGAGTTGGACCTGGCTCAGGGTGGTAAACACTCTGGTACAGGGCTTCTTTTTAAGCGCTCACAGTGAATCTTTCTTCGGAGCTCCAAAAGATATATTAGATATAGGTTCGTCTGTGTTCCTGATGGAGTCTGCACAGTGGGGGTCTGTCAGGGTGAGAATGTTTACAGCAAACAGGGCAAGAACTCAAACATACGATTCCTGGAAGAAGAAGAAAAAAAGCCCTCCTGAGTAAACGGACTATTACCGCACTGCCACACGATTCCTCCATGTTCAGAATTTCTGATAACTTTTTATTTTAAAGAGATGTGTTTTCCACAAACAACCCTTCCATAGTGATGCAACTTGAAAAAAGGAAAGGAGGAATCCACTCCTGCTCACTGAAGCATCGAGGCGTGTTTTTACATTCAGCTCGAGACTGCCATCAACAACAGGAAAAATCCAGCGACTTGAAAGCTTCACCTGCAGCACTCAGAGTGTGTTTGGCTCAAGACTCTGCATCAACATTGGGTGTCACCATCCACTACACTTCGCAATTTCTGACTGTTGAAGCTATTTTTTGGTACATGCAGGTGATTGTAGCTTCTTACAAGGAAGCAGCTTCATCTTCCAACTTTATCCACAGTTAACAAAATTATGACAGATCTTGGTCACTCTCAAAAGGTGAATTTTGCTTGGAACATATAAGGCGAATAAATACAGGTTAGTAGCCAACAGAATTTGTGAAATGATTTTTTTCCTTGGTCTTCGGCACCAATAAATTTTCTGTCCAGCACATGCTCAGGATGAAGTTTAGTGGCCACATATTGCAGGCTCCAGACCAGATGCACTCTGCAGCAGCAGTGACACATTCTGATGTACTGTGCTTCATCCCCACAGTAATTCATCATAGCCTGTGTTGTGCTATTTCCAATTGTTTATCCTGGCATTGCTGGAAAGAGAAAAATGCCACAATCACAGCAAAATCTCAGCATCACTTTGTCTCTAGAGAGAGGCCACTGTGCAGCGAAGGCAACAGTCAGACTGATACTGCTTACAGTGTCGCTGCTTCACTGCTGCCACAACAGCTTCCATGCACCTCATTTATTCTGAAGGTGGGAAAACTTGGGGAGGAAAAATAAAGTGTCCTGCATTTTCACTTCAGGTCAGCCTACAGGAAGCAGTGGGCTCAGATGGGATGCGGCTGTCTCTTGGTCACAGTTGAGGTGGAATCTAGCAGTCCATCGCAGGGCGAGTATGTCCTTCCTGTGACACCACGGCTTATGTTGGCTGCCAAAGGGGAATCCAGATATTGATGTAGTGGGCGTCTTTTCTCAAGGTAGAGTGTGAGGAGAGAGAAAAAAAAAAACCAGTCTGCTGAGGCGTAATCACACAGCCACTCCCCAGCGAGCGTCTTAATCCAGCTTCTTCCATCTGGTCATGTCCCCTCTTTTCCACCTTTAGCCCACCAACACAACACACTCTGCATACATAACATTACTATTGGGCAACCGTTTCATGTATCGATCGACCACAGAAACGCTTAAACTGAAGTGATACCAGCTTTACTAAAATGGACTTATCCATAATGCTGATTGCACAGCTTTGTAAACCCCAGGGAGGTCAGAAAGCTGAACAATCAGACCATCCTATTTGGAGTTTGGAGCAAGCACAAGCGACACTATGAAAGTGAGCCACACAGGAACAGCGTGAGTGGTGAAACAGACAGTCATGAGATGAAGTTACTGCTCAAAGTCTGCTGTAACTCTTGCACCTGCTGCTGCAGAGTCCCGGCCTCCTATTTCAATGTTTCTTGCATGATACTTTATCTCTGAAGTGATTACGAACCAACGGCTCCATCAATCAGGCAGTGGAGCCCCAGCGAGCGCCGCGGCCGATCCAAAACAACACTTCAGGGCTGCCAGCTTTGTGCTGACTCTGCCGACACTCACAATGCTATACCACACAATCCCTCATGTTACACTTCGAAGGAACTAATTTAGGTAGGAGTAAAAATGCCACTTAGCCGCTGAAAGTCTCACCCACAAGACAGAGCCACCCAACAGGAACAACCAGACAGATATTAATGGTGGTTTAAATAAGGACGTCAGGGTAAAACACAGTAAAAACCGTATTCACTGGCTGGAAAATTAAAAAAGACCTGTTGCTCGATAATCAGGTTGCTCAGTCACATTTCTGTCATTTCAAACGCTGTTTGTTTTTTTGGGTTCGTAGCTAAACATCTTACTTGTGAGAGAGCACAACAGAATTACCAAGCTTTGGATGTTTGTTCTTTCTCCTCCCCTGTAATCATCTCATATACAACAAATAACTGAGGGTTGTATGAACAGTTAGAACATGCAAATGTCACCCATACAATGTTCTACCTGGGTGCAAACCAAGGACCTTCGTCCTCTGAGGCCAGAACGCAGTAACCACATCTTAAAGTAAAAGCAATTTGTCCAGAAAGTGAGGTGATTATTACTTTTCACTAAGAAAATGTAATATATGTTCTTCACAAGAGCAAATTGCTTTAGGGGGAGAAAAAAGTAATTAGCGTGATGAGTTGCGAAAAAGAAAAAAAGACAATTTCTTTTTTTCTCAGTTAAATTGATTCACTTGGATATTTTAGTTCTTGATTAAAAACTACATACAGTAAAAGTTTTTCCAGACCAGGTTCAGCCTGATGTGGACTATTAAGACCACACTTTAGCAAAACTCTACTGCAGCTCATTTGAACATGGAAGTGATCCAGAATTTTCACTTTCATTTTTGCGTCTGTTTACACATGGTGTTTTTGCCACTTTGATGAATAACAAACTACTTTATTAAAGAGGATGTTTTAGTTTTTTGAAGTCCAGCTTGCACAAAATAAAAAAAATACCATACCTTTGGAGGATGCTCCCAAAAGCAGTCAAATCACAGCAGTAAAATGTATTGCTCCATTTAGTGTAGCGTCTTCATATTTGCATCTAATCTCCACAAGGACAATGATAATTGGTGAAATATTGAGGCTTTGTTCTTGTATCATCAGGTTTTGAAACTGCTTCAAATGACAGTTTGTGTTGCAAAAAAACCCACTTCCATCTGTTCAGCTCGTTACACAAAATGATTATGATTATTATGATTATATCCAATAGGATTTGAAAAATACTGACATTTATTGTCATGGAATGTGTTACCTTTGAATCATATGGTTACTACGAACCAAATGGTGAGCTGACACAAATATCTAATGTTTTATGGTTTTTTGCTGTTATTGCAAATCAGTTGAGGCTCAAGCTTTCCTGCCTCCTCCTGGTGTTTTTTTTTTGCTTGTTTATTTTTTAGAAAGTTGATTACAGCCCATCACAGCCTTCTGCTACCCTGTTATTTCCATTTCAAACAACTGCAAGAATATACGTGTTAAAACAGTGGCAAAGACAATCTGTTGCCAACTTGCCTCCATCAGTAACTTGTCTTTCTGGTTTATTTAAAGGGAAGTTTGATCCAATCAGCAACTCTGTGGAGATCAAGCCAGCACTGTGTACTACAAAGGGGAATAACGATAGTGACAATAAAACTGGGAAACTACAGGTGGTGGAGTATCTTCAAAACTCTGCAGCCACATGAGACCGGATGCAATCAGAGCCTGCAACCCCTCCCACAATCAGCCAGAGGAGAGCAACCCGTCAACAAGGCACAATGACACTGTTCACTTGTGCAATTTTCCAATGCAGTCTAACACAGACTAACAAAGTCTCTCTCTCTCTCTCTCTCTCTCTCTATTTTGTGTGTGTGTGTGTGTGTGTGTGTGTGTGTGTGTGTGTGTGTGTGTGTGTGTGTGTGTGTGTGTGTGT
>JASSRZ010000049.1:12848101-12861154 GCA_032164315.1 Malacoctenus gilli | reverse complement strand
ATTGTTTGACTCCTCCTGTTAGGGGTAACAGCTGTAAAGCTTTGTTTTTGGTTTTGACTCCTGTTACGAATAATAGCCTTAGAGCTTTGGTTTTGTTTTTGATAACCTGCTAAGCAGTCATTTTCCCATAGCGTTAATCCTATGTGGGTTTTTTTTTTGTTTAAGAATAGGCATAGATAACGATCACGTTGTATTGGGATAGGTTGAGGATTTTGTTTTCTGGTGCGCTTGTCATCCTAGTTATGGTGCTGTTTGCTTTTGGATTGTTTTCTGTTTTTGCTTTATTGTTTTAAACAGCATTGCTACCCCAACACTGTTTTTATTTTCCAGTTGCTGTTGTACCACTTGATTTGAACGAACAATAAATTTCGGAATTCATTTGTTACATCTACCCCCTAACGAGCCGGGTCGTAACAGTGCTTCTCAGCACAGGTGAGTTAAACTCCCACTCTTAAAAATAAATGTCCCTTTCTGTACACTGTCTGTCAACCACGAACCTAAACGCGGCACCACTGCAACACACTGTCCTGAAAGTCTTTTCTTGGCGCCTTGTGCTAGCAGTTTCCGCCCTCATCATCTGACTCTCATACCCGGAAGTGAGAAAAAACCCAAGGTTATTAACTCTCAGATGAAATCAGAAACACTTTAAACTCTTCTCTTTTGCCATTTTAAACCCATGTAATATATTCTTAATCCATATTGTAATTATATATGATACTTTAGTATCTTTTATTTTGAACTGTTATCTGTCTGTTCTTACTGTGTCACATGGATATTTTTAAGGCTGGTAATCATGAACAAAAAAGAAACACAAAATAAATACACTTATATTCATCAATTGCAGTAATTAAATCAGTTTGTTTGATGTGTGTATATACCTTCAGTTACAATATTGTCATCTCACAGCATGTGGATGCCCCAAATGAATATGGACGACACAGGAGGGGGAAAAAACCTCCATACAACATAAGAACCCTTAAGCAGACTGTAGTGGCAGCCATCTGCCTAGACAAGTCAGGGTTTGAGCATTGTTAAGGGATGAGCAAATAGCAAACAATCAACAGACTGCACTCTAATGGGAGTGAGAAGGAGTGGTCAGGAACCCTCATTTCAACAGCCAGAGATCTCTGCCAGGACCTTGAGAGAAAGAACAGAAACAAGTAGAGAAAGCAGTAAAGACGCACAGTAGTTGACGGTAGTAGCTGTGCAATGGATGCAAGTGAATGCATAAGTGAAAGAAAGAAAGGACTTTTGTGGTTAGATTGGTGCCACCACTGCCAATATGCAAAACCATGTGTCACCAAAACAACAGCAAAAAGGAAACCAGCAATTTTGTATGACAAGTACAATTCTGCTCTCAAACAAGGTTCGGCTTTTTCCCCATATTCATCTCTCAGAGCACTTAGCGTATGCCAACCTATTCTGCAGTTGAAAACGATGCCAGGTCGGCAAAAGCCTTTTTGAGTGAAAAGTTAGATAAATGCTTGGGCAACAGATGACCGACCATTCTGTCTTTCACCCCCCATGAAATTGTTTCTCGCTCCAAGGTGATACTCTGCATTTATGGCTTGACATCAATGTCTCTGTGAAAAATGATTTTGAATTACTGTCCCTTCACCTCAGACGTAGAAAAAGGTCAGAGATAAACATAATGTCAGACAGATCCTAAAGTGGAAAAAGAAGCAGGCACACGCTGCATCCATCGTGACCAGCAATGTGTTCTCCGGCATTGATTTGTGAACTGTTTTTGCTGCAATTACAGAAATAAATGAGGCATCTGCTTTTTCACAGAGCACTAATGTTGATTTCTCAATCTGCACGGTGTGTTTAGATGGGAAATGTGAAAATTACATGTTTACCGGCGTCTCTGCAGCAGTGATTGTATGACGCTAAAACAGCGCAAAGGAAATGCATTAGGATTAAAAAAGGTGCATGAATTGACTAATTTATTTTGGAAAACAGCAATTCATTTTTCATCTGTCATCGGGGATGTAGTTCGAGATAGAGTTCATCCGTCGTACATATATAGGACACCAGTATGGCTCCTAACTTGTGATTTTTCAAGGCCTGTTGAACCTTTTTTGACTCTTCACCTTTGAAGACTTGTGATGTTTACATCACCAATTCAGACTGTGTCGGTTCTGGATCTTTCAAAAGCAAATCAGATGTTCATCTCTTGTTCACAGATAAAAAAAAAAGGTGCAGGCCTTATTTACCAAATCAAGATGCAGGTAATTGACTTTATTTGCCAATTACTTCGCAAGCTGATTAAAAACACACACACATACACACAGACGCAAACTCACATTCATTACTTACAGCAAAGGCTTTACTGAAGTGACACAGATATTAACTGCTGCCGAAGAAAATTGAGCATCCTGCAAATAGTGGGCGTCTGCACGATCAGGTGTGTGTTAGAAGTATTTGAAATAGGTGAAAATCTTCCCATGCTGTGATGTGAGAACTCAATTAAGTCAATGTGATGTGTATAAATGTGGAATGAGCCAAATTTAAACACCGGTATTGATCATTTGATGATATTGTCACTGAGCGAGGCCAGGTGGGATTTGGCTGGCTTGACGGGAACGCACAGTTGAATGCAAACGCTAAGTAGATCAGAGCGTCTCTTTCCCTGTGTGATGTTTCCAAGCTTAGGACTCGCTATTTTTACACAAAACGGGCAGGAAAAAGAGATTCGAAACCCCCCACTGGGCGAGCAAGATGTGCTTCATGTGTTGGCTGCAATGGCCTTTAGTGGTCGTGTAGAAATGTACAGCCAAACAGGGCTCTCTTCCACTGTTCATGTTCCCTCTGAAGAAAGGCAGTCATAAATAATCTTAATGGATTCCAGACCAAATTCAATTACCTCTCTCACCCAATCGAAATGAATAAAAACCACGACATGCTCTTACTCTATTTGCATGTCCCTGGAGAATGATGTTTGCATTTCCTCAGTTTTTTCCTCAGTTCCTCAGACAATGCTTCACTTACAGTGACTTCCCCCAGTCAGATGTTCATCAGGGCCAATGTTAACGCCATGTAATGCCTAACAGAAACAGGGACACCTTCTGTGGCTTTTACAGATAGTACCGTGTGTTGAAAAAACCACACGCACACATAACCGCCCTCTCCTGCGATGTGAAGTGGGTGGCTCGAAAGTCGAGCTGCAATAAATCAAAGTAATTCCTGCCAGAACATTTCCACTTTCTTCAGAAATGAGGAAAAATCTTCAGCATCGCCGCGAAAACGTCACAGGAGGTATTTCTCCAGTCTGGCGGCATGAATTCCGCCCAGCTCCTCCTGGCCTGAGGCACAAATCACTGATCAGCAAATTATTTCTAAAAAGCCAAATCTTCATTTTAAATGAGTTTGGTTAGGATTAAATATTAAAGTTATATCACACTACAGGAGCAACACACACATATCTTGCTCGCACAGCTTCTTGTAGTGGATCTCAAGCCCTCCTGGTGTGCTCACGCTATTGTCGTTTAATCATGAATGCCTGGATTCTGACGGAGAAAATACATTATGAAATATTCACCAATCTTATATTTGCAGATATTTTGCTCCTGATTCTTGCAGAGATCAATGAAGTGGCTTATTGTACTCTCACACACAGCGTGAGCCTTAAATCACAGTTGGGTTCTCCTCACTTCGAGGGTCTTCTCTTCCTCACATCTTTTCTAAGCAAAAAACGCAGTCAGGGTTCATCCTCTGGTGTATGATCCGTTTGTGTGCGTTCAACAGAAAAATGTAAAGTTCCGTATTACAAAGAGAAAACAATATAGCATGATGTAGAGCAAAGAAGAAGAAAAAAGCAAAAGCCTTCAAGAGGTTGAAAAAAGAGATATGGCTCAGTTATCAGAACTACAAATACCTCTGCGCACTACTACTATACTTGTCTGGACATAGCTTTATTATTTGATTTCTTGTCCTGCAGATTTACATGTCCTGCTAAAGAAGTGACACGCCCCCTTACAGTTCAACTGAATGCAAAACATCATGTCGAAACTGTTGAGAAAAAGCCTTTCCTTTTTAAAAGAAAAATCTAATATTTAGACTCTTGACAAAGTATCTATTTGCCTAAATTTGGGGTTTAAGTTCTTGTGCGTGGTTGATTTGTTTCCATTTATCAGTCTGCTGTCGTTGCAGATCTCGCCTCCCTCCCTCTACTGCCATTAAGGTCTCCTGATGCGCCTCCTCTCTCTACTCAGCTGCTTCCACTTCACTAATCAGCTCCTGCAGGTTTCCGGCCCTCACTTCACCATTTCTCATTTGTCAGATCATCTTTGAGCCTCATGATGTAAGTGGCTTTTCATCATCCCGTGTTCTCTTTTTTGTTGGTATTGTGTTTATTATCTCTGTCTTGTTTTTCTTGCTGTTTGGATTCATGTTTTTGGGGACATCATCCTGACTCGAATGCTTTTATTTCCATTTAAATAATATCCTGTTAGTTAATTTGCTAACTCTCGTAAAGATGAACAAATTGAAAATAGATGTTCGGGAAATGGGGATGACAGGAGGATTAAAAGTTTAATTTCCTGTAACCTTTTTTTTCTCAATGTTCATACTGACCAAAGGTTGTCCAAAATATTCCCTTAAATCTGAAAAAACTAACTGAAGAGTTCAACACAAAAACAACATCACGCACAATATAAAATCATGATAAGAAAACCAACCAAAAGTTGTCAGTCTGCTTGTTTGACAGCAGTCAGACTGTCACAGAAGGATTGTGAATAGAGTGAATAGAGAATAGAGTGATAAACAGGAATTTCTCTCCTGGATCAATAAAGCTTTCTAATCTCACCCATCTTCCACATGTAAACATTAAGGTGTGACAGGTATTGCCACACTGCACCACTTATTTCTATATTTTTATCTTTAAGGACAATGGAAGCATTAAGCTACAATATTTATGTCCCATTTCTACTGAGCTGATTGTCAGAAATGGTACAAACAAAGCACATCTGGTATCACCTGAATACAGGCCATATCTTTTCATTTCCATTCACATGATAATTCAAGATTTTACAGTTCATTTGGCATCTCAACACGCTGCTGCTTGTAAAGCAGGTATAAAAGCAGGATGCAAATAGAAACTGTACACTTTGCTCCATCAGTTGTTTTGTCACCATGTCATATCTCATTTGCTTCATCCATACAAAACCACAAGTGTGAAAATAAACAGGTGTGATTCAGTTGGGAAAGAACCAAAAAGACTGCTGCTTTCATGTGTTTCTTGGTAAGTTAACTGACTACCAGCAGTGAGCTGAGTGTTTGTGCAGTCATGTTGTTAGTCATGGTGTTACCCATAATGCAGCTCAAAAATTACAGCAAAATATCAATTGGCACCTCTATGAACTGCACAGGCCACATTTAAATTATTAAATCGTGTCCTGGACGGGCCCCAAAAAAGCCATTTCAAAAGGCTAATGATGTTAATTGAAGTCCACAGGCCTCAGTCGATTGTGCACCTTTTTTTTTTTTACTCGTGTTATTGTGCTCCCCTCAGTGGAAAGGGACCTGATCTCTCTGTATCCCCTCATTCTTCCCACAGCCTTCATTCCCACAGACTGTCCATTCTGTCTTTTTGTCCTTCATGCGTTATCATCATTAATGCCCATTATTTCCCGTCGTCTGTTCCACGACTCCTCTCCATACCTTCCCGTTCATAGTTGATGAGTGAGTGATCGTTTCGGACCTGAAAGGTTGAGGTGATTCTCGGCACCCATCAGAGCTACACTTCATTAACCGGGCTCCCAGTGAATAGACTGGCATTTACCTGTTTGACTGATGCACCGTAGATCATTGAAAACAAAAGAGGAGTGGCTGGGGTGCTTTATGTTTTGGAAACCTCGTGTTGAGGTCACCTTTTTTATAGGAGGGTAAGGGCAGCGACTGGCATTTAGTCAGTGGCAGCATTCTGCAAATTTGATTAAATCCATGCGAAGGCCAGTCGGTCTCCAGAGGCCCCCCCCTTCCCCCCCCAGCATGAATATTGATGTAAGTTTCATGCAGAGAATACAATAATTGCTCGTAACCTCTTTTTTTTAATCTCCAAATCCTTGTCAACAGCGAGCGTCCCGGTCAGTGGAACATAAAAGATGATCAATATCCAAAAGCAATGAGGGCAGAGTAAATCGTTTGTTTCCATCTCAAGGGAATCCGAGTTCCCATTAAAATGCCACAAGCCTCGTGTTGTGCAACAGAACAGGTCCATGACAGTGAGTGGGCACCGTAATGCATCTTGGCAGCTGTGTTATGCAGCTAGTTGGTCATGATATCTGGCAACGAGTGTGCCATCTGTGCGGATAAGCATCACATATATTGGCCCTGAGACAATCTTACCACAAGGCTGACAGATCCAGTGTTTGCTGTGCTAAGGATTCAAGGCTAATAGTGTAGAAAATGCCACTTAGCAATAAAATAAGAAGGTTATAATTGCGTAAGGTTTATCGTGACTTGGAGCCTTATTCGGTCCCTTCGGTGGGAGCACTGTGCCCCCCGGGTCAGTGGTTAAGAAGTGGTTCCACAGTGACGAGGAATCACAGAGATCAGCACAGGAGGGAGTTGGGAATGATGATAATCACTCTCCCTGGTCAAGTGGCTTTTGAATTGCTATGTGAACACCAACTGCTGCTGATGCTGCCATTTGCTGCAGCAGCAAAAAAGCTTTAGGAGGAGGAGTGTGGCAGCAGGCGAGCAGCAGCAGCAGTCGCAGCAGCAGCAGCAGAGAGGCCTGGGCACTGACAGCCCATGAACGGCACCATAATGAAAAGCATCATTAGGGGTCGGCCGCATGGCTGGATGACTCTGGATGAGTCTGACCTTTGCTGAGCACCGTTTCCTCACTCCAGCGACCAAAAAAAAGGACAAAAATATGAAATCTGACGTATGTTAAAGTGACAACAGTTTTTCAAGTGTGAATATGTGCAAATCCAAGCTGACTAAGTGACATTTTTGCATCTTCACACGTGTACACAGAATGTGAAAACTAAGGACGTCATGTGCTACACAAATTCGTGAGGCCTTTATAATTTTCTGTGCGGTCAAATTCTTCCCACTGAGGTCAGTGCAACACAGTTTTTCATCATTACCTTCAGCTCCTCCAAAATGCAGCTTTTTTGGCTCGTATCAGGCAGAACAAGTGTACATCAGCCCTGATTTAGCCTCTCAGCACTGGTCAGGTTTTAGTATCGATTTAAGGAGTGAACCTGGATCCTCAAACATGCCTCTGCTGGCTGTTGCAGAATCCTGGATAAAGATTTATGGTGATCAGGCTTTTACAGTCAGATCCCTGACACGAGCAATGCGTCTGCCTCTCTTGCTGCAGAGTGAGTTGCATTCCACTGATGATGGAAAATCTTTGGAAAATTAGGTGTGAAAACAGCCGAGTGTTATCAGTCATTCAGTCAGACTTTTGTTTAGTTCATCTTTTTTAAATCATTTATTGTATTTTGTAGTTAGTTGTTCAGTTGGTCATTTTAGGGTTATTATATTATTATCTTGATTATTTACTTTACCATGACTTGAGTTTGTTTTATTCAGGCCGGTAAAAAATCATGGACCTTTATTTTGAAAATGGCTGTTTGCATGAAGTTATTAGTTTGTGGTGTTTCTCATCATTGTCTGATCTCAGCAAACTGAAGTGGATTGCAGTCTTCACTTCAGTTGTCCAAACAAATTCTGTTGTCTCAAAATCTTTGTCTTCTGTTGCTTTGTTTACTGTCTGATTACAGTCGCTTAATTACAGTTAAATTAGATAATGTATTTTAAAGAGTTGAACACTTAGAAGCTCAGCTAATCTGGCATCCCCAGGGCTGGCTGAGTGTAATTCAATCAGACCTAAAAGTAAATGTTTGAAAACGTCCGTATCACTTACTAACTATGATTGAGGCAAACACACATTCACAATATCTGTTTTTTCCTTGCTGTTATTCCTGCATCTCCACTCGATATGTGGCATGAAGAAAACAGAAAGAATTTGCATTCGTGCTGCTTTTACTTCTTTTCCTCGTGGTGTGTCTGTGTTGCGCGTGAGAAGCAGTCACTGAGTGAATGTGATTTAACCTCCGAATTTGACCCACTGGGTTTAAGCACGATGGGAGGCTCGTGGTCATTTGATTAAACTTGTATCAAATCTATGTGTGCGTGTATGTGGAAAGACAACAGGAAATTAGCCGGAAATTAGTGGATGTCTGAGCTATGCGTGTAGTTTAGAGCATGTTTTAATTTCTCTAGCCAAAGCATTTCAACGATGATTGAAAAACTGTTTGAATAAGCCATAAATAAAAAATCCTGACAGAGATATTCAACCGAATATTAACATTCGTGATGAGAAACGACAGGCGGAGTGAATAAAACAAGGCCTGAGTTTATTTAAAACGGACTCATCCCTTAAATAAACAAAAAATTTAACCATCTTGAACGTGAGCTCGTTTAAACCTAAATCATCACTTTGCTTGAGGCCCAGCATGCTCATTCTGTGGTAATTATGCATCAGACATACTCGGGCCTCATTACCATCACTTTTCTGCACTTGCAACATTCAAGCTGGAGTCACAACTGATTGAGGGAACCACCGAGGCATCCAAATCCGAGCGCTCCTGCAGCCCTCTGCCCTGCCCTCCACCTCACACTCTCACCAATTAGGAGGGTGTGGTTGGCAGCCCCTGAACTTGACACTTCCTGTCTCTCCGCTTTAATTATGTCTGAGTCCCTGAAGGCCGCAGAGAGGACCGGGTCCAATTAGTCGACGGAGACGGAGGGCAGTGCGTGACGTCACGCACACGCACGTGCCAGAATCCATCAGAGGGAGGTGAATGGGTTGCAGCTCGTGGTGAACAGCGTGATCTGTTGGAGGAAGGTGGAGGATTAAAGGGGGGGTATAAGGGTGGGAGGAAATGAGATGAAAAGGAGATGACAGATATGACTGTACATGTAACTAAAATCAATAGGAACACTCATCATCAGTCGGTATATGCTCTAATCGCTGTGAATTGATTCCTCCTTTATCTGCCCTCGCTTAATCGCCACTTCACGTTTGATCTTTAGTTCAACCCCCCCTCTGTCTTTAACCGCGTCTCAATCCTTCCATCTCTTGCTGCCTTTTTTTTTTGGTCGCTCGCCAACTCTTCCCTCACTCCCAATCTCCCTTAATCTCGGCTGTTCCCACGCCTGACAGCGTGTTATTGTTCTGGAGCATGTCGCATGTGTTAGCAGCCAAAGTGAAACATTATCGCCGTTAACAACCTGTAATTTTCCACTCACTTGTGTGAAGCAGCCGTTTTGGAATAATGAAGAAAAGGCAGTCCCAGCTTGTGCTCTCTGTTTTTGATCTCTGGACTGCTGGCCTCCAAACAATGCAGCACGCGGCACACATTTGCATAGCTATCTTGACCAACATAAAAGGGGCTCTCACTTTTGTGTGATTTGTGTCACAGAGGAGAGGTGTGTACTCTTTCATTCCATCGGTATTTATCAGCTGCTAAATGCTGGTTCGCTTTGATAAGCCCACAGCCACAGTTTGTTTTTTCGAGTAGACACCCCCCCCTCCAAATAAAGTCTGGAAATTCTTCATTGCAGTTCTGAATAAAGTCCTCCAGTATCGTGCAAAGGCAGTGCAGAGAAAAGGGTGAAAGATGCTCGGGGGGGGTTAACTCGGATGAGAGGGAGCCCTCCTCAGATCTAAGGAGAGACCATCTCACGAGGGGACAATGACACCGTTATCAGGTGTGCAGCAGAAACGTTGCCAGCAGAATCCTCTTTGTGTGGCAAAATCTGGACAATCCACCTGTCGTCAGAAAACTCCCCCTCTGGTGAAAGGGGCCGTTGCCTTTCTGAGCAACAAACACACACACACACCCACAAACACACTGGCTTTATGTATCTCAGGCCCCCTTTCTTACACCAATCCAGAAAAATGTATAAGCTCCAAATTTAAGTTTTCAGCATCATCATCAGTTCAAGGACAGTCTAACAACTCGTGAATAAGTGTTTTGTTCTTCGGCACAAAAAAAGACATTTCCCCCATTGTTAGCGCTTTTCTTACTGCAGGAGTGGTAACCTTGCTTCTGAATGCACATGCAGATTGCAAGGGACACTGTGACTTCATCATTTGATTTTATTAACCTGGAAAAATGGCCTGGAATAATAGCACAAAGCTCCCCGAGGCAGATTGGAAGGAGAGTACAATGAGCACAAAGAGCCCTGAAGGTCCTCTGATGATGAAAATTATTGGATTTCCACAGTTTGCATAATCTGCATCATTAATTCACCGCTAACACATTCTAACACGCAAGGTTACGTGCAGTTCCCTTCACTGTCATCACAGCAGAAATTGCACATTGCTTTAGAAATTGCAGGAGCCAAAGTTTTTCCTCCCGTGTGACTGAGCGCTATCACAGCGGCTTCAGCGCCCAAACCAGACGGACGTTTCATCAGAATTGCTCATTGGTTTTCAGTGAAATGAGTTTTGTGTGCAGAGATGCTACCCATCAATCATATGGCCTCACAGTAGGAAAACAACATAATCAAATTGATAAATGACATTAATAGTTTTTGTGTGTGTGCGGCGGATTCCAACTTGTCTTTTTGTGTAAAGCAAAGAAAAGTTCAATGTATCACAGACAAATTCATCCAGGCCTCAGATATCAAAAAGCTCAGTTTCCCTTCAGAAACTGGCCTGGACTCTGAATCACAGAGAACAGCCCTGCCAGATATCTTCAGATCATGTGACCACGCAAACAATCTGACCAAAAACTCAATAACATTCAGGTGTCCCACTCTGGATCTCCTCAAACATATTCGAGGGATTGCCAAAAGAATTGTGCAGAATTGTGTTCGTGAATAATGCAACGTGCTTTAAACTTTCCACTTAAGTTTCCTTCCAAAGTGCTGTCCTTTTACTTTAGTGCCCTTTGACTTGAAAGACACCGAATACAAGTAGAAGTACATGCTCAGAAATGTACACTGAGCATCCGAGTGAAGACACTTTTCAATTCGCCATTTCTGTCCACCTCGTCGGCTTGAAAAAAAAATCTACTTTGCTCAGTCATCACTGTTGTCTGGTTCTTTAGTTCCTTGAACAACATCCATCTTACCTTTAATAGGTGCCCAGTACTCCTCCCCTGTCTTGTAACTTTGTCTTTGTCTTGATGCTTGTTTGAAGCACTGAAACCTACTTTTTGTGCTCCTCACCTGCTTTGATTCCTGCAGGCTAAAACCATACCACCCTTTGGAAGACGGCTGTATTGAAGCAAAATACTTTCTTTTTAAAGACCACAAAAAACAACAAAGTTTCGTCATTAGAGTGAGCATGCAAAATGTTCACCAGATATGCCTTCATACACTCAAACTTTTATTGTTGCCAACCTGAGCCACACCTGTGTAACAGGTACACACAGAGTTATAGAACTTTGACTTCAGCTCGTACAAAGTGGGAGAAAAAACGAATTTTGCATTGATATTTTTGCTCGGAGTGCATCCGAGTCCTGAGAAAAAACAATAAAGTAGGCCACAAACTACGAACCAAATTGCTCCCCGTTGATTTTAGCACCACACATCGTCACAGTTTTACTGAGCCCTATATTTTGTAGCCAATGAAAACATCCGCTTTACATTGTGTGCAGTTGTACTCGATAAATATGAGCATGATTAATAAATGCCAGCATAGAAATTAGTAAATGTGTTGCATGCAAGCACTCACTGATGTTAGATGAGAAACACGGCTGATAATTGTATAGAATTTAGAGCTCAAACACAAAAAGACCTTGCTGTGCCCATTGTAGCTCTGCTCAGCTGCAAATCGAGCTGTGGGTGTGTTTTCCTGTTATTTACACAGTCTTTGTCAGCTTTGTGATGTTGATTTGAAAAGCCCAACTTTTCGCTTCTGCTGACCAGCGCACCTGTCCAACTTTTTTCCATCTCTTCTGTTCACGCTGCCGTTTCTCCTTGCAATCTCAGCATCCTGCCCATCCTATTTGTTGCATACCAGAAATCCAAGAGGAGGGCTAATTGCTTAGGACCACTGATCAATAACCTATCTTTATCTCGAATTAGGACGGGGTTAGCTTCGGCTTCAACACAGGACCCAAGTTGTTCATTACACGTAGCTTACCTGTCAGAGTGAATCATGGCCAACAAGGCGGGAACACGAGCGGCGCCGTCAAAGTCGAGACTCCAAAACAACTTTCCTTCATGGGAGGAACAGCTTGCAGAGAGCAGCACGAGCTCAGAGATTGACGGTGTCCTCCCCGGTTAGATATCTCACGAGGAGATTTCGCAATTGCTCCTAATAACTCTGACAGTTAGAAACATATTGCGCAGGAGCCAATTTAATTTAATGAGAGGAAACTGCAAAAAATAAGATCATCGGGGGAAAAACGGAGCACTTTAAAGCTTTTGTCTCAGTTAAGAGGAAGACCCAGGAGCTTTTAATTATAATACAGAAAAACAGTTGAACCACTTTTTTATTAGCAGGAAATGTTGAAAGGCAAAGTAGGTCATTTTTTATATAAACGGTGATTTTGTGACAGCTTCACAATTGCTTTGTGTATCATCAACATAAAGCCTGACTTGCTGCATTGCATTTTTTCCTCAGAGGCTGACCAGATCTGTGCTTTCAAACACTCACCGCAATCTGTTCTCAGATCAGACTGCATTAGGAACTGCTTTATGGCAACTTCTTGCAGTACTGCCTCCTAAAGTGACTGTTCTCAAACTAAAGATAAACTACACCTTGGGAATCTCATTTGCATGAGCTCCGCGCTTACGTTGCGATTCGGGGTGTGGTAGTACAGTAAACCCTGACAAAGACATGTTGACCAGTGGTGCCAAAACTTGTGGTGCCAGGAATTACTCTATACTGTTGCAGAAAATGATGCACTGGCAACGTTGATATCATGCGAACTGTAATGATCACAATGACCTCTATCATCCAATTGATGGATTTTCAGGGAACACAAGACTCTAGTGTTGCAACAACAAACATGTCTTGCGAGAGAAAACAGGAGTAGCGGTGGATCACTCATATAACTTTATGCAGACAAGACA
>JASSRZ010000049.1:12822714-12840633 GCA_032164315.1 Malacoctenus gilli | reverse complement strand
AGCAAGTGGAGCTTTTCCCTTCAGAGTTTTCTCCATGTGCATGATTAGTTTACTTTGTGTTTTTGCTTCTTTGCTTTGAAATTGTATTTCACACACGTGCAGTCGCGAAGACACATTTCTTCTTTTTTGGGAAACTTACAGCCATTTTTCCTCACTATTTGTTTTTGTATTGTTTGAAGGCTCAGCCAAGAATACTGTGCAGTGGTGAGCACTGTCACCTCAGGCCAGAAGGCTTCCAGGCTCTGACCTGAAGGCAGAATGTGTGTAGAGTTTCCTCTTCCGCTGTCTCATGTAATCTGGAGAAATTTTTACTGGACTGGAGGTTCAGTGGCTCCACCGACTTTGGACCCGCATGTTTGGGTTGGTGATTGCATGTCTGTTGGTGTGAGTCCAGAAAGAGAGAAGTGACCTGACCAGGTGGTACTTTGCATTTTGCCTGAGGATCGCCTTGAGCTCCCGCAACTCTAATGTGGATAGAGCGAGTACAGAAGATGAATGGATGAATGTTTGTTAAGGGAATTCCTCAATCAATTCCACAAACTGTTATTTACGATCGATGATTAAAAATCAAGACCTCACGCACTCTTTCTTCTTTCTGTTGTTACCGACTGTCAAGCTTCATATTTGCTTCAAAACAAATCACCATGAATAAAACGTCACTCATTTCTGAACATCTGCTTGCCCAGATAAAGACATTTCTGACTGCTTTGTATTCAAAAAGTCAGGGTTATATATCTCCTATTTAATATCTTTCTAAAGAAGAAAACCTTTATGCTGATTCAAAGAAAAATCACCATTTGGGCCGAACACCCTGCAGGATAAGGACCGCCTGCTTTATCCAGCTCTTTGTGAGGATGTACATGTTAATGCATCTTACACAAATTTGCTGAAGTCATCAGCCTTCGCTTGTCTGCAACCTTGAAGTCTTTGTAAAGTTGAAACATGTTGTTTAATATCATCTTTTTCTCTTTCTTGAGGCACTTCCTCATCCCGGATTGTGGTCACGTACTCGCACACTCTCCTGTCAAGCTCCTGAAGGCCGTACATTTAGGGACCAGGGGACTGAGGTTTCGTTGAGACGACTGTCTAGGTTCATCATTCTCACAGGAGACAGTTTCCAATCTTTCGCATTCAGGAAGCCCGAGCAACGCGAACAAAACACCCCAGTTTTGTATACATCCTGGAATAATCTTGTTTAGGATCGTTTAGGAATAGCGATCTTCCCTGAAACGCCGTCACAGAGGTCAGTTTATATTTTCGACACTGAGCTTTGTTGTCAAACATTTGCATTGGATGTCTTTTTTTTCCCCTTTATTTAAAACAGTTGGTGCCACTCCAACTGCAGGCACACACCTTGGTCCTTTGTTATATGAAGGTTTTGCTTTTTTTGCATGTTGTAAATATTAATAACCAGATGAATATTAATTCTAAACATTCAGAGTAGAAGGGGAGTTTTGCATAAGATCACAGAACACTTTTACTCCCTGCAAGTACATTCAAGCCTGTGCAATCCGTCTTTACGTGCTGCAATGTTGTTTTTCTAAATCAACTGCAATTAGAGCATTTTCTTGCCTGGGGGCAACCGCGGCATCAACCAGGACTTCTAACCTCTGGAGCAAGCTGCCTGAGGAGAGCCAGGAGACTCCCTCAGCCTCTCCTCGCTCTTTAATGTGATGTGGATTGCGATGCAGTGTACAATAGGTTTGGTAGCTGTGAGGCCCCTTCTGCCTTAATCGTGACTTGTAGCCTAAATGGATTTTAAAGTGCATCCGTGTCTCCAAGTCGGAGAAATGCGCAGTTTAACTCCCGATTAAAATGAAATCTGGTGAAATCTGTATTCTGTGGATTGTTCGATTTAAATGTATTCTTTAAATGGTGGCTTTTATTGCCTTAAGCCCACAGAAGGTATTACTATCATTTTCAGTTTAATGTCTTAACTCTCATCTGGCCACATCATTTAGTCAGAAGTGTAATAGGGATGACCCTGTAATAACACCTGAATTGTTTCACTATTTGCTCGCCTGTGCCGCCGTGAGAATAAGAGATGAAGGGATAAGGATTCACCTTTCACATTATTGTGTTTCTCCTCTCAGCACTTAGCCTGCCGCAGTCATTCTTCTCCACACCGGCCCGGCAGTAGCTTCAAGCTAACCATAAATAATTCATTGATTGAAACGGGCACAATGAATACCAATTCTTTCATATTGCCCTGCACCATCATCAAGGCTGATTGCTCAACCTGAGGTCATCAGCGTTATTGGTGGCAATATGTCTGCAATATTAAACAGTCACTTCGGACTTTTGACATGGAGGTTATCCAAAAATCTGATGGAAGCATGTTGCTTTCAAAATGAAAGAGCTCAGTGGTAAAAGGCAGCTGTGAAGTCTGTCACAGAGAGGAACCAGGATGGCTCTATCCCGAACAAGTCAAACCAAGACTATTTGCTGATGGCCACATTTTTTGAGGCTGCAGACTTTCTGCCAGAAGTCAAGTTAAGAGCAGTGACGAGACTGGCAACAACTACTGGAACAAGCACAAAAATAGTCTTGGCTCCCCACATTGCAGCAGCAAAACCAGAGCCATGAGATGATATTGTTAGATTTAGTTACGGACTTGATTTGAAGACCAGCAGGTTAACCAAAGAGGACCCCCGGGGCAACCGGCTCGACCTGAGCACAATTCAAATCAGTTCTTGGGTTTTTGAAAGGATAATCGTCAGCTGATAGGTCAAACGTCTGGTTTCTTTATCCCAACCCACATTCAAAAGCTCCTGAAAAGAAACACATTGTAGGTGAGGAATATGTGCCTTAAACTCAAGCACTAGAAAAAAACAGACTGACATTGACCTTTGAAGCTCGCTTGCTGTACTGTACAACACACCACATACGCAACCACTTCAAAGAAACACACAGTTTTGATGGCACAGTATAAAAAAGATGAAGTTAATAGCGAAGTTATTGTTGAAGTTTTGTTGGACAAGACCACAGGTCCTCTGGTCGTTCCTCATCTCCTTTGACTATTATTTAGATCAGGACAGTTTACAAAGAAGTCAAACTTTGAACAAGTGCTGCATAAAACTGTGCAAACTGATTATTTTCAGATGTGCAAAGTGCAAAAAGCTGTGAAAGCCACCTCGACGTTAATGTTCCCTTGATGAAGTAAATGTTGATCCAAAAGCAATCTATTCACAAATCAAGACAACACAAACAAGCACCAGTATTTGTCTGCAGTCGAGTTTCCGCTTCATTGGATTACTCAACTCTCCTCCTCTCCGTCTTTTGAGATGTGTTTTTCTGTTCCTAAGTTTTATACATTCATCTCGTCATGGAAGGTTTGTGGCTTTGTTGCTGTAAAATGTTGTTACATTCATTCGGTTATTTCCAGTGGAAAGTCCAGGAAGTTAGTCATTGTGGCACTGGAATTGTTTGCCTCATAATGCCCCATAAAACAGCAAAGAGCTTTTTTTCTACCCCCAAATTTTTTATAGCCATTAAGCAATCTTGTTAAATCAGATTCCGAGATGCTGTAATGGTGTCGTTTCCTCCAAAAGGAGCCAGTCTTCTGTTTACCAATTTTTCCATCATGACGATGAATTCAAACCCTTAAATATTAAAGTCAGCATCTATTCGAAAAGATGCCAACTCTTCTGTAACCAGTTCCTTCCAGGTTCCTCCACATTACAATTGTTTCCATGGTACATCTTTTCCGCTTCTTCCTCTGAACACATCGTGCCACGAAGAGGATGTCCTCCTTATCTAAATTGTTTCAATATTGTCCGTTCATTATTTCAACACCTCGAGTCTTAAGTAATGCGCTAATCTTTGCTTTATCGTTCGGCCACAGTCGTACCTACAGGAGAGGTTAATTCATTTGACCTGAACTTTTCCGTTGAAGTGGGAACTTTTTCTGGTTGTTGGATAAAACTTTGGGGAAAAACATAGCTGGTCAAACCAGGTGTCTAAGATGTCCTTTTCAACAAGCCGTGTGGAGGGCCTACAGGCAAACAGGAGTGCAGGGAAAAGTGTTTGTGTTGCGCTGCCTTTGAGGTACTCGAAGCTGCTCACCATCAAAAGAATAAGACTTCTTCACTCGATTGGCATTCCTTTCACCTCGCTTGATATTTGACTCTCAGATGAATGTTAATCCACTGAATGTTGGCGCAACTGACACCTTTGGACAATCTGTGGCATCACCTGTGTGTCAAACACCAAAGGGTGACATTTTACCAGGGTGACATCTGCAGACGGACGCCTTTGTTCTGAAACTCGAAACCCTACAATCCTGACAACTGTTTAAAACGCCAGCAATCCGTTCTGTCACAATCTTTTTTCAGACATTAATTGGAGAACTGGCCGATGAAGAAAAGAATCCATTCGCTTGGAATACGCGGAATGACATACACGGGATTTTTTTTTTTTTATTCACAAAGACTTTGAAGTTCTCCTCCAGTAACCTCACAATCAATTTGAAAAACCTCAAAAAGCCTCCAAGTAAATTGCCAGTTTACAAGACAAAGCATGAGTAATAACTGATTCCTGCCAGCTGAAAGAGGCAAAGCTGTGTGTCAACTGCTGCACTTATGCAACTTATTTTGTCTGGGATGTGTGTCTCTTTTTTTTTCGCTGTGTGCAACCGGGGGGTGTTGAAATTTGATTGTGTGGATGAATGCAATAAACAATGCCTCTCGCTGTCAAATCACGATGTGGAATTATTCTTTTAACTGAACAGAGAATAAATTTCCTTTATTTTTCTATATAATTCAAGAAAGGAATTGCAAAGACTTGCTATTTCTTGCTCTGGTAGATTAATGGCCGTTTTCAAACTAAAAATGCACCCTCAACAAGTTATGAATAGAAGCAAGGAAGCTGATCTATCATTTCATTTGGTGTGTAGAGGCACATTAAGTCGACCCGGCGGTGTGACTTTTTTATTCCCAAAGCATTTTGTTTTCCTTCTGCAGCTCTGTGCGTCTGCCGTATCTATATCCTGACAAGATAATAACCTATATTTGCAACATGTTGACATGACAGACTACTCAGACATTACTCAATACCAGCAGGATACAATAACACAGATTCGGCTCTCCCTTGTGCAATATGAATTTCCCGCTGCATCAGCACAAAGAGCTCACACATAGCCAGAGACACACAAATACACATACACCCACAGAGCCTCAGGCAGTCGCCATGTCAGCAGAAGAGACAACAGGTGTCCGTGTCCCGGCACTGCTCTGGTCCGAGAGCTGTTAAGGTTCATGCAGGAGGTCGAAATGTCATGAGATCGTGGTGCTGCTGAGGCGCCTTTGTGGAAAAAGGACCAAAGACCTACTCTTTTCACCTGGAAAGACACCATTTTCACAAACTGCACGATTAAATTCTGCAGACAGAGATCAAAAAAACAACAAATAACATATCTTATCTTCCTGATGTTCTTTTCACAGTCTGCTTTCACTGGTTAGACCAGAGTAACTGGGCACTCGTTGCGTTGTAAAAGAGCTGTCTCAGTCGTACAGCCTGCTTTTATACTCAGAACGTTTACACGCAGTGCGAGGAAATCAAATTATTGGCTTAGTTCAGCTGAAACTGGACCTGTAAATGCTTGTAAAGAGGTTAGTTCAGTGGAAATTGGACCATCTAGGTCAACTAAGAGAACTTGCCTATGATCTTTTCCAGTTGTTGTTATTTTCCATATCTGGTCTAAAGAAACTCATTGACCGTAAAGGACGCAGCAAATCCACCAGTGCAATTCACCTTTCTCTAATGTATTTACATACAGACAAGACAAATCATGCCATGCAATGACTTCTGTCTTTGATCTAAATTTGATTGTCTTTGTCAGACCCAGAGAGCCTTGGTTTATACAGAAGACAACTTTCTGTCACGGTTTTTGTCTCTATGTCTTTTCTCAGCCCTGCCAGCACCTTCACAACCCCTCTGCACTTTTTGTTCTCAACTTTAACACCACACACACACACGCACGCACACACAAAAGCACACACAAACGCACACACACACGCACACAAATTTCACCTATCATCACTCACAGTGTTGATGACACCAACAACCACATTGCACTTGTCTCGCTTTTGTTTGATAAATTTGAATTTGAGTTCGAATTTTTTTCCCCCCTGTTACTGATATCTGGCTTGCTTTCACTGTTTGTAATGGCCCCGAGCCAAGTTATAAACACATAAATCTGACAGCAATCCAGTTTGAGTTTTTCAACGACTTGTCAATCGGTCCCACCTCCAATCCTGAGAGAGCAGACACCGAAATCACAGCCATTCATCATTCTTCTTCTCACAGAAGAACCCGAAAAGAATAACTTCTGTGCTGCACTTTCATCGCAACACAGACAGTTTAAGTTGAACTCCTTTCTCTCTTTTTTGTTGCTGGTTTACCACAAGCATCATAAATATAAGCCTGAATATAAATCTGTTGAACGTGAAAGTGTGCATTCGACCAGTTTACTCCTGACTTCATCAGGAAGCTCCTGTTTTACTGAGTCTTTCATTTGGTTTTTCTTTTGAAAATCAAAATCTAACAAATCGCTACAGAAATGTGAACAACTGCTCTGATTGTTGCCTTGAGATAAAACAATATTATTAGCCCAAAAAAGTTGAACAAATTGTGATCCATATCCAAAACAACGGTTATAGGTCGGTTTGTCCTCCCGTCTTACTTTTCACAGTAGACAACCAGGGACTCGCTTCCATGCCCTCTTTTTCTTTCTCTGAAAGTCATATTTGGCGCTCTTGTATGCAAAGACTGAGCTGCGGGCTGTTTTTATGCTGCAATCTGAGAAATCAAAATTTGTATGAGGGGTCCTGACACTGAATGACCCGAACCGGTGATGAGGACACGATCATTGTTTCCTCAGCCACCGATGGTGGAGCTGAGCGGGCTCTGCTCATCTCCGTCTGGCCCGCTTGACTGATGGATTTCCAAAGTCTGCATCAGCCAAAGCTATTAAGTGGTCTGCTGGAGCGAAATGGCTTCACCGTTGTTGAGGTGCTGCAATTGGCTCAGCAATTCCTGCCCGCTATTGTCTCAGACCTCTGTGACTAAGTTAATTTCTTGCCAGACAAGCGCAAACGCGTATATGCTGACACACACAACAAATAACAAGAAAGAAATACAGCGACTCCCCCTCTTAATAACATCTTTTGTTCCCCCTCATTATCACCGCTGAATTCAAACCGGGGAGGTGACCAGACCCAATGATTTCTGCTCAGCGCTGCTTTTTGTCCAGCTCAGCATTACTTATGTTGTTCCGGTCACTTATAAGGAATGTGCTTCATGCCTCATCAATCATGTGTTTAAAGTCTCGTGGCTCATGCTTTCCTGTGTTGATTTTTGGTTACCGTGTTCCACTCCCACTTTGGCACGTTAGCAGTAAATCAGATATGATCATTCAGGGGCACTGTGGCGTTGACTGGATATCAGAGAGACGAGGGCCACGTGACGTCGCCCTGATCCCTCCTCCACACTTGCTTTACCTGCTCCTACATTATTCATGGTCATATTGAAGTCCAGAGATAAAGCCTGTCTTTACATTTATGGTGACAGGCTGGAATGGCCCAGAGGAATTCAGGCCCTGTGTGATTTAAGTTCCTGACATGGTTGGCCAAACACAGAACTGGATTTCCCAGTACACATCACACAGAATGCAGTTATTTCCCATAAGACCTTGTGCACACACAAGGGGGGCTCAGCAACAGTGATGAGACAAAAGAAGAAGTGGGAAGAAAAGACAACTCCTGGTTCCATTTGAAGTCCACTATGTTTAGCACAGCGCTCCTATGATACGGACAAACCAGTAGGTTATGTTCTGTCCCAACGGAAATTGCAGTACATTACATTCAAAGAACGATTCTGATTGTTTGTTTGACATGAATCTTAAGCAAACTGGATTTTTCCTTTTTGTATTGAACATGATTAAAATTATTCAGTCTCTAAAGTCAATAAATTCACCACTTGCTTCAAGGAATCAAGTGCTTTTCGTCATGTTTTCTAACAAGATGTGGAAAGTTGTGTGTGATTATTGAACCAGGACCTTCTACAATCAGCAACACTATACGACAAAAGGTTGTGCGCTGGAATTGGCTCACAGCCTTCTGTGTCGACTTTGCATTTTCTCCTGATGCCAGCAAAGATTTTCCTTGGTTCTACCGCTTCCTCTCACAATCCAAACGCGAGCCCGTTGGGTAGATTGGTGACGAGCTGTTGGTGTGAGTGTGAGTGGGTGATTGTCCGTCACTCTCTGCGTTGGCCCTGCAATCGAGTGGTGCTATGTCATTGGTGCAGGCAGCAGCTCGCTCTCTCTCAGCTGAGATTGGCTCCAGCCCCCGCAACCCTCGTCTGGAGCGACGGCCGAATAGATGGATAGACAGATGCATAGGAAACACTCGAATACTTTTCCTGCACTCTGCAGCTCTCCTCAACTCCATGACATGGGCTCTCTGAGCACTTCCATATGAGAAATTTTGCCCTGCACAAAACAGTCCATGAAGCTATATGTCCCTGAAAGCTTTGTGCAAAACGTCTGTCAATCCTTCAAGTGTGACTTGTGCCGATCTTACCATCTCAAGGATGCAAATCCTTCTGGATATGTCTGACGTGTTAAGGAGCTACAATTTGCACATGTGCTTACGTGTCAGCTTTTACAAGACGTGCTTGCGACTTTATTTACATTCACACTGACATCCCTGTGAACAGAGAAGATCAGGAAAAAGTAATAGTGTCAAAACTCCTTGATGAAAATTGAGAACATTGTCAGTCAATTGCAATGTTTGTTTGACTTATTGTTTGTGTGTTGGTAATAATGGTCGTTTGCACTTTATTTTTGCTCCACCGTGATGTTTTGGTGCATTCAAAATCATTGAGAGTATAAAGAACCTGTTTGGAGTCAAACATGCAGAGGCTGAAGAGTGTCGCAAAGTGTTGTGAGTTTTTTAGTTCCAGGAGTATCATGAGTGAGAGGTTTGTAATGTCTAGTTTCTAAAGAAGACATCTTTCGATAGAGAAGTAGAAAATGTGTGGTGTTCGGAGAAACACAACAGATGTTGCATCACGGTTTTTTCATTAAAATAAAACTGATAACACATGATTATCAAATCTATAAAAGAAACGTGAATCTTCTTGCTAAGTGGAATATCAGTGTGAAAACCTTTTTTCTACAGTTTTCTGAGTAACACATACTTGCTGAACTTTCTAATGTTTCCTCTTTGCGTTCATGAGTATTTTCTATTGTTTTTATCCACATTTAACACACACACACACACGCACGCACAGTCCATTTGTAAAAATGATGACCAATGGTGCAATATTTGTTCTATCTGTGTATTATCCAGCAATGATAAGCATCACAACAGTTTGTGGAATAGCCGAGGTCTTTGGGGAAATTAAAACAGATTTAGCTGGACTCGTGTGACAGCGCAGAGGGTGAGAACAGTGGAAGACCGTCGGGGCCGTTGGTCACGTCGCGCCTCCAGTCTGTCCCATCCATTGTAGTGAGTGGGATCTCGCTGCAGTACTTCCCTGTCTGGGGGCCTTATCTGGCTATGGAGCGCGGGACTCTGCGCTGCTGTCTCTATTGGCATGGTGATAGAGGAAAGGCCTGTCTACCCAGATAAACCCTCCCTCTGTTCCCCCTGCAGCACCGTCAGGCTCCCTGTTTGCTGCAGGCGTTGTGAAAAAAAAAAAATGCTCCCACAACCATTAGACATCAACACGTCCGCTGGTGACAAGTTGGCCTCCATGACTGGTGAAGATAAAGGACTTGGCAGCAGGAGAGAAATAGGGGGTAGCTGTTAAACAGGTAATACGGATGGTGAGGTGGAGGGAGGTGACGACACTGGGAATGAGGAACTGATAGAGAGATGACGTGAAATATAGATTTCACCTCGTAATTTACTTTAGTCGCCAGTCTGGAAATCCTTTTAGTGGTGGAAAAAAGAAGCGTCCAAGTCAGTTTTGCTGGACGAGCCCAAAACTTCCTTGAAAGAAAACTTTGTGGTTCTAACAAAGACGGCGCTGTTTCAGGAAAAGTTTTTGTGCACGCAAAAGACGATGCTTGATGAAAACAGTGTTGTATTTATACCAGGCCAGTAGGTGGCACACATCCATAGTACTCGCCCAATGATAACACAGAAAAAAATGGACGAAGCAGAAGTTGTTGTCACAAAATATGATGAGGATATTTATCCCATGTATGCAAAATGACTTGTGCATCGAATAATATTGGTTTCTAAAAATATACAAGATTAAAAAGGAATAGTCACTTTTGGTTATGGGTTCGATGCAAACAAAGGGCTTCGATATTTATCCGTAATCACATCTTCTCAGTGGCGCAACATATTGTGTGCTTTCACACAAAATGTTGATTCTACATGCAAGGAATTCAAAAAAACTCAGATACACTGAAATACTGCTAAAACCCAACATGTATATGGTCTACATGTTAAATACCAGAAGCCTGAGATGACAAATGCATGTAACAGCACAGCACATTGAATCTTCCAATGTGTATAAGTGATCCTAAAACAATGAGCTGCTTTTATTGCCCCACTTGTCCCTCTAAAGAGTTTTTCCTGGTTTTGACACTCAAAGCGTAAAGCTGCAGTCAGACTGACTGCTGTTTGAAAGTGAGTTATCTCAGCTTTCAAAACGTCCCTCTGTGGAAATAATAGTTCCCCTGTAATTTTATTTCTCCACTTCAAATGACAGAATTGAGTTAGCGCTGGAAACAATATTTTAAGACTCAGCAGCAACGCGGTACAGCCTGCTGCAGCAGATATACAGTCTAATGGCGTGATGAAAGACGTGCTGAGGTGAGACTGGGAATGCAGAGCGATGGCAGAGGAAGCCCCCCAGAGTTTAGGACAAAGGAAGGCGGCAGAAAGGGAGGCCACCAGAGGGAATCCTAATCAGTGTCATGAAACTGGTTGTAATCTTGTCTTGCCTGCAACAAGCCACTGATCCAACTTCACAGAAAATTTCACAAACCGAGAAGTGAGAGATCACATGACACCTGTGGGGTGTATGAATCACACAAGCAAGTGCTTTGGTCTCCGTGTCAGTTCCAGCTTGGCCAAAACAGCTCCAGCCTCTGTGTTGCCTCACAGATTAGAAAAGAATTATTTTGGAAAGACCAACCAGAGGACATTCTGGTGATATTGATGCAGGTGCTGACCTTTTTGACTCACTTACCAAGTATAGTTGGCCACAGGTTACGAGCACATGACTGAACAAGATCAATTCCACCAACATAACCTCAACTCTTCCACCCGCAATCTGTCACATTGCAATTACCAGTAAAATTTCTTATTCACCAAATATTTATAGAGCTATAGAATAGAGAGATCTATTCCAACACACCTTTGGTTCAAAGGAGAACCATTAACTTCCACTTGGAGCTTGCCTGAGCCAGTTCACACTCCGTACCTGAGAATGCTGGAGGTCCTGATTCAGCCTGTCATGGCTTGAAGGAGTTAACAGGACAACGCCATGTCAAAAAGCCTACAATAATCTTTAATTCATTAGCAAACAATTACAACTGCAAGATGGCTTCGTTGCCAGCTGTCTGGCTTCACTGAGAGATAGAAAGAGGTCCTGATTTGATTCCAGACTCAGGGCCTGGAAAGGGCTCGCCTCCCTCTGTTACTCCTGTAAATGATCAGTGTCCATTATCTTTGCTGCCATTCGCACATTGTCAGCTGGGATCAACTCCACTTCCCTTCCTAAGTTGGATAAAGTGAGCATAGAAGATGAATAAATCGATTCTACACCCGCCACGACCTTCCAACAACTAATCAGATTGTTCATTTTCATAACCTGAAGTTGCTGAGTTTGCAACCGATCTTAATTTCCCAAGAATATAGCTGCGATCTGTGCATCCCAAATGGAAGCTCTGGATGTATTGTTCAGTTGTGCACACTGGCACCAGCATTCCGGGGCTCTAATTTGACTACCGTACAACACATAGTGTAATTAAATGGAATACTTGGTGCAGAGTCAATACAGTTCAAATCACCCTCACATACACCTTGGTTAGAACAAACACAATGGGGGTAATTACTCTTCACATAGTTATGACCTTTTTGGATTATCTAACAAGCACAGTCCTGCAGGTAATCAATTAAAAGGTCAAGATGAACAACTGTCTTTGACGCGAAGGAGCCACACTGAGATGCGCATGAAATTACTGCGGGGAGTTGCAAGTTTTCACATTTAATCAAGTTCTTTCAAAATGCATATTATAAACAGAATTTATGTGCCGACTTTAAAGGTCACTCAAACTTTATGTTCATTTATCGCTACTTTCCCTGTTATAAAGACAAACTTTTGTGATTGGTACTGCAAATTTGGAGACGCCGCAGTCATCAATTCATCAAAAAAAGAGAGAGAGAAAAAAATCTGCATCGTTACAGTTTTGCCAGGGAACTGGGCCATCTGTGGACAATCTGAGGTCACTGCGAATGTGGGGTAAACATCCACTTCAGAGCCACAGTGCTGTGCCAGGCAGTGAGGAGGACACTGAACTGGCAGATCAGACCACCTGGCCCTGCCAGACTGTCAGCCTATTTATACCCAGGACAATAATTTGCACCAGGGCTCCTCAGCACCACTGACAAGGAGATGCACGGAGAGAAGGGACTCTGTGTGAAGTTACCATGGTGAATAAGAAAGCAATCTAATATAAATTGTGATGACCTTCTGCCATTTTTTTTACCCTCCCAGAGGACAAAAAAAAAACCGCACTGTGACAGAGTTTTCTCCTCTGCCGGCTGTCGCTTCGTCTTTCAGAGGGGAAATGTTAATGATGTTTCCACACATGATCTGCTACATACACAGAAACTCTGTTTGAGCAAAGACATGTAGCCCGATATAACAAGTGGGTCCCTCTTTATCGTGATACTTGAATACCATAATTCTTCATAGGTCATAGTGACTCATAGTAGTGACTACATTGGAAAGCACGATCCGATGACGCCCGTTGTAGTTCATCAAAGTTATTTGTTCTTAACCTGGAACGCTTTTCTTGTGCTTATCTAATTATGACAAAGAATATTTTCGAGATTCATTTTTGACATGAAGTTTGACAGTGGAACAAAGTGGAAGCCAATCCTCATGCTGTTGCTTACTCTGTCATAAATCCTGCCTCCAATGATTACACTGAAATCCATTCATCCTTTAAACCTGTTTTATCCAGTGTAGGGTTGCATGAGGCTGGAGCCTGTCCCGGCTAACACGTGGTACCAGGCATCTATTTTTGATTACACTGCGCCTTGTGTTGCTGTTTAATCCAAACTGTAAACTCACCTTAAACCTGATCAAGTCGTTTTGGTGCCAATCTAACTGCAAAAGTTTAATTGAATTAACCTCATTATTTTTTTTTCATTTTTGCATCACAACAAACGACCTATCCTAAAATGCACCCCCCCCCCAAAAAAAAAGCATTTAGATTTTGATCCAATTATAATTCAGTCTGTCAAAAGTCACCATCGGCATTTGTCCAGAACATTTTGTGTGTTGTGATGCGTCATTTCATACTATTTGTTGTGAAGCTGCAGTAAAATCCTGTTGAAAGCCGTCTCGGCGTAGCTGTGTTCATAAAAGATTAGTCCACAACTTCCAACTTCACTTTCTTCAAAATAAGAGCTACTTAATGTGTCAAAGGGAGAGTAAAATGAGGTGCATTCAGAGGAGCAGCCATTAGTCAGCCTTTTTAATTAATGGACGTGCTGTCCTCTGCGTTTCCTTTGAAAAGGAAAAAAGACTGGGAGGGCTGGAAGGCAGAGAAAGGCTAAAGACATTGTAATTAGTTATTGAGTGGGTTACGAGGCTGCTGCTCTGGACAATGTCGGCCAGTGTAACGTGAGAGATTCATTGGGTGGGTGACATTAGTCTATTTGGTTTCTGTCACCTCTCAAGACACCCATGGCAGTTTTAGATAGTGTCAGGCTGTCTGGCTTTGGCCGTCTATCAACAACATTCTCAGGTCCAAATGGGGAAAACAGAGCTTAACCTTAAGATCAATAAAAGTGTACACCTTAGTGATAATAAATCGATAGTTTTCTGCCAGTGGAACGAGACCTTTTCCATTTCACAGACCACACAAACAAGACACAATAATTCCGCGGCGTCTGCAGGCTGGGACATCTGCCAAGCAAAAACTTTTTTTTTCTCTCAAGGCTACAAAAGCCAGATCAACATAATCCAGGGAAAGAGCAGCATATGTTCTGCTAAATTAATCTAAATACCTGCAATATTGCACAGAGTGAAGGAGCAGTGTGGCTTTGGGAACATTTTGGCAGCCACGTCTGCTATGCAGAGCGAGAGCTCACTGGTGTTGAGCAGCAAGAACAGGTGGGAGGCGTGCATGCATTTGTGCATGCGCACAAGTTTATGTGCCCAGGTTGTGTGTTCGTGCATGTAGATGCATTTGTCTAAGGAGCCCCGGCGGTGGACAAGTGCAAAGGAGAGAGATATGCAGTGTTGGCAGAGTGAATGTGACTAATGCCTGATACTTGGACACTTGTACAGTTCCTGTTTCCCCTCTGGCTCAGAGCTGGACACTGATTACAGGGAAAAGCAGCACAGGAATAAAATATAACATAGAGATATAGATGTGGTGGTTCCTGTGACAGAAAGTATTTATAGATAGAGTCTGACTATGGGCCTGTCCTCTCCCGTAAGGGGTCACATTGTGCTTTTGAATATTATTCAGTGGAAAAAGAAAAATAACTGTATCTCCCAACTGAAATCAGACTCAAGAGAAGATTCAAGCGTTTTAGACACCAGTGTCTTAAAGCTTATTTCAACACTGAGATAAAATAAAAACAGGAGACGTTTCACGCTGTTGAATGGAGCGTTCTCTTTTAAATATGGAGTTCCTTCTTTTTCTTTTTTTTTTCTTTTCTGTTGAAGAAATTAAGTGTGAACAGATAAATGACGCATTTCGATCTGAACTTGATTGTCAGGAGAAAGTGATACGGCTTGTCTCCCAAGGTGGGTGGCCGCAGTGGGCTCAGTGTCATGGAAGGAGCTGTGGCAAAGTGACCAAGACCAGTTGGCCCACCCTCTACTTCCTGTCGATGACATGTTGCTAAACCCAAGCAAACTAAAGATCTGGGGCAGAGAGGGAGAACCATCATATAAGCAGCGTAGAGCAGCCTCGTGTACAATGACCACATCTTGACCAGCTGTTCCAGCATGTTGGCAGAGGGGTGAAACAGGTGGAGGGCCAAGAAGGTTCCTCACTGACACCACTAAATGTGTAGAACAGCAGCGAGTCAAAGGCAATAACATGTAAACGTTTGTGACGTAAGGGGAAAAGGCTGCTGGGAACAAACAGCTGCCAAGAACCTTCTTCATGTCTTACTTGGTACTCTGGCTGAGAGTTCAGTGTGCACCTGATCAGGGGGCTTCTGTTCCAACAGGACATGGCAACGACCTCTCGAGCGAGACACAAGCTACCTCTCCAGGAGCCAAAAAAACAGAACAGTCTCCAAACTCATGCTTTCCTGGGGAGAAAACTTAGTCACCTCTCACCACTGAAAAAAGGCCAAGGACCAGGATTTGACAAACACAAGAATATGTAGAAAGACCCCACCCAGCCACCCCTTGTAAAAAAAATTTCTTGCAATTGCTTTTTGTAGCTCAGTAGTTCTATTGTTTGTTTTGACATCAATTCAAATGCTTCTTCCCATCAGAAAGGCACCAATAGGAACTTCCAACTTTTCCTCAAGAACAACATTTCTATATAAATAAAAATATAAGCATTTTCTGACCTGGCACCCCACCATCAGAACAAGATGGTTTATTCAACTCCAAAGGGGGGAAAAAAGCTTGGAAAAAAAGCAGCATTTTAAAGTCTGTCTTCAAGATGAAGTGTTCAAAACTGTCTGTCAGACAAATGATTTCATCTGCTCAACAAATCTCAATGTCTGACATCAGTGTTTCCTGCCTGGCTGTGTTTCACCTTATGATGATGCAACAGCCAAAATATTACAGTGAAACCAGCAACCTGTGATCCCATACAGTTTTTTTTGTAACATATTACAGCACAAGCTTTCAAAATAAAAGCATTAGGCAGTTTCCAGGTCTGCTCTTGGCTCTGGAAGGTGGCTTTCTTTAACAATGTAATTTTGACAATCTCATTGCAGAAAAAGTCTCAAAGGGACTCAGGGACTCAATAAAGAGTGGCACCTCAGCTCTTATTAATCTGTACGGTGAGATTTCAGGTGTGATTCAGATCATTTACTCACAATGAAGAAACATTTCCTTGACTGCTGTCATAATTTCCCAGTGGTTTTCCCATTACTCACTGTTGAAGGGTTTACCAGTGAATTTCATCATCACGTCTTTCACTAGAGTGTTTCAAATTTGCACAAGAAAGCTGTGCTGCTGAAAATATATATAAAATTATTTCCTTCCACACTTGAAAACAGTCTTTCTTTGTGATATGAGCTGAAAAAAATCCTCAAACGGGATGCTTTCACTGGCTCGCGAGAATATTTGCTCAAAGCTCACTGAGATCTTTCTGTTTGTTTCTGACAAAGGGGATTTGGAGAAAAGGATACAGGGACACGAACAAAATCCTGATGAAATGAAGAGATCATTTTCTTGCCTTTGAGAGTCACTCCTACATTTTTTGTTCTCCCTAATTGCTCTAATTTTAGACAAAAATGAACCCACGTCGTCTTGAGATTTCCAACCTCAGGACTTGACGCATTCATTTCAGCCCATGACGGGACCAAAGTTCCTGCAAACCCTGGCTGACATAGCCCTTGTCCTCCATGAAAGACCCCTCCGGTTTGTACTCGCCACAAGGGAGAGTCCCTTTCAAATCTCAGGTCAATAAGAGGAACTCTAATTGAAAGAGACCAAAAGATCTGGCCGAGCGAGGAGTGCCGTGTTATTAACTGATCTGTAGATAGACTTGTTGGCTTTTAAATTGAGAGGGAAAGGAGCAGACCTGATGCTAGATAATCCATTGTTCCCCTCGGACAGAAGACTGACTGCTTGGCTTCATCTCCAGCTCCGATATAGCCAGCAGGCTCGGTATCACTCAACTGCACCAGATAGCAGGTGGATAGAAGACTGGAGAAATGCTGCCCTGAAATAAGTTGCTTCCAGAAATAAGTTTCTCAAACAGAAACAGTTGCACACCACAAAATTTATCATCAGCTGAGCTAAATATGAGCTTTTCGGAGACTTCCAAAAAGCTTCAGGACTCAGTGAGAGGGAGAGCTTTATTTTTCCAAGGATCACATATGTATGCAACATGCATGGTATCTGACAGCTCAGAGAAGTCACTGCTTTGGGGGCGGGGAATGCTACAGTTTTCATAGATGAGTCAGTCCACAACTCGTCCCTTGTATTTGTATATTTCATTGTATTCAGACGTTATGTAACAGCAGCATCAGGCTGTTTTGGCTCAATTCTTTAATAACAGTGGATATACATGACATAATCATGATCTCATCACACAAGAGGAAAAGGGAAAGAAGAGTTTAAACTGCACTGACCTATAATAAAGAGTAAGTGCTTCAAAAATGATGGACATAATAAAAACAAAGTTTTGCTGTGATATTGGTGGAATTTGCGTTAAGCGTTATCTAATTTTCACAGTAGAGTAGAGGTCAGCAGTTTCGCCTCACTGTAGGAAAGTCCTGAGTGTGAGCTTGGGTGTGTGCAGAGTTCACATTTAATGTTACTTTTGTAGTTGCCTGTGGGAAAGTTCTTGTGTGTGTTCACCCACAGAAAACTTTAACCACTCACACATGGAGCAGGTTGTTTAGAATCTCAATTGTCAAAAGTGCTCGAACCAGCAGCCATCCAGAGTGTGTGTGTGTGTGTGTGTGTGTGTGTGTGTGTGTGTGTGTGTGTGTGTGTGTGTGTGTGTGTGTGTGT
>JASSRZ010000049.1:12792157-12816106 GCA_032164315.1 Malacoctenus gilli | reverse complement strand
CCCCCCCCCCCCCCCCCCCCCCCCCCCCCCCCCCCCCCCCCCCCCCCCCCCCCCCCCCCCCCCCCCCCCCCGCCCGGGGCTGCTCGTTTCATTTTCCTTTTCGTTAGCATATCATATTGGCAACATCGCTGTGGAAGGAGCAACGGGATTTGTTTGGATAACACTACAAATATGCAAATGCAGGCGGCCTCCACATTATTCTGGGCAAGCTAACCACTAGCGCATTCTTGGCTATTTGTCTGGAAGCCCTCATAGGTTGAGCGCATCCAGGAGCACGGCCTGCCGCGCTAATAAGTACATTACAAGGGAAGCAGGGAAGTCCAGTCCAGCTCTGAACAGAAGGCCTTTCTCTGAATATGTGCCCCTTCCCTTGCCAATGCAGCACCAAAACATCACGTTCAATGGAATACTTTTAGCCACAAACGGGGAGGAAAATTGATGTGGGTGTAAAAGGTATTGATAGTCAGCAGCACCAGAAGCAACTCCCTGTGTTCCTCCAGAAAGCCAGAAGTGAGTGCAGCACAGGCCTCCAGTCTCCAAATGACAGTGCATTGATCAGAAGGTCAGATCAGATTGGATCCAACTGTCTGTACTTCACTCCGTCTCTTCATCTTCTCACTGGAACAGCTGTCAATTATGCTGCTGGTAACTGGGGTCAGGAGCAATCATGGCAATTCACTCCTCGGCTTCGGTGTGTAGTACAGTGTAGAGAGCAGTCCGAGCTGGGAAACTGCTGCTCTTCAAGACTGGTAAAAGATTGAAAGAGAAAGCAAGGTGGCCATGAAACACACACAGATGGACGTTTTGATTGTGCAATCATGGGGTCATAACTGTAACTCGCCTTGAAAAGTATTGGAAAAACATGTAGCGCGAGGAGCACATCTTTTTTTTTTTGTTTTTATTATTTTAAAGATTCTATTATTTGGTCAGGTTTACATTGAATTAATTGAATTTCACAGTTGCCATCAAACATTGTACATTTCCCATGTGTGTTTTTCTCTCGACTGGGTGCAATCAAAATGTCATGGACATTACCCAAGGCAGCGTTGCTGTTCAGCACACAGTAACCATTGTGAAAACTGTCTGTTTTATAGTAAAAGCAATCCAGCACATTACGAAGAATGTAAACATGAGGATGGTGAGAGGCTTGACTTTTTAATAGACCGTGAGCATCCACTTTTCACACCACATTATAGAAATCAACAACATGTTTTTTAATTGGCACATTTTCAGATAAACAAACTTAAAAACATATTATCAGCACCTCTTTCCATTCATCTGATGAAGCAAATGTTTACTGCGATTATATGCATAAAATATTGGAATATACAGCTTCAGGAAATAGATGTTAGTGTTGTAATTTGCAGATTTCAATATTATCTGTAGAAACACTTCGGGGAGGAGATGTGATACATTTTTGATAGCCATTTGCACCGACTGATTTGATAACACAAGTGCAAGTTGGAGTCGAATATGAAGCTGGATGCGACGAGCAGCAATGCGGTGAATTGGGGTTGCTGTTCATAAAATTTGTCTGAAGTGTTTTGTCTCCTCTCTTCCATGTGTGCATTCTGAAGCTGGACGGGGCTTCTACCGTCTTCCATCCCTGCCACTCTGATCCACCACCTGCTCATCATCAGTGCTAATTTCCACCTCCACATGCTGCAGTATCCAAACAGAATTCATCCTCCTCTCATCGCCACTTTATTATCAGTGAGTGAGAACGGCTTTGCATTTAATCTACTATTCAGTATTTGTTTCTCTTGTCTTTTTGCATCCTTTTTGGATACTTTCATTGGTAAGCTTTTTTTTTTTTGACCAATGCTCACTTTTTCTGATGAGTCTTCAATCTCCAAAAAAAAACAACCTTCTTTGTGTCCTGAGGTCTGTGCCAAAGTGACAGTGACGTGGCTGATAAATTCAGTGAAACATACCGGATGCAGAAAAGGGAAAAAACACCTCCAAGTGCAGGATGAGTCATCAGACATTTGACAAGATGCTGCACAGAGACAGGAAGAGAAAACGGATGTGAAAATACTTCAGTAATTGTTTTTTGTTGTAGTTGTTGTTTGTTTTGTTTCTTGCCAAAGATCAAAAGAAAAATGAATAATGAGTCCAGCACCTCAGACAAGATAAGAATGAGAGAAATGCATTTATCATTCATGGAGCCTTCTAGGATTTTGTTGAAAAAGATACAAACCATGTGGTTTTGTTTACTTGAGGTTTAATCCGATGTCTGTTTTGGAGCCTAATGCTAATGGCTCATGCACCAGTGACATATGTGATGCAGCCGCAGCAGCAGCAGCATTAGGAAACCCAGACTTTTGGATGAACCATTCTTTGTTCAATATCGCAGACCCACTTTATATCGCAGCACATTGGTTGTTCACCGCGGAGCAGCAAAACACTGCTCCTGAGGCATTAGTAATGACCCTGTCAGCTGCATGAGCACCGCCCATACATGCTTAACTGAGAGGCTGTGTGTCCCATTGATCAGCTGTTCTGCAGTGTTGGTGTCTTGTGTTCTTCTTCCTCTGCAGGGGGCCCCGCTGGCATGCTGAGCCTGACGGCTGAGGGACACTCAGCTGCGTCTAATGTGCTCCCCACATACATCAGGTGCCGCAATGTTTACACGACCGAGGTGAACGCCGAGGTGTCCTGTCGGCCACGATAGGCTCGCGTTTGCCCTTTTCATGGCAGATGACAGACAGATGACAGTCAGTGATGTGTCAATCTCTCAGCTCAACATTCCTCAGTCAAAGCGTGAGGAAAACAGGTCGAATCCTTCTGCACATTAATCCAGATGGCTGGCTGCAATTTCAAAAGCCTCATTGTCATTCTCTGACATTTCTCGAGCCCCCCTCTGAGTCTTTGCTTATCTGAGTCATGCTGACTGGAATGAGGATTGGAGCAATATGGAATTCAGATGCCACGCTCAATGATCAGCCACTAACTGTCTCTCCCCCTCTCTCTCTCTCTCTCTCTCTCTCTCTCTCTCTCTCTCTCTCTCTCTCTCTCTCTCTCTCTCTCTCTCTCTCTCTCGATAGAAGGCAGATGATTTTCCTGTCCTGATTGTCTTTGAATGCTCAGACACTGTGTCAAACGTGAACAAATGAGGAGCATAAGCCAACACATTAGCTAACATAGGCGCTGCCTAATTTAGCATTGATATTTGTACCAAAAGCAATTATTCAAGGCAAACTGCTAAAGACTGATGAGATGAATTACTAATACCTGCTTTGAAATCTATTTTGATACTGGAGAGGATTTGATGAGCAAAATGCGCTGGAAAGTTTTCTCTCTTCAACGAAGGTCATGAATGAAGCTGGATGGGCTTGATATTTGTATGTTTTTTCTGCTGTTTCCTTGGAAAATAGACCTTTGAGGTGGATACTGAATGTTACCTGTATCTGCAAATGCTCATTGAAGGACCACAAGAAGGGTGCAAATGCACACTCGGAGATGCAAAAGGTGGCAAAAGCTTACTGACAAAAAGGGGAGACTGCCTGAGACTGGTGGGAGAGAAGAGGTGCAGTAGTGTTGAGAAGGGGGGCTTGATGGAGCAAAGTGGAGCAGGCAGGGAGAATGGCTGGCTGAGCAGAGTTAGGCAGGTAGGACGGGTTAAATGCCAGGTGGGATCTGGCTGGACAGGTGGAACAGGGCAAAAAAGGAGGGGGGGGGACTGAAATAGAGAGTAGACACAGGGGAACCAGTAAATAAAAAAGTCAGCCAGGACAACAGCCACAATCACGGACTTGTCTGAAAGTCTGAAAAACCTGAACTGGTGAAGAGTACTCGAGGAAATAGGCTCTGAGGTCAACTTTGCTGCACGTTTGAATGAGAATGTGAAGATCGATGAGGCGCCAGGAGAGTGAAGCCATGCCTCATTGATAGCACAATAACGTGGAAAAACACTGGATGAACTGAAACACTTTGTGTATGTATATGTTGAAGCAAGTTGTATGCTACCAAAAGCAAACCCTGCGGGACACCAAAGAAAGCCGCATGTCATCCCTGATGAAAAAAGGCCTGTGAAATTCTCTGGACCATTCAATCTCAGCTGACACTTTCCACTCCTCCATCGATCCTCTATACCAGCTTTATTTTGAACGGGGTCAGCAGTAGATAGCACCTATCACAGCTGACATTGGCAGGGTACACCTCTGACAGGTGGTCAATCCATCACTGGGCCAAAACAGACATGCCGTCATATTGCTGCAACAGATTCAGAGGCAAAAATGAGCACTTAAATGAACCTTTTTGGATTGTATTTGCAAGCCTGTGTTCTTTTGAAGAACACTCACACAAAATCTTCATTATTTTTTAAACATTTTCTCTGCACTTATTGCATTGGACAGGAAAAACCATGCTGCTCCAAAGTCCACAGGAAGAGCTCACAGTGGCCGCATTGGAGTCGAGGAAGGATACTATGAAATAGATGAACTACAGTATAAATTAAGAAAAAAAGGGAACAGGAACATTTCCCGGCATTGGTTTCCTTTTTAATCAGAAACAGCTCCTGCATTTTGTGAATCAGACCACTGAGTGGGCGGATGTGAAAGTTCAGGGGGCAAAATCTATATTTGCCAGATGATTTATTCTAATATGGTAGTTAGGAACTCGCTGGAAAAACCAGGTGTTAAACCGGTGGGAATCTGCGAGCACCATCTGTACCTCCCACTTCAAGCCAACTGATGCAGCCCATCGGAGCCACAGGTGAGTACTACTGTGATGATATGCTCAAGAACAAAATGAAAGCAGTGAAGCGCCATGTCAGTCAGGAAGCAGCCACAATTTGTAAAAACAAACGACTGTTTTTTGTCTGTTTGAAGACTGAGGCTGATGCACACCTCTGTGATCGTCCAACTCCCCCCAGCCTGAGCTCAAACGATGCCCCTCAGGTTATTTATGGAGCGATAAAAGCCAATCAAGGTAAGAAACAGTAATGATGTCCTTGTCATTTTTTACCAGCTCATATCAAACAGCTTATGCGTCATCACTGCCTCTACTGAGGAAATACAACATTGGCCAGCTGTGTGTGTGAAAAATATGGTGTTTTTTGGGCTGATGAAGTCCAAGGTAGGAATGACAGTTCAAAGTTGGGCCGATATTGAAGCGAAGAACAGATAATTGGTTAGAGAGGAGAAATAGCTGAGCGCACAATGTCTCAACTCACGAACATCTCTGTTCAGTGGATTCAAACATGTATGGGTGTGCATAACAGCCACGGTCCGCCTTTTGGCAGCGCAGGATTAGAATAGCACAGTTACCCACAAGTCAACCTCAATCAGAGTGACTGCTCGGTCAGAACTGAGTTTTCAGGCTTACTGGTGTATGAAATTCATTTACTTCACACCTCTTCTCAGACTTCATCTTAAATCAGAGGCCATTCAGCTCTGATGGGAGGACTTACGGCATGTGGCCGCCTGCGGCAAATTTGGCTGAGAACTTTGCAGTCAAGGAGGAAATATTGGTAAAATTAGATGTAAGGTTTGCACCATCAGATGTGTCTGCTGTGTTGCGTGCGTACGTGCGTGCATGCATGCGTGCGTGCGTGCGTGCGTGCTTGCAGGTGTGTGGAGAAAGAGCAGGTTCTGAATGCTTTATCAGAGTGGAATTTGTGTCGACAAAGTGTCATGATAACTGTATTTGTGTCATTTCATTGCCATTTATTGGTTAACAGTTTTCCTCTACAGTGTTAGCAGTATCAATGATCCGTACAGGCTATTGACATTTTGCTACTTGATGCAGTTTCACTTGATTTCACTGCATGATGCATGTTTCAAGCTCATTTTCAGTGGACTTTTTACACAGAAATCCACAGAATCAAGTTGTGAGAAGTAACTGTCAAGTGCACAAACTTGCACACAGTTTCACATATAAACATGATTGCATGTTTTGCTGTCATAACTGTGGTTCCACATGTGTTCATGTGTTTCTACATGTGTTTTTGCATGTCACTGTAAACTCACTGGGATTTTAGTGTTTACTGTTCTGAGTGTTCTGCTACTATGAGCGCATGTTGTGATGATTCCCGCATGCTGGTTGACTTTATGTCCTGTCAAACAGAGTGTTTTTCCTATGATACCTGGCTGTCAGTGTGTTGAAAGGCTTTTTAATCACTCAACTTGATCACTGCAATATTATGTCAATCCCTTTGGAAAGGTGATCCCTCCCCATGCTTCTTACACCTTTTTTAGCAATGATCTTCCTCAGGATCATTCGCTGTTTTACACTGTGGTGATCTACACTAATTTAAAAGGAGGCAGCTGCTTTCAAACTGCTAGCCGAGCAGCAAATCGCTTCGTGGTCAATCATATAGGAGGCAAATCCAGAGAAAAGGGTAGAGCAGCGTTCGGTTCAGATGGAAGACTGGCAGCATATACAGGACATGAAACAGAGAGAGAAAACAATAGCAAGCATCTGTGATGTTCAACACAAAAGTCTTTGTGCCTGGCATCCACCAGATTTGCTCGAGCAGCCATTTCCCTCCCTTTATATTTCATGCATACACTGTCGTGTTAGTTTTGATATTGTTTCAAATATGCTGCGCCGCTTTTGTTTATTTTTAGTTATTGAATGTTTAGCACCCTGGCTTCAGTTTAAATCCAACTCTTTGTAAAGGATTTCACTTTTAAGCGTTCAACAATTTATGACTCCGGTGATAAAAAGCATACTTAGTGAGGTTGCAATTTACTTGTTCAATAAAAATATTTAATAGCCCTCATCTTAATTCATAAAGCATTTATAATGAGTACACTATTTCAACAGACTTCTAATTTAAATGGTTATGAAAAGAGCTCTTTCCTGCCCTACCAGAGGTGTTATTTACTGGTGTTTGAGGTTTCCTCTGTGGCTTATGTAATGTGATTTGTTATCTATTGGTTTGGGGATTGATGATATCCCCTTTAATGCACGGCAAAGGGGTTCTGCAAGCTTTATTGCCAGCATGTTAATCCCTTATGAGACCGTGTATAATCATTTACCTCAGACAGGCTCCTTCTTGCTGCCGCAAAGTCTATTCTCGGGGTGATCAGTGATTCACAATCGGAGTGAGGTTTGAGGATGAGAGCCGCGGCAAAAGCAATTGATTCAGCCATTAAAGCTCCTCCCTAAAGCCACTTTTGACGAACCTCTATTTATTTATTTTTTTACCCACTGCTCATCAGCTTTGAAATTTCGGATGATCCATTCTCACATTGAAACATTTCTCTTTGCAAACACTGGACAATTTCAGATCAGTATTTCAAACTTGAATGCACCCAAAAGTTCCAGGAAAATTAAATAACTTGGCTGAACTTCAGAAAGGAACAAAAACAGTTGTGTGCAAACACAGTGAAGAGTCAGCCTTTCAGGTGACATGCTTTACCGGAGAGTCAATTGAATGCAGTTCTGGAATTGCATGTAAAAAGCTTTAAAGCTGTCCCAAAAAAGTTTGAGGGCCTCATAGGGCTCAACAAAAACCTCTCTTTATTTCTCTAATAATAAGCCGAGAATGTTATATCATTTTACAGAATTCCGCATTCAAAGCTCCTGATTAGTTGCCAGCCGCGTCCTCTCCCCTGTTTGTTGATGGCCAACGCTTTGATTTGCATGACTTCACACCACAACTGCATTAAAGAGCTGCATCTGCCTCAACCTCTGCTGGACGGCCGCGTGTCACGTCCGCATGGCCGTCCGTGTTGGCAGCGCTTCCTGCTGCAAAGGACCAGCTGTGTTCAAGAGGGAGAGGGTTGTGTTTATGAGGGCTGAATGTGGCCTCCAGCACAGAAAGTGCCTTGTTTTGCTATAAAAACAACAGTTAGGCCGCAGTTGCGTCACGTAAGATTTCACTGAACCGTGCAGTGTTTTTTGGCTCTTTGGTTCGCTTCGGCTCGACTCTCAAACAGCCTCTCATGTTTATTCAGCAGTTGTGAAAGTAACTTCCTCCATAGGAGTTGTAAAGCCAAATTGATTTGGTGACAAATGATTACATGCCCGTGAATGTCATCCTACTCTATAGCGGATATTTCGTTTATTCACCTTATGGCGAATAATACAATTTATTTCACATCTCCTGTGAGTCATTCTCACTTTGAGTCAGACTGTGCAGCTGCAGGAATGAAGAATGTTTACACCATGCCGTGAAACGCCAAAGAGACGCCCGTCCCTCTCAGTGCAGTTCTTTTTTGTGTGATGGGAATGGTTGCATTTTACCTGAGCCTGTTTTTGCTTCCTTTCACTCTCCCTTCAGGAGGTTCCATGACCGGGCGCATGCGTGTGTGAGTGACACTTTGATATTTCTACGACCAAAAATCTTTTATCGCAGGCATTTCCCTGGATTCTCCCGGGCCCTTTGTCTGGCCCGCGAGCTTTAGAGCTCTACCTTCCAGGCAATTAGTCAGTTAACACTCCATCACCCAATCAAAAGGCCTCCATAATAACCATTGGGAAACCAATTAGAGTAACACGCACATATCTCCAATTCCACGTTTCACCCTGCTGCATTGAGGTTCATTAAGAGGACTCAGTGGCTGTCACAGAGCAATACATTACACCTTCAGTCTGAAACAAGTTGGAAGTTAGGTGAGTGTTTTGAAGTTACAGGCAAGGAAAACGCTGTGCTCTGAAGCCATGAACGTGTTTTAGTTAGAGGAACAATGCCGGCGCCTGTGATCCAGGGACACCGCACCATGATTCAGTCTGCGTCAGTGCTGTTTTGCCGAGGGTAAAGATGCTGCTGCTCCTCTGACAGACATGCACAGCCTATAAAAAGCGTATTGATTGGAGAGAATGGAACCTCCTCACATCTACATCTTTTCTCATCTTGCCAATGCCCTTGAGGGTCAACACAGTGTCTTTGGTAATTTGAAATGCCTGGCGAACCCTCAGTGTGAGGGACAAAAACAATTTTGGCCAGGATGGGTAATAAATGAGACTAATGTCTCTTGCCGTGTGGATGGTGTCTGCAGGCTTGAGTTTTGTGTATACAGCCCAAGGCGGTGGAAATGTTGCTCTCCTAAGGTCAGCGTTGACAAATCTCTGGACCTGGACCGCTTTAAACTTTGAGGAAAAATAAAACAGAGGGCAGAAAAAATAGAAATAGGCACGATGAAGATACCCTGTATCGACATCAACAAGCACACACACACGCACACAGAAAAAACGACACAGGGAACCTATACAGTGTGTTTAGTCAACAGATCTCACATATGTATCACAAAATAAACATCATGCGGCTAACCTGCAGGCTAGGATTTGATTTTATTAGCAATTTCCCTCCAAACACAATAAACACTAATGAAAGTCATTGTGTCACAACCACAGTAGGATCTGATTATTGGGTTTTAGCTGTTGCCACAGAGTGCACAATCAAATGAAAAACAACAATCACAACACAGTATTATCTGCAATTAGTAATATTTGTTTTCCATGAGTTGTCGTTCGGTCACTCCTGGCTTCACAAAAGCTCACGCCGTAGTTTGGTTGGAGTCCCTCCACCATCCAGCTGCTCGAGAAATCACTCGTGTTTTAACCTGCATTTGATTATAAATAAGCGATTCATTCTCATTTGTGATACGCTTGCCACACTGTACGGTTTGCAGCTGGCTCAAGAAAAATGAGTAAAAATCTTCCAAAAAGCACAACACAACACACAGACACACATACACGCATACGCGCGCACGCACACACACACACGCACACACCTGCATTCATGACTCATTTTCAAAGATTTATACATTCGCTCTCAGAATGAATAAGCTTGGGCCTGAGTGCCACAGAGAATGGGATTTGGAACGTATTCAGAGTATTCCCATCTTAACCTATTAAGCTCATAATGTTCAACTGAGTTGAGACCAAGCCAAGAATAATGTTGACTCAACTCAAGGCTGATTTCTGAGGATACATTTCTTATGATGAGATTTGCAGTGTATTTATTTGATATTATCTCCCTTAAAAAGACGAATATTAAAACAGCGGGAGCATTGACCACACCGACTCAACTGCCCACCGTCTATCAATCTGCCGTCCATGTACTCATTCTCCTTGTCAGGATTGTAGCAGCAGCAACGCAAGCACAGCAGTCAAGGCATACTTTGCCCCGCCAAGCTCCCTCCACATCTCCCCGGAGGACCTCAAAGAGAAATGTAACCCCCTCCAGCATGTCCTGGTCTGCCCCCTGTCTCCTGCCTGGCTTGTCTCTTTCCCATTAATTTGTGTTTGAGACGCATTCAAAGCAAGGTGCCGGAGGGGTCCTCGAAACCAGGTGGCGGAACAACCTCGGACCCCTCCTTCTTGTTATGTTCGGTGTGAATGCGGCTCCGAAAAAGCCTCTGACAGTCCAGGTCAGGAGATGCAGGTAGAGCAATCCAAGGCCGAATCCCTCTCATGTCTGTCTGTTTGGATGGAAGATGGTTTCCAGCAGCTGGTTTGCTCTGTTCAGTGAAAAAACTTGGAATAAGAAAGAGGAGCTCATCTGTGAAAATGTAACAAAGCTTCAAGAGTTTTCATCTCTTATTTTAATATTTCAAACCCTTTGTGAAATTCAAGTGCGAGTCGATACCTTCTTGCCTTGCACCAGGAAGGTCCTCAGTTTTTTGCCAAACTCGACAGCCTTTCTTTGTGCGGTTTGCATATTCACATTCCTTTCTTCCTCGGTGACTCGAGGTTGTTTAAAGGCGTGAATTTGTGTGTGCAGTTGCGTGTCTGTCTGTGTTTGCTCTGTGCTAGACTTGTGACCCATTCCTGGTGCTATCCACCCGTACAGAAGTACTGCAGAAACTTTGAAAAGTTTGGTTTTTTTGGTCACAATTGGCCTGTGAATGAAACACCAATCTTCGATTTTGTGAGTGGCAAAATGAAAATTTGTTGCTGTTTGGCAGACAAATATAGTTGGTTGGGAGCAGTGTTTGAAGCCTTGGAGTTACAGATGCACTCTGAGAAATCTATAGGCTGCGTTCAGAGTTGTTCCACCGTCCGACAAACAGCGCATGCACATTGCATGTCCTGTGTTTTGGGAGGAAGATTAGGACGCTAATGCATTGCCTGTGATATCGCTCTCAGTTCCATCAGACTGCACAAACAATTGTGCTGTGCATGCTTTCCGTATCGCTAAAAGCCTCTCCATCACATATAAGTACCTGACATTGATTTCTCTGAGGAACAGCGCAATGGACAGCATCTTACTTTGCTGATCAGTTCAAAGCCCTCTCAGCCTGCTGCATGAGCGGAGCTCCAGCGGCACAATATTGCCAAGCACAGCAGCTGAATGTGTACATTTGAAAAGTTGGGCAAACATTACACCATGTACATGTAAGCACTTCTACTGTATCATGTTCCCCTCAGTTTCTGTATTTCAAGCCTGAATTAGGAAGACAGCATGCTGCATAATGAATGAATTCACCTCGTCCCTGTTTGATTTGGTGTGTCGTCTCACCATAGGATGATTGGGTTTATTAAACGACAAGAGGGGCTTTATTTCTAATCCAGAGACAGTGATTGTAAGATTAGGTTGTTTATACAGTCTCACAGTGTTGGCTTATGAACTGGTTTAGAGGAGGAAGTGAGTTTTGTAAACGTTTTGAATGGATTTCGGCAGGGAAACAGATGAGCCATCAGCTGTACTGTAAGGCCTCCTCCATCAGTTAAATGAAAAGCTAAGCTTGTGCAGGATTTTGGTTCCGACTCTAAGACCTCCGTCAATATTTGCCAAGCTGTTCAGAGGAGGGCTGAAGTGAAGCACTGATAAAAAAAAAATATGAATGAACTTCCAAAAATGTAAAATAATTTGTCGAGGGGAATTCCATTTTTGACCGTGTTCAGTGTTCAGACAGTCAGACAATGAAACGAATGACAGACTGATTTATTGAGATAATCATCGCTCATTATCATATTTATCAGTCTGAAAGGACGTTCCAAGGCCAACAGATGGATCTCCGCTGCGAGAGCCATTTGGTTTGTCGTCAATGAAAAGGGGAGATCGGGTGACAGTGACATGGATGCAGGTCTCACAGTGCAAAGCAAGGTCATGCAGCCACATATGCAGGATCAATCAGGCAGATTAATGAAGCACAGCCTGCTGACATGGCAGGTTTGGACATCCTGTGGTCACCCACCTCCCACAAATCGGATCATTTATGGTACACATGCATTTCAGCACAGCCCTGTCCCTGAAAAATAGGCGTTCTTGTGCAGGTAAACTGCATTAAGGATTACATTTCGGGGGAACAGTATTTTCTGGCGGATCACATTTGGATGCAGGTCGTGGTGGGTGAGCAGAGCAACCGCAAGGCTTTTACCCGGGAGGCCTGAGTTTAGTCCCACGTAATAAAGCAGTTTAATGCTCCTATTTAAAACCAAAGCATGATTCCTTTTCTTCAACCAAACCCAGTAAGTCTGGTGCCGAGCTATGACCAACCCCCCCACCACACCCAGAGAGAACAGGAGGCACCCATGAGCTTTGGCTAACAAAGAGATGAGCTTGTTGTGATGTAATTTTGATACACTGAGTTGAAGCATCTTAGTTTCATTCTTTTCCTCATAAAAACAGTGTTAACTTGAAATTAATTTGTTTTAGACAAACTTAGAACTCTCCATTCCTTTTAATTTGAAAGTTTCTGTATGTCCGCCATCATTTTACTCTCTTCAGAGAGGGGTCCTGCAGGCCTTCTCCAAAGCAATTCTGTCAACACTCAAGGGAACAAAGGTCAGGGACAACTGCAGCGTAACAGATTGATAAGTCTGTTAACCTCCCCGTTTGTCTTTCCAACAACGGCAACACTTTTGTCATCTGGAATCAAAACCAACCTCATCTTGGTTTGATTGTGCTCTCTTTTCACATTATTTTTGTGGCCTATTCCAATTCTTTTTTCTCAGACGTTACCCTTTCAATAGACCTCATTTATGTAAAAACCAAGCCTTGTTTTTGGAACTGTGGAGCAGAAATTATTTCAGTGACAGGCCCAGAATTGAACCTTTGGATCTGGAAATGAGATGTAATATCACAGACAATTACACGAAAGAATGAAAAACAGATTTCTTTGGTGGAAATACCTGAAACCAGAGGAAATTTCACTGAAGGCAAACAAAGTTCAAGTTTACAGTCATAGCTTGAAACTGTCTCTTAACAATACATTGGTTTCCTGAATATTCCTTTCAATAATTACTCCTATGCAGTCTGTGGGAATGTACAGATGTTTCCATTCAACTTAGAGCGTCATTACAACAAGATGAAGGTTAAAGTATAGATTTTGTGCACAGACTCATTGGGTTCGAATTTAATAACTGTAACTCTCGTTCATCAGGATCAAATTCCAGAGTTTTCTCATGGATAAAAAACAAAACCAACCCTGAAACTGATTTTCAACAGTAGTTTTATCAGGACTCACTTGTACTAAAGTCTTCGTTTTTTCATCCCTATATTAAATGTCCCATTACCTGGCCTGATAACCACTGTTGTGGCAGGTTAATTCACTTGATTAAACCCCCTTAAAAACGGAGTCGAGTTGCATCAAGTAGAAGAACTCCATTCATATTCCAACACTCAGTATTTCTTATCAAAGCACATACAACCATTTGAAATTCAGTGAACACGAAAAACGCTTCTTCATGCAAAGTTGGTTGTTTTCATTCTGAAGGCTTTATACGAGCTTTGTTATAATTCCTGTTCAGTCTTTTTCTTGTTTGAAAGACATTATCATTGAACAACATGCAAATACTCTCAGCAGGAACATTTTTGAACCTTGCAGATATTGTTCATAAAAGGTTTCCTTGTTCCACTGATAAAATCTTTCCCGACACCGTGTTACATTTTTTCTCTCCGAGAAGCATAAAGAATATTTTAGGGGACAGGCTCCAAACACAATAGCGTGAAAGATGAAAATGGCTGAGCGCTGAGGGTGCCAAACTATAAACCAGGAACAGCCCCGGAAAATAAGTTGACCAATATCTTTTTGTTCTGCACAGATATCTAATAGAGGGTGTGATACAGCAAACTCTAATCGGATTTGCCCTGTTTGTCAGGAATAAACACATTTCTCAGAGTGATTTGTGAGAGGAGCTGTTCCAGTGTAGCTACATGCTGTACAGCAAATCTCCCGGTGGCTGATTTTTCAGTGACAATTATTTGTTGTCGGAGCATTGTTTGTTCGCTCGCAGAGATGATGTGGCCCCAGGGCAGCGATTCAGAGCTATGTGAAAGTGTTTAGAATGAAGTGCGGTGGCTGCGAAAATCATGGGAAACTCCTACAGTGTGTCGAATTTGACGCTCCCAGATAAATTACCACCTTTGCTGTGCGTGTCAGTCAAGTTTTGGGCCGTTGCCACCGAGCATCACGTCAAGAGTGTGGTGAAACATTTGGCCCCAGGTGACAGCAACATTTTCCAATACCGCTATTTATATAAGGACAAAGTCCTCATTTTCAGCTGAAAACTTCTTGTTGGTATTGTTCTGTTTTAGTGATTTTAAGAAATAAACAGTTCAATGCAGCGTGCATCAGAAAACCAATTAAAGGACAAGAGCAGACAAAGACAGCAACAGTACAGCATCACTTAACATATTTTCATTATTCATGAAAAAAGTCCAAGCAAACTTTCCTATCGATTTACAAATTGTTTTGGGGGAAAATATGTGCAGACCAATTTGCTAAAACCCTTTCAACTGGGTATTTTTTTTCTTCCTGTGTAAAACTATTTCTGAAGTTTTATCTAATAAGCCTGAAAAAACACACAGAAGAAAATCAGTTTAAAATATAACTAGTAATGGGAGAATATCTTACACTAATAAACACAGTTATTTTAGAAAAAAGGAAGAAACAGAACTTCAGTTTCTCATTAAATAAAATAAATGAATATATAACAGTTGTATTCCCAATCGTAATTGGCTAATTGAGCACAACACTCTCACTTCTGTGTTGTTGTTTTGGTTGGGGTTTTTTTCTTTGAACCTTTAATATTGAATTATGATCAGTCTGGCAGATATATTGTAAAACTACACATTGTTTGCTTTACCTCTACAAAAGGCTGAGGTGCACTCTAAGGAATGACTTAACTCAGACAATAATCTGTCTTAATTAGTGAGAAATTCCCCCTTGTCAGGTAAACAAAAACACCATTTCAATATTTCTTTGTGTATGTTTCCTGCCAGGAAATCATTTTTCATCTTGACTGAGATAAATCTCTACATTTGGGTTGTCCTCGTAGCTTTCATAACATCAGCTGTGTCGGTTTGATATATCCATTGCCGCTAATAACAACAATAACTGTCGGCCTTCAAAATGAAACCAGAGAAAATCTTTTTCTGTGCAGGATTGTGTTTCTCCGCGCTGTGGAACATTTGTCATTCCACCGGCTCCAGTTGTAATAAACCAGTAATACCTCAAATCTCCTCAAAGCTGTAGGTGGAAGGAGGGCCTGCTCACTCCGAATTAAATATAAAATAATGATCTGCCGCGCTTTTGTCAAGGTATGAGCTCTCAGCTTTGGTGTCTTCATCAAAGACGTATCTTTCGGGCATTTGGGGAAGTTCCATCTTGAAAAGCACTCCACTCTCAGATACTTACATTTCCATGCTTTGCACCAGCACATTATCCACAATTTGCCACACTGCTTCAGGACACAAGTTGGATTTTTTAATTCTGTGTTTCTGAGACTTCAATGCAAGTTTTTCTTTATCATTTAATGTTGAATTCTCTTACTCTGAATGCACTATTACCCGGCGCTACACTGCGAGAATTATAACTCTCCTGAATATTGTGTTTGAATCAATCCGTATCAGCTGTTATCTCGAAGTGGTGCAGGCGATGCTGCATGCAGTTATTCACTAGATGTATTAGGTGTTCCCAAAAAGAACAAATAATTAAGCATCTATTAGCTGTCCACCAAGTCACCGCACGTTATGTTACTTCTGATTGTGGAAAAAAAGTAACTAACTTTAAAAGCTAAAAATCAGTCCAATGCTGAGCACATGTTTACCAACTCAGCTGTTCTGTGATGGCTTCTTACCAAAGAATACTGAGGGCGGGTAAAATTTAATTGGTAAGTCCAGACTTTTTCACTGTTGTTCCCTTACTTCTTTGAAGAAGTGGGCTTGATTCAAACTTTATCATTGCTGAGTGGTTGCTTCTGGTCTGAATCTAAGACCATAATGTTATCTGGGAACGCGAGCCCCAGGCCTCTCGGTGAGACATCATGCTATACTCTCTGGCAATGATGCTTTTTGAGTGAAGCCGAGAAGACAGATGTCATTTTGTCCTGAAAGAAAGAAAGATAAAATCACAAACCTCTCTCGGTTCAGCTTCAGGGTCGAAAAGCACAGACAGTTGAGAGCCTGAACTGACTCCGCAACAAAATCCTGCTTTCCTTTCTCTCTCTGTCGCGGGACTGTTGCTGGCAAAGGTTTTGTTTTATAGCTTTTCCCAGTAAACTGGACTGTCTCGCCATAAATTAGGTGCCACGTGAGTACACACGATACAGATGGAGACTGATGGGGTAAAATCTGAATTCCTCCTCCAGCTGAAAGAGTTCTGTGTCTCGGCGCAGAAGGACTCCCACTTAGCATAAAATGGCAACTCTGAACACTGGTGATCAAGGCACAATCAGTTGCACTGACACATGATGAAACCTATCCATGAAAGTGACCCTCTAGTGTGAAAGACAGCCAGATGATGTGATTTGGCAATCATCACCCAGCTAAACTATCTGATTGGACCTATTTTGTGTGAGCTCGTTCTAAAAATCACTCTTGTCATCGCGGATTACGCGCTCACTTCAGCTCCCATTCAAGACAAGAAAACACAGTATTTATTTGCTTTACGACAAACTGGCGCCAACAAGTGCAACAAGCCCTGATTTCTTGTAAACACTCTGCCATCAGTTCTCAAAAAGGCAGCTCTGTTGACAATTAAGGTCTGATGGCCATCTGCAATGCCAATCAAAGGGGCAGTTTTTTTCTTCCTTTTTTTTTCATGGGAAGTCGCGCGGCTACCAACCGATCTCAATGTGAATCACCCCGGACGTGATGAGATTTGTGCAGGCTTGACACTTGAATGCATTGCGTCATTCCCCACACTATGCACTTGGAAAATACTTGGAATGCTCAAGAGTGGGAAATCTAATGATGAAAGCTGAAGAGACTAGTGGGGGGACCGCAGACGGCGGCTTGGAGGGAGATTGGGCGCCTGCAGGAGGGCTGATATTGAATGCTCTCACACACACAGCTGATGAGAAACGACATGTTTTCTTTGGTCAACGGCAACTTATATTGTGGAGGTAATCTCCTTTTTCATGTCTCTGCTAGGATGCTTTACCATCAAAGCTGTGGAGCATGACGGGAAAATCTGTTTGAATAGGTGTTTGAAAGCTGGCTGTCCATCATTAACCCAATTCATTATCCTCAAAATATTCAAGCAGTTGGAGTAAACATGCCTTTTTTTCCCCCCCGTCTCTGCACTGTCGGTTCCTCCGAGCTGAGGAAAACATCCTTCCATTGGGATCATCTTCGATGTACATAACTGCATAACCATTTGCCTGTTCCAAACCTGGACTCCACAGCTGCCTCCGTGTTGCAGGAGAGTCATTTAAGTGTCCTGCGGTGAACCAGATAACCATACAGCTCTCCTGCAGGGAAGCGCACGCAAACTTGGATTATTGCTCATTTGAGAACATCAGCAGATTAGTCAACATTAATCGATTTCATCGAGTAGTTTCGTTCACCCGTGCTGGTTTCTCCTTCTTTAGGGGGCCCACTGCTGACACAGAAGACTCCAGCTCCAGAACAAACACTGATCACCAGGTTGCCTAATCTTGGACAGACAATCCAAACATGATAAATTCATGCAAAGTTGCCAAAACATTTCAAATATCATCATAAGCCTTTTGGGGGGGGGGGGTTAAAATAAAAAAGCATTAGCAATGGAGTAATTGGCTGTAAATGGTCCAAAACACTTAATGATGTGGGAGTGAAATGCATGCTGGCACATATGATAATCCCCTTGTAATGAGAATTCACTAGATATCACAGGCTTTGTTCATGCCCCAGCATCTCCGAAAGAGCTTAGCCACCAGAACAGTAACAATAAGCAGTAAAAGATGCTGCCGGATGCAACTGAGAGCAAAGTCAAATTACACACTAAATGAAACAGCTTGGCTAATAAGGGAAAAGGGTGGTATTAGAGGCTTTAAAATGTCATGTCCATTATTTTCTGCCTTTTGATGATTAAATCGAGACATTTAGGGGTCAACACTGTCATCTCTCAACAAGCGTGCTCTTCAGGCGCAGTGGAGCTGCGAAGAATTGGCTCTGAGCTATTTCCATTGCCAGAGATTAGGATGCAGATGAAATAAACCTCACAAATCCCAGGTGGCGCAAGACAACATGGATAATGGGGCCTGCAAGGATGTTTCGCTGATGTACGTCTGTTCGATGTGCAATTCAGCTCAGTGGAACGTATAGCATTTCTCTACAAAATACTTTTCTTTTTTATCTATCCTACAAAACGTGTATGGAAAACATGAACATTTAACACAGTAAAAAGCGAATGTAACAGGTGAAAATAAGAAGCGTTTCTCACATAGTGAGGCGAAAGTCATCATGCACTGATGTGGCAACACTGTCTCAAATGCTTCATATACAGCTGAGGAGTGGGATACTGCAGATTTTTGGCAAATGGAACAATACAAATGAAAGTCTATTTTTTAAGAGCGGGCGAGAAAGTTTATTGGATTCTGTTTGTTTTTAATATACAAGTGAAAAATTGTTTTGTTACTGAAGTAAAGAAAAGAAAACCAAGACATCGTTAATGCTGCATATTCCATAATTTATTTTGAAATTTTCTCAAATAACTTTGTGGTAACACAGCATGCCAGTTTAAAATTCAGAAATGGCCCCTCCTTGTTCGTGCATCCATTTGAATGGGATTAAGTTTGCAGTGAACCCATTGTTAAACAATCGCAGAAGAATGATGACAGCTGCAGAGAATGATAATGACTTCGAATAAATGCAGCAGATGGACAGAAATCAGTCTTTAAAACTGTAAGAGTTAAAAAAGAAAAGAGGGGGGAATGTGAGCTGGCAACTGCAGGATGTTCAAATTTAATATTTTTTGAATAATTAGATAATATCCATCCAGAGTCTTTTATGTAAAATAGGATGGGGAATAAAACTGAATTCATCACAGCCTTTTCTAAGAGTTTCTGGGAACTTGCCAGACCTCTAAAATCAGTTTATTGGCTTTGAGTTTTTTCTGTTTCCTTGAAAACAGTGACACTCATTTCAAATAATGCATTTTTAAAATCTATTTATCAATTACACAAACGCAACGGTGGATATTTGCCTATTTATGGAGACCAGTGGAGTCATTCAAATGTGAATTGTCACCCCAGACATCAAAACATCAGAGAGAAAAACAAGCTCACTCACTGGATTCAATCTCTTTCTGTGGACTTGCACACAATAGCCAGCGACACATGCGCATCAGTTCACAGAAAGAGATTCAATCTCACTTCCCACGCACACATTTTCACATGTATGGACATGTCTGGATTATGACTGAAGTAGTTAAAGATGATATGTTTAATCCGTTTGTTCTCCAGGGCTGGAATAATACTACGTCTCCTATGAATAACAACGATAATAACAATTACAACAAAAACAATTACATTCTACAACTACTACTGCTACTACTGCTACTACAACTACTTACTACCACTACTAGTCGTACTACTCCTACCACTATTACTTAATAATAAAAGTACTCCCAACAATAATAGTGAAAACATTTCTTCTTCTTCTTCTTCTTCTTCTTCTTCTTCTTCTTCTTCTTCTTATTATTATTATTATTATTATATTAGTAGTAGTAGTAGTAGTAGTAGTAGTAGTAGTAGTAGTAGTAGTAGTAGTAGTGTTAGGTGTTATTGTTGGTGTTATTGTGTTGTTATTACATAGTTATCACAGTTCGTCTTTCCGCATGAACAGGACAAACAAAGCCGAAAAGCACGTTGCAGCTTCCCTCTCGCTTGCCGTACTTGGCTGCGCCATTGTTTGACAGCTCTCGTTGCTAACCAGGCTGCTTTCCTTGGTAACCCGTTCAACAACGGCGCTCTTCGAGAACTTACGGCGAACGTGAGGGTCTGTTGGCGGCTTTCTGGGATAACGGGGAGTATGACAGCGGATGGGCGCTTCGACCAGGTACTTTTATCACTTCCTCACAGCTTTCCTCTTTCACTTTGCTGGTGCTAGCGGCAACTTCCGTAAACACCGTGGTTTTGATGAGCCGCACAGCTGAAAGTTCGCAGCCATACACAGAATCACATGTGTTTGAACTTGCGGGGTTTTTTTTTCTCGCTGTGTGTTGCGACGTGTTGCTCAGGATATGATTCAGAGAAATATGTCAATGCATCCTGTTTTAACGGACTTTAGTATCCTTACTTTGGACTAAACATGAGCAAGAGCAATGTTTGAAGACTTGAAGAATCAGGCGCATGCGGATGTGGGCAATGCATTGCAGAGAGCTCTCCAGAACAGCATTTCAGCTCCGTCCGTGTCCACGTTTAGTCTTTTCAAGTGCAACTTTAAAAAGCCTTTAAGTTAAACGGGCTTGACTGAATGAAGGAAGGACCTTGCTGAGCATGTGCATGAATGAGAAACAGCAGAAAGCACGTTGAAGCTGTTATAGTGGTGTATATGCACGTTATAAGCAAAGTCAGTCAATACTTCAGCAGGTGAAAGTCATTCCAGAGCAGCAGGGAGAAAGAACATTTGGCTGTGAGACTGTAATGACTCCATATTATTATATGACACATGTATGAGTTTATTTTTTCACAATATGTCTCTATTCAGTGCAATCATTGTACTTCAACGTTCAAGCTCACACACTGGTCATAATATAGGGTTTAGTAAGTAGCCTGTGAATAAACACTCAAGCTGAAGGGACAGGCAGTAAATTATTTGGAAAAAAAGAAATGCTTTCAGTCAAACAACTAGATTGTGATTCATGAATGCAAATAGCGTCTAGCCAGTTTTTGGTGAGACAGCTCAATGAGTGTCATGTGAGTGATATGGAAATAATAAGTAATAGTGTTTTGAGTGCTTATCTGAATGCTCAGAAGAACAACCTTTGCGTAAAAGTCAAGGGCTTGCGTTTAAAAATACGGAGGATCATTGCCGTTAACACCTACAAATGCATTCATTTGCAGGGAGAGCCAGAGGAAGAGGTGCTGGGTTTTTTTTTTGCAGATTTGTAGGCTTACTGGCTCATTAATGGTAACCTAATGCCAGTGATATATGGGGTGTCATGCAGGTCTGAAGATCTAAGTCCAATAATAAGCTAAACCATGTCATCAAAGGTATAATCCTAAATCTCGACTCTGCATTTTGCAAGGAGAGGTGCCACCGTTCGAAAAGGTTAATCCCCCTATTGATTAAAAATGGGGAACGCTATTTGTTCAGGCCCTGTTGTGAGGAATATAAGCACAATCTGGGCAGCAGATGCAACATTTGAAGTGCTTTGAGCCTTTAAGCGAGCCAGTTAATTCAGGTAGCAAGGTGGTCTTTATAGGCAACAGAGCAGTGGGCCACTGCAGCTTAGTGTGGGTTTTTTTCACACACTTTGTATATTTGGGAAATGAAAAGGAGTGACTCTGTGTATCATCCAATAGCAGATGTTCTTGTATCTTTGCTTGATTCTTTAATCAGTATTAAATGCAACAAGACTTGAAAGCCTTGCTGTAAACATCAAGAACAAGCCCTAGTGATAATAAATGGGCCATTGACATATACCTTTTTTGTGTGGTGGTCTTCTTGACGTGCCAGCAGGAGTTTCTGCCTTGCCTGGTGCTTACACACCACACGGACGGAAAGGTCGGCTCACTGACAGGTGGGTCTGATGAATAAACCACGGATTGCACAATTAGGTCACATGCTTCCACAACATCCTGATCATATTCAATACATTGTTGCATGTTGTCAGGGAATTTGCAATTCAGCTGATTCGCATGACTTAAACTTTTATTCACGTATTGAAAAAGTCACAGATTCAGTGTTGGTTTTTTGGACGGATAAACAAAGTAGCTCTGATTTGCTCCTTTCCCTCTCCGAAATGGAAGGATTTGCATAATATTTTTCATATGAGAAAGTGTATATATTTATTGTATTTAAAGGGCAGAGGATTTAAAGAACAAATTAAATTGATGACAGCTGTTGTGAGCAGGATGAAAGTTAATTCGGGGATATTCAGAGCTTCAAGTTTTCCAGCTTTTGAGGCTGTCATTGTTTCCGGTGTGTCAGTCTCGGGATTAGGTTCAGAAGTTTACCTGCGTGCTTCTACTTGGGCTTGATTTATTTAAGCAGTGTTGAGGACCACAGGACCAAGATGTAATAGGGGTGTCAATATTCGTCATGTCAGCAGGTTGTGCTTCATTAATCTGCCTGATTGATCCGGCATCCATGTGGTTCAATGACCTTGCTTTGCACAAATAAGAACTGCACCCGTGCCAGTGTTACTTGATCTACTGCCCTACTGATGGATTCGGCTTGACTTATTAGAGGCCCAGGACAGAGACGTATGTGGACGCCAAACCTGGGAGAGCGGAGGGGATTTTCCATGCGTATCAGAGCAGGAGGCTCCGATTTTTAATCTTTTGATGTCAAACAGCCTTGCAGCTGCCAGGAGGAGGAAGGCACTTTTGCATGATTCAAACCTGATCAGTTATGAATTAGTTAAATATGATTCACAGGGGAAAAAAGGTGGACTCAGACTGACCCAGGTACACTTAGACCTTAAGCTTCAGGAGGTTTTTTGTACTTTGAGCTGTTGAAATACAATCCCGTGGCACACAAGAGCTTTGCTGAAAAAAGGGGTTTGTTTGGCTGCTTTGTTTACTCATTTTAAATGAACTGACAATAGATTTCTGAAAATTGAGTTTGAGCTTATTGTGACGTCCTGTTGATGAATTTCTTAAAAAAACAAAAAGTAATTTGAAAGCATGATATTTTAGCCTCTTCACAATACTGTAGAGAAGTTTTCACTTCACATCTTATTCTATTCTAGACAGCCAATAATATCCATCCTAACTTTTCTGCTTGGCTTAGAGATGAAAGGTTTTTTTTGTTGGGTTTCTTTGTGCTGTATATGATTAAAGTAAACGGCTCAAGCAGTCATGTTTCTGCATGAAAGTGTTTTTTGTCTGCACTACATTTGAGATCTATCAGGTCAGCTGAAGTTTGATGTTGGGTAAGGTGACCCTGTGCCACTGAGAAGAGAAGCAAGCGGAAAGAAAAAGAGCTTCAACCAGACGTTTGAATTCAAAAGTCTGTCCAGCATACAAATTTAGTTCCCTGGTACCTTACACTCGCCTGAACATGTACTTTTAAAAAAGGGTTTAATCATAGCATGTTGTGCTGTTTGTGCCATAGTGGGGAAACACGGGAGTCAGAAGTTTTGCGATCTGAAGCTCCTTTTTCACCAGAACACGTGTTTTACATTTTTATTGGATTTTTTTCCCCAGAACAATCGAAGAGCTTACACACAAATTAGGTTGACTGAAACCTATATTTATTCGTACAAAGCTGTTCGATGAAGTCGGTGCCTGCTTATATATTTATTTTTCATCAGTCACTGTCTCGTTTATGTTGTGATGAGCAGAACACGTTTATGCTCATGCCCCAAGGGGCCAAGCAGAGGAGTTATTGATGCTCCATGTAAAACTAGCCTGCAACACACGCCCCATTGTTGTGAATGCAAAGAGAAACTTGTCCGCCTTTTCAATCTGCTGTCCTAATTCAGTTCATTAAAATACATTGCCAGAATGGTGCACCCACTTTCCACGAGATGGACAATATTTTTGCCACATAAAATTGCTCTGAGTGGTAGGCAGCCTCTCTGCTTCCTGAGCTCCCATGTAAAGTGTGTGTGTGTGTGTGTGTGTGTGTGTGTGTGTGTGTGTGTGTGTGTGTGTGTGTGTGTGTGTGTGTGT
>JASSRZ010000049.1:12775616-12791272 GCA_032164315.1 Malacoctenus gilli | reverse complement strand
TGTGTGTGTGTGTGTGTGTGTGTGTGTGTGTGTGTGTGTGTGTGTGTGTGTGTGTGTGTGTGTGTGTGTGTGGTGTCCTTGATTGTCAAGAGTACAGCAATAGAGATGCAGGGCGCTTGTTTAGGGAATATTAATGAGGTGTACAGTTTGGATGCCCTCAGGCGATTTGATTAAAATATACAATTTGAAATATGCTGCGTAGCAAAAGCAGATTTGTTTTGGAGCTCATGCCAATCATTGATGAACTGAGACATTCTGCTTGTAATCCGCAGCTTAGCTTCTGCAAACTGCTACTTTGTTCATGCTGGATGTGGGAAAAAAGAAGAGCCATAAAAATTCCACTTCAAACTTTGTGAGACAGAATTTTAACACCAACACTTCCTGCTGAACTGTGTTCAGAAACAATATGGAAGTTTAACATCTGCATGCATTTTTTTTAGAAGTTCATACAAGTCATTGAGTTGATTGGACAACTTATAAAAACAATGTATGATCGAGTTTCTCGGGCCCAATTTTTTGAACATCACAGATCTAAAAGAGCAAAAGTCCAAGTGCATTCATGCAATTTCTTATGTGATTTCTAATCAACAATAGCAACAGTAATTTAACAAACAACTTTAAACCCATCACATGAAAACTTAAAGAAATGTGAAGAGTCGAGAAACTGAGCAGTAATGTGATTTTCATATACATGTAAGGGTTTCTCCTATAGATAATTGTGAGCTATTAGTTTCACTTTTCTCATTTAGTAGATCATGAAGTGACAGCAGGTAAATGGAAGGAGTGCCAGCTGACGACTCGGTTGCATTAATTAGGCTGATGATGTGATTACCGTTGAACTGCTTGTTATTGACCAAATTAAATCCAGGAACATCGTAATTCTTAATGAAGCATTTGCCATCGGCAGTCATCTGAAGGCATCTAATGAACCCCGAGTTGTTTATATATGGTGTTGATGTGCTGCCAAGCTGCAGAGACGTTAAACATCGGCGAGTCTTCTCCCGAGATCCTCGCCAGTCACTTCGATCCGGCGAGAAGGTGATTACTCTGATTGCCTCCAGCACTGACGTGAACATCGGCCCCTTCATCTCGGACCGTCGCAGGAGTAACTCGCGTCGTGCGTCACACTTCATTGTTAATCGCCTGCCTTGTTTATCAAAACATGAGGAGAGGGGCTTCAGTGTTTTCGCAGCTTTCCGCCCAAAACTGCCCCTGCAACTATTTTGATTTCGTCCACTAAGTCTGTCTGACGACTCCTGCCTGCCCGGGGGTATCTTCCTAAAGTTAGCCTGGCGGATGGCGCGCTGCGATTGCTTGAGACCATTTCCCATGTTCTGAAGCGAATTGTTTTTGTCCCACTTTGGGTGAGGAAAGGTGACATTTCTCATTATGAGATGTTTTATTGCCCCTCAAGGGACTTTGGGAGTTGTATAAGAAGAGGCAGGTGGTGAGAGGGTGCCTTTCCCACTGAATCAATAAACCCATGTGGCTCGCTGTCTGTGCATATAGCACCCTCCTGCTGCAAAACAGTTGAGTACAATTGTAAAAGTTAGTAATAGAAAAAAGGCAAAGCTGTGTCTTTGAATCTGTACATCATGAATATTTTCTTTGAAACAGTTGGTATAGCTTGTTTAAAAGACTCATTTTCTCATATTACAGTGGCACTCAAAGTACTTTAATTGGTATTTTTTGGCACCGACAACTACGGCAATCATACATTGATTTGCATCATATCGCTTAAAAATAAGCAGTGTGGAAATCAGGCTGTTCAATTTTGTAATTGGAAAGTTGAGTTGCAAGTTTTGTCTCGCATGTTTTTTTCCAAGCTTCAATTGAGTCATTAAGCTGCAAAATAATAACTTTTAATTGAAAGCAATTGTCGATTAAAACTGTCTCAATTGTTTCCTACTGCCGTGTTCCCTTTTTATTTTCATAGAGGTTTAATAAATGACTTGATTAATGGTGCGTATTCTCTCGGTCATTGAAGGTAACGGCAGCAATGGAGCTTATTTTCTTTGGATTGACTATTGTTTTTATTTCTTTGCTTTAGCATCACTGTCCTGGAGTCACTGTCGAGATTTGCCTTTTTCTGACTTAGCGTGCACTGCAGGGGTGGAAATGAGGGCAGCGTTCATGGGAAGATTAGGACATTTAGTTGATTATTGTCACCTCCCTCGTAGAGGTGTTCTGTTACCTTCTCTTCCACTTCACTCAGATTGCCAGTAAGAATGAACCTTTTTATTTGGAAGTTGAAACATCACCTACTTTTTCACTGCAAAAAATAAACGAGCATGTATGACAGGACTGCAGCAATGCCGTGTGCCTCCCTGGAGGCTTGAAAAATGGAGCAGCGGGCTGGGTCCTACTCCAGCTGCCACATGGGATATGATGTAGGCCAAGCAGACTTGTAACATAGAAGATGAATGTTAATTTTATGATGACCACACCATTGCACACTCGCACACACACACATTACACACTTGCAGAAAAATGTAAATGCATCGCTGTGGGTTAACTTTCAGGGCACGGCTCACTGCGTGATAACCGGTTCCATTTACTTTCCAACACTGAGCCTGCAGTACACAGCCGATCTTTTCCTCAGGCAGACTGCAAGGCTGCTGAAACCGGTCCGACCATCTCATTGGAGCACACTCCAGCACCCCCAGTGGTCAGTCGCTCAGGCAAAGGGGCGATCCAGCTTTAGGCTAGAGCTCCTCATTAGATCTCCATGAGCGCTGATCTTACGACTCTGAAAGGTGTGAAGTAAATTAATTTCATACCTGAGTAAGTGTGGAAGCTGCGATGACATTGACAAGTGGCGAGATGCTGGATGTATTTCCAAGTTAATCCAGTGCAGGAGATTGTGTTGTGTTCACCTTTGCTGGCGGAACTCAGACATGCGTGTCTTTTCATCTCATGTACAGAACGACAATGGAAATGGTACTTTACACTTCATTTTTTCAAGTACCTGATGGTTTAGGGGTCCACTTTAGTCTTTCAAATTTCGCGAGTATTGAACTTCCTTTTCAAAATGACATTTTTATCTCCACATATTTAAACATGGACTGCTGATGATGGGTTATATTCGTCATGACAGATCCGATCCTCTGGTCCAGATCTGTCTTACCTCTGTCTCCTTGTATTTTACAACATGGCCCTCCGAGTTGCTCTGCCTTTCGCTGAGCTTTTATTCGCAGGATTTACGATGCATATCATTTGCAACAAACCTATTTATTTACCTCCGTTTCATCCAATGAAAGAACTGTCGCGGGCTGACAGCCAGACATATTCCAAACATGAAAGCTTCAAATCACTGTACAGCAGAAACGCAGTCTTCCTGCGAGTTTGTGATGAAAGATAGCTGCTGATTAGCTGCCAAGACATCTGAGATGACTCCAGCTGTAAGGCCAGGATACAATCCAGAGGAAAGTGTCTGTCTGAAGCAGCCAGACATCTGGAAGACTGTGCGAAAGGATTTCCCTGGTTTTACTGCTTCAGAATAACTGCTTAAACTCTAATATATATCCAGAACCAACATGGAATTTGTGTACTTTTTCTGGAAAGACATATTATGATTTGGGATTGCAGTTCACATCAAATTGTTGTGAATTTGACAACTTTTATTGATATTCAAATACGGGACTGTAATGAGATGAGGAGAATGAACATTTGGTTTTTTTCAGAGTCTGTGTAGCTTTTGCCGCATTGACCGCATGCTCATTGCTGTTAATAGCTCTGTCCATCCATCCGTCCGTCCGTCCATCCATCTGACCGTGCTGGTAGACCTCTCACAGAAGAGAACCAGCTGTCATGTCAGAACAGCCCTAAACTCTTGAAGTGAAGCACTAATAGCCATGCTTTTTTTCCCACACAAGTCTCCAACCTCTTGGACCATGGGGTCTGCCCTTTTCAAAGTGAACTCTCCTTGGCAACTTGTGTCTGTGATCTGATTTTTTTTTTTTTCTGTCAGAACTCAGAGTTTCTGACCAGAAGGTAGGGCAGGAATGTAGACCGACTGGTGAACTTACAGCTTCTGGCCTAGTTGTACTTCAAACCAGTCGACAATACAGCTCCAAAAAAAAAGTTGCCTCATTTGGATATGATGAAAAAAAGAGGAAGACCTCTGATTTTAATGATTCAAATGAAGACAAGTGTAACTTAGTGACTGCAGTGGGAGGTGTGCTGTCGTCGCAGTATTACCAGCGAAGATGTCTCGGCTAACTTTTCATGCGCATGAAGGCAATTTATTCCCTCAGGGGAGAAGACAATATGGCCTTTCAGAAAGTGTTCAAGTAATGTGCAGAGTCTGTGTTGGGTTGATGAAAGGAAGCCCTTCTTGAGTTGATTTTTGGAAATGCTTTTGGCAAGTGCAACAATGAGGGGATTAAAAGGTGTACTTCATCTCCTAAGTGCAGCCAGAAGTGTCGGGTGTTCTCTTTCTTTCCACTGATTAAGATGAATATGACAGGAGGAATCACTTTAAACGTCTCCTTGCTGTTCCTGAGGCTTTCATCTGGCCAGGCTTTTACCCATACAACTGTGTGGACTGCCGTGGGCGTCGCTGGCCTTGGTTTACCTGGTTGAGGACTGACAGCTGTTGGAATGGGAATGAGGAGTGACACAGACAATTAAGGGGCTGGATTCAGCCTGGCTTGACCTTCTGATCAATGCACTCCTATTTAGAGCTGGCAGGCTGGAGGCCGGCACTCTTTTTCAAGACTAATAAAGACGGCACAGAGAGCAGCTCTTGGGCTGGACTGCCAATACTTTTAACACCCCCATCGATTCTCATTACTGTTAATGGTTTCTTTGCTAGTGTGAGTCGGATGTTGAGGAGGGTGTGGGTGGACGTGGGTGTTGTTGGGGGTTGGCTTTGGCACGGGGCTGTCATCTCGTTGTGTTGACTCCTTGTAATACCTCCAAATGATAATAAATACCCTCAGCACCTCGATAATAAGTTGGGCCACACAGTGGAATCTGAAATCATAATCATGCCTGTTTGATTTGCAGTCAAACTGGTTCTCTGCAATGTCAGTCGTACAGTTGGTGACAGAGATGTGATCCTAAAAAATGACACAGCAACCTGCAAAGTACGGATGAGTTTGGTACAAGGACACTTCACAAGGTGTCAGTGAAAATTACTTCAACAGCATGAGACACAAATATCGTGAACTTAAAGGGCTGCTGATGGGATTTTGTGTCAGGTGACACTAACAATTTTTATCAATAGCTTATTTTTCAGCTGGAGAATAGATGAACTGTGCATTGATGACAATCTGCTTATAATGTGAAGGTTTCTATAAAATCCATTACAGTGAGACAGAAAATAATGCTGAATCAGCAAACATCACATATAAACTATTAGTTTAAAAAAAAACCTTGTGCAGTGGATTTGGGAATGGATTACCCAGTGCCAAAGTCATTCACTATTAGATCTAAGTACTGAGGTCATTCAGTCTTGCCATCGATCACTTTACTACCAACAAAGGGAAATTAATAATAATGTTCTCAACACCCTCCACTTTTCACAAGCTAAACAATTTAGCTGCCACTGTGTGTGGGGGAAGTGGAAGGAGTGCATGACGGTGTACAGGTGTGACTGGTGCTGTTGGGTCATTATGCTGATTTTAAGTGAAGAGAAAATGTCTGAATAAGTAGATCGCTCTTCTACATCTGTGTGACACAGTTAGAGGAAACAACAGTTCGAGCACCATTCCCATTACACATAAGAGTGGCGATGAAAACTGGCAGGTGTGTGTTCTAAAAACTCATTTTTTTAAAGCCCAGTTCCGACTAAGGTCATCCAAAGTATCGTCAGAGTTGCATTTGCTTACGAAACTTTCAAAATTCAGAGGTATCTCTTAAAGATGTTCTTCCAAAGGCTCATTGTTAGGAATGTCAATATGTTAGATCCACACCAGGTGAAGCTGAACATCTGGACAGAGAAGGGGGATGAAAATGGTTCTCGATTCCCAATTCTAAAATTCTTAAAATGTCCTTTTTGTTTGGCCAGCAATAATGACTTGTTTTGGAGTTTATGATTCTCAGTGGAGGAAGACCAGAGTCATTTCATTTCTATTCTGCTGTTCTCCCACTGAGCAAAGTGCCTCTGCATTTTCTTTTGGTCTGAGACCACCTGTATGTGTAGCACTAATTATTTTTGCTATAATTAATAAGTAGCCTGAATTGTGGTTGTTCCTAAGGCTCTTTTGATTCTTCCTTTGCCTATCTTGACAAATCATCTGCAGTCTTCTGTGCCCGGCAGCTTTGAGTTTCCTTTCCTCGCTCAAATGTTCAGGGATTACAGAAACATTGTCTGCTCATCATTTCAGTGCTCACTGCTGCATTAGAGACCTTCACCTCCACAATAGCGCCACGGAAAAACATTGCGAGGGGTTGTGTAAGTGTGGGCATTTAGCCACAGGGTGCAGGTAAAGAAGATGAAATACATACGAACAAGCCCAGGGTGAAGGCTTGAAATGCAAAGACAGCGGTTTATGTCCTTGTACTCCTCAGAGGTCTGATTGCACTGCTCTGGAAAGTTAATCACAGAAGCAATAACTTTCCTCTTTATCTTGATGCGAGCCAGGTAGGCAGCAAATTAGTGCGATGCTGCAAGGTCTATTCTACCAGTGCTCACCTCAATGTGTGCTTGTGCATTTTTGATGGTCCAACTGTTTGCTTTGCCAGATGGGCTCACGGTGTGCAATTGAAAAGAGGAAAATGACCTCCCATTGTGTGGTGTGCATCGGTTCAGTGGCTCCCAGAATGCACGAGGAAGCGTCCGCTTCTGCGAATGTGTGATAACCATTTGTAGCGAAAATATACGGTATTAGAATGGACCTCATTATAGTTACTCCACTTTAGCAGTGTAGAATTGTAAGCTTTGACCCATATCCAGGCTTTCTTGCAGTGGTTGCCCGACAATAGCATCTCGTTTCATTGTACTTCGCAGGACGCAAGATGAGGACACACCGCATGGTATCTTCTTAACCAGACCAAAGTGGCCTGGTGCTTGAGAGAAGCTGCTCCATGGCTTCTGCATCACAGGTATGAACTCCCTGGAAAGTGAGATCTATGCTCTTGAAAGCAGAACAAGGCTGCAGTCCACCAGTAATGCTTTTTCTTTGTTGTTTATTTGTGTCCTCTGCGGCTATCTGTTTGTGTTCACGCCACATCGTCTTGGTCCTCCATCAGATGTCCCTCAGCAGCTCTCGTGGTGTTGTGAAGACCGTTTTCTCTGGACTCAAATAAAACTGCTCAGTGGGAAGATATCTGGAATGCTTTTAAAAGAACGTATTCATTGTATCGATTTTCCTCTGTCTGTAAAGTGAAAGTGGAAAACTTAACAGGAACACCCGCCACCTTAACTGTCATTGCCGGCACTTTTTAAGACTTTCCAATATAAAAAGATTGGATTTATCAGATTTTAAATACCATCTGTAAGGACTGTGCCTTTCTGTGTACAAGCCAGGAAAAAGACCACAAACTGCTGGCTGTGTCACATGGGCAGTGGCAGGTGTGGAAAGCATTCGTGTGTGTAATTTGCAAAACTGCTTTTTAGCATGTCTCTCGTGCTGTCCTCATCACTTTTTCTTTCAGGAGTGTTGAAACCTGACGCTGTTTCACTTTGCAGTAAAGTTTCGCAGGCTATTTCCTGTGTCGTCTCACTTGTATGCGAGTTCAAATTAATTGAATTCAGTGTGTTCATTTTTGATGGACATCACTCTGCTGTGGAGGTTTCATCGCTTTGGGCAGTTGTAGCGAGGGCTGGTAATTCCCATGTCAACTGAACGTCAATTTTGATTGAGAACAAAAGCCAACATGAACAAAAAAGCCTCCTCGCATAACTGAGTGAACGTTTTTGTTCAGGCAAATGAACATGTCTACATGATCAGGTGAAAGACATGTGTGCAGTCAATTGGTGACACAATTCAGTCGCTGATAAAACTCGGCGTGTTCTGTTCTCCGACTAATAAATCAGGTGGTGACTAGCGAGTTAGAGGCTGTAAAATGTCTAAACGACGAGTCAGGCATCTCCCGAGTTGAAGCTCAAAGGGTAGATCACGTGTGATTGGACAGTTCTTGGTTGTTGGATCGTAATAACTGAAGAGGGGGTTCAAATGACGCTGCCTGTCCCCAACCTCCTCACCGCCTGTGTGGACCCTTGAACAAAGCCGCCAAAACCCCCAGCTGCCCCCCAACGCTGCACTGCACTGCACTTAGTGCCATTAATTATGTATGGGATGAAATGAATGCAGTGGAGGAATCTGCCTGAGAAGATCAATAAAGCAGCGTTCTTTCGGGGGAAACTTCAAAAGTAACACTTGTACCTGTAAATTGATGTCAAACACGACTACCTCCACAAACAGCTGTCCTGCACGAGTGGTTTTGTGCCTCCATGCTTTGTAAAAGATTTGAAGCGCAGCCCTTAGTATGCTTCACTGGAGACTCGTACAAGGGGGGGCTGAAGTTATTTTGCTTGCAGGAAAACTACTGTTCTCAACTGTCCCAGAGGCTCAGGTGCTGCCTGCCTCTGAGGCTATTACTACTGGAATCTGCCTTCAGATTCAACAGCAGATAAGAGCAGCAGTATCTCCCCTAATTGCCTGTTGCCTAAGAACTACTAACTACTCGAGATGTGGGCTGCATGTCAAATAGTTTTTCCCGAGCTACACTCTCTGGCTGCATTTGGGCACATTCACAAATTGGTGGGTTGCTCTCGAATGTCATGCTGAATATTTATCTGTACTTTGAATTTCTCCTCTACCTGCTTTTATTCATGTTTAGGAACGAAGAGCATATTCCCGTACATTGCACCATTACACATAATTTATAGCCGTGTCTGAACATAATCCTACCAAAAGGCAGACTTGAAATGTCTCAGTCCCATGTGCAGCTCAAAATACACCATAGTTCTCTCCCGGCGATCCGACACCATGTAGTTTGCATTCCAGTTGTGGGACAAGTGGTAAGATTCATATGGATTTTATTTATGCATGGGCTGGTAGACTCCGGCACACGGACGGCAGTCCAAATGAAGTCCACGTAAAACTTAAAGCTGACTGTGGATGTTCCACTTGTTTTCTCTCGTCTGTTCCATTGTTGTCGGATCTTGCTGATTATAATGGTAAAGCATCTGAAAAAACCCCTCAGAAGCCTTTGTATTGTAGATTTGTCAACAAAAACATCTAATTATGTCGTCATGCTGTCAAGTTCAAAGATTTTTGTCTCTCTCTGACGATGAGCTGGCAAGCTGAACAGTCCTGAAGGGAAAATAAACACATGTCAGCAGTGCACATATAATGAGCATGCATTGAAGGCCAGCGTTGTACTCCTCTGCTCATCCAAAACTCACCTTCAAGCTCATTTTCTGGAACTTCAGTGAGCGATTTCTGCTGTGACTTATTTTAAGCAGGCATCATTATTATGAGTTGTTTACGCCATTCATTATCAGGCTTTGAGGAAACTTGGCAGTGTTGGGCACAAAATGAGAGGTGACAATCACATCTGGCGGTGAGCAGAATCTTGGCTCCTTGCTTCCATTGTTTTCTACCACTGACATAATAAATGCTTTCCTCACTTTGTGGCTGCCCCAGTCGTATCTTTTGAAATCGTCTTGGCAGTTTTGATCCGTGTCCTCCCGGAGTGAAAATTCACCAAACAGCTGAACTAACTCTGGCTCATGGATGCCGCCATAATCCGCAGAGATACAGTGTTTTCAGGAGGTTCTCAGCCAAGCCACACATTCCTCCTTTCTCCCGTAGAGCCCACTCTGCCTTTACCACAACTTCAGAATGATTTATGTCACCACATGTATAGAAATTGGAATCCTGAGCTCTAATATTAGCTTGGTGCTGATTGGGTCTCCGTTCTAATTTTACACTTGCAAGGTTTCCATGTGATGCTCTTTAGACATTATAATGTCCTAGTTTAATACCCAACATGGGAGCAAATAGGTCAAAACGTTCGCTTTTAAGTGGCCACCGAAAGGAGTGTGTCATCACAGCTTTTGGGCAGAAACTTTCAAGGTGAAACATTGGATTCAGAGTGAGGTGCTGTCTTCCTGCTGCATATTTAGTTTGCTCTGTGTGTGTGTGTGTGTGTGTGTGTGTGTGTGTGTGTGTGTGTGTGTGTCACAGCAAGAATCCTTTTGTGACTGTGAGATATTTTGAGTTCTTGGTCATCTTGTCTTTAAAAACACCCACTAGAGCCAGCTGTAAGATGTGATAAGAGCTTTTTCTGCTCTCTTTCATCCAAATCGTATTCAAAATACTGATGCTCTTGTCTTGGATTTTTGCTGAGAGACGCTTGCACCAAGTTCACCACGTGCCACACACACGCACGCACGCACGCACGCACACACACACACACACACACACACACACACACACACACACAGTTCCACAATAGCTTGCCGGAGGAATGTCCATCAGCCTCTTACCCTTCATTACTGAATGCAGCTATTTGACATTGAGGGCAAACGATGGTACGACTGTCTCTAATGAAACGGAGAACATGCTACCTGGTATTTTGTGTGACATTTTTTTCTATCGAAATAAATCATTGCCTATTGTGTTGAGTTGCCTCCCTGTGACTTTCGAGGTTAACAATGCTCACAGCAAATCTGGCAGCGTGTGTCGTAATGTTAGGCCAACAAACTATTGGCAGTTTCTTCCTGTTTGTGTAATTTGTGCATTCTAATCAATATTCACATGGAAAATTTATACTCCTCCCATTCCTATTGGTCAGAGGGGTGTAAGACCATGAAAATACCGTTCTTAAGTTCCTGGTTGAGTGATGGCTCCCCAAATTCAGCCTGATAACAACAATGACCCACAACAGACTGCCGGAGGCACAGGAACTATCTTGAGTGAACACGAAATAAAAAAAGGCTTGAGGAGTCCTACAGCAGATGGTTCAGTCCCCACAGGGCCTTGATTTCAACATTGTGAAGTCAGTCTCGGATTACATGAACAGACAGAAGCAGCTCAGACAGCCCAAATCCACTGAAGAACTGTGGCAATTTCTTCAAGATGCTCGAAACAATCTTCCTGCCAAGTACCTTGAAAAACAGTAAGCTTTCCTCGAGTGCAAACTAAATGTGAGGATTTTCTGCTTTTTGCTCCAGCTTTTGTATATAAATTGGATATTGTTACGTTTTGGATTATCAATGTACTGCAATCCTTGGTCGCTGGGAAATGATTGTTATTTTTTTTTACATTTTGAACTTTTCCGAAAGGGTTCCAATTGGAATAAGTATCCACAGAGAAATAGTCAATTGTTGTTAAAATATCTTTAATGAATTGTTGTAGGATTAGAATTATTAAGCTGAGTAGTTAATGTTTCAACTATTTAACCTAATTAACACCGTCAACAGGAAAATAACTTGTATCCCACCTTTTTTAGACATGTTTGGGTCTGTAAACTATTTCAGCAGTTCCTGGCTGAGAGTACATTTGTATCTTCAAAATATGAATTCTTCTTACCATCGAGGTTCACATTGTTAACTTCTTGTTCCATCCGACATCCCCTTCACAGCAGCAGGCTAATCTTAGAATTCACCTTTGCTCCATCTTTCAGTCTGCCTCCGACTTCCACACAGACACACACACACACACCCAAAGAATAAATTAGTGCCACTTAGCTTCAGCGGGCTAAATATTAAGCTCTTTTCTTGCCTCTCTGCAGGTGTGATTGAAGGAATACTCGAGACTTAACATCAATTATTAGCGTAATGTACTCTCTATGACAATCTCTTGAGGAAGTCATGTTAATCTAATTTACGATACAAAATTAGCATTGCTATTGATATCTTTCAGCCTCCTTCCTGATGTATCATGAGTTTCTGCTGCATGCCCCCGCCAGTAGTAACCTTGATCAGCCGAAAGCACACATTATGGGGAGCAAGTGTGCAAAGTCACAGAGGCCAAAAAGTTGTCCAGTCACCGCTTGGTTCAGTGAACATATCATGGAAACAGCTCATTCCTTCTTCTCTTGCATTTTCCACTGCAGCAGTTATGTGATGGCGGCAGCTAATTACACTGCCGTGGACTTCCCTCTGCCTCCGGCCTTTTGTCTTTTCAAAAGCGAGGGTGGGAATATGATATCGAGTAGGCCGAAATGACTGTTAAGGCACCTACACACACTTCAGATCTCGCTTTCACACCAACCGATATACGTCCACGGACGCAATCTATGATTCGACTGCTTGGTTTCTCCAGGAGAGTTTGTGGAGTTGCTTCCACAATATATGTTGAAGGAGAACGAGGTTGTTACACTGCCTAAAAGACTCCTGCATAAATAACTTCTGGGCTGCAGGACAAGCATTAGTCCATTTATTTTTCCTACCTTCATCCGCCTTTAAAAATCACTGGGAGTGTCAGTCTTTTCCAGCCAGCACCAGGCAAAAATCAGTGTAAATACCTCGTCTGATTGTCCAGATTCAGTGAGCTGACACCAAACTCATCACACACACACATTTGATTGAGAATCGCCGGTCACCTTGCTGTGTATGCTTTTTATATCCCCATTACAATTAATCGTGTCCAACAGAGTTGATATTTGCTGCCACCACCGTTTCTTCAAGGCCCATTTAGTTGAAGCCTGGAACGGCTCACCCATTTCCAGGGGGGGAATCAGAGCGAGCGCAGTTGTCTCTATCCTGTCACTCCTGTAAGTCAGAGGAAATTTGCATGATTTGAACCTTCATCAACATCTCCGGGTCATGCTGCTGGGAGATTGGAGTGCCTTAAAGGGAGCCATGAGGCTTTTTTATTCGTTTTGTTCGCAATGAGCGGGCTGATCTGTTTTGCCTCTATTTGCAGCAGAGGCGTGCACTCGGCGAGAAAGCAAATGAGCATGTTTCCTAAAATGTTAAACTATTCATCTGAGATAATTTAGGAGACTTAGTGTTTTGCCTCGAAAAGAAAAGAAAACAAAACAAAACATTTTTTTTTCTTCCTGTTGTTTTTGTCATTTTGTGGCCATAGTTTGACTGGAGACTATTTTGTGCAGCTTTTGTAGATCTGGAATCTCAAGAGTTTTCCATGTAGTTGTATAATGCAAATGCGTCTGCGGTGGCTCGCATTTTAATGTTCTTTGTTGTCATATTGTGAAACAGCCACAGTTTCAAGATGTTCAGCATTTCCCACGTGCTTACTTCCGCTCATAATCTCCCGATTTTCTGTTCTCCTATAATCATGCTATCACAGTCAAGCCCATCAGTCTTCGCTGGGCGAGATAATGCGTTTGAGAATGAAACGTGCAGAGCTGCTTTGGTGAGACTGCGGAGTTCATGACACTGGATATTTGTACTGCTCCAAGTTGAGTAACGGCAAAATAAACTGTCACAGGGTTGTATGAACTGTGATAATTGGTCTGATGTGTAATTTCTGAGTGATGCAAATTCTTTACTTTATTGGATCTGTTAAACACAGTGACACATTAATTTCACTCGGTGACATGTTCATTACTGTGTGAAACGTTCCTCTGAAATGAAATATTGGTGCCACCAAATTATGCGTCTGCGCCACTAATGGAAAAATGTCAGCCGCCGCAGGAGCAAAAAAATAGAGCTCTGTAGAGATTTTGAGTTGAAACAACTCGTTGCCGGCTTTAATTGCTGTGTTTTTCTTTTCTTTTCTCCCTTTTTATTTTTTCTCCAGCCAAACTGGAACTTCGTACTTGAAGAATTTGCGCTGCATTGGAGCAGAGGATGATTTCAGCACATGCCCACATTTCACTCGCAAGCCAATCAAGTCTGACACCGACTGCGACAGCATGACAAACCAAACTCCGTCACGAACCCAATCAAAAGCTTCGTTACAGGTCTGTACAGCTTGGAAGATTGTAAAAGCTCGCGACGCCCTCTGTGTAATTCGTGAACATTAGGACCTCTCTCGTGTGGCAGGAAGAACCACCGTGGAAGCAGTGGGTATAGTTATTAGTGCTCTCCTCCGGGAAAGCCTTTCGGGAAATAAGGCAGAAGGTCAACAAGGTGGATCTTCTTCTCTTTTTTTTTTCCCTCTTTCCGCCATGGGAGCGTCACACCGTGCTGCCTCCCCCTCGGTGTTCGCCTCTGTGCTTCTGGGCAGTCCTGCTGTAAATTATTGTGCTGGGTATAAATAGGCTGACAGTCTGGCAGGACCAGGTGGTCTAATCTGCCACTTCGGTATCCTGCTCCCTGCAAGCAAGGTGGCAAGGCGGTTGTTTGTCCCCATATTAACATTGGCCTCCGTCCTCACAGCTGGACTCCTTCTTCCATATTGATGAAATGGAGGCTTCAAAGTATCTTCCTTAGCTTCCTATACTTGAAACACAACTCGTACTTCCAGATTGCTCCAATATATTATTTATTTTTGAAAATATGAGGGCAAAGCTGACATTTCTATGAAGGATTTTAATCTTATAAGACTTTACCATTGCAAACATTATTATTAACACTATTTTGTGATTAGTCGCAGTCCTTAAAAGAACCTGGTCCAGGTATATCTGCCAGGTTTACTGTGTTCTCCGTTTCACCATCAGATGCTGATGCTTGTCATGCGTGTTCCAACTTTAAATTTGTACATAATCAGGCTGCTTTCGACCTGTATGCAATGTTTTGGGTGCTGTTGTGGAAGTGCTGAGGGAAACGCACAGTGAACACTCAGTTCTAGCTATGTGTGTCCAATGTTGTGCCGCCCAGAATCGGTTGTGGCCGCTGAATATTGAGCACAACAAGGTTTGCCCCTTGGTGACAGTTTTAGAGCTGCTGCAGCTGCATCAACAGCGCGCTGTTATTGGCTGGGTAATACGTTCCCTCTGCCTTACTTTTTCATTTTATGCTTTTGTTGTCTTGTTGTTTCTTTAATACTCTGTGGCATGCAAGCAATCAGTACACTCATTGTCTGAAGCTTTCTTTTTTGTCTTTTTCATCACAGCGGATTTTTTGAATCTAGCGAATCTGGACAGTTTGTATCCAAAAATTATTGGTGGGTAACATTTACAAAACTACAGGCTGGCCCTCTTGAGCTGTTGACAAATATGATTTGCATTTTCTGTGCAATGTTGTAGTTTGTTTTTTGTTTTTTTTCACAACAATGATTCACAGATGATCGACAACGAGGTAATGGCATTACGCCAGACTTGGAGGCAAAGTGGCATCCTACCACATGGCTCTGCAGAAGGAAGTTCCTGCTAGTTTGTGGCACCAAAATTGTCTAAGTGTGTAATAAAGCTCCTTGTTTAAGCTGTGTCCCTGGAGGGGATGTCTGGGGGTGCTATGGGTTGGATTGCGTGCCTTCAAGGAACATTCTTAGCGCCGGTTGTTAGCGTTTTAGGTAAAACTCAGTATCCAGTGGTGGTTGTTGGGCAAATGATACTGATGAATGAAAAGTCGTGACTCGAAGGGATGCATTGACTTGTGACTGGAGTCTCTGGAAAAACAAACAAGTAATTCAACATTATCTGTTCTAGCATCATACCACAGTACAACATTGCGAAAGGGAAATAAACAAACCACCGAGAATGCATTCAGCAATCGTTATGTCCGACAAAACATTGAAGTTGAACAAAAAGCATCACAGCAGTGCTAATAAGCACATCAGTGCTGAGACTCTCCAGCTTATGGAGCATTCAGGTGCTTCAGGTTTTGCTAATGACTGCAAGATAAC
>JASSRZ010000049.1:12743316-12775516 GCA_032164315.1 Malacoctenus gilli | reverse complement strand
AAGCACATCAGTGCTGAGACTCTCCAGCTTATGGAGCATTCAGGTGCTTCAGGTTTTGCTAATGACTGCAAGATAACAGCTCACTGTCACTTGTTGGTATAACACCACCAAGACCGATGTTTCTGTCTGTTAGCTCATAAATGAAAACATTGTAAACAATTTCAGAGCTGAATAAAAGCAGCAGGAAGAGCCTATTGGTGTTGTCCAACGACAATCACTGTTCTGCTGGGGTCAAATTAAAATATAGAAATATTTCTTTGTTATTTTACATTATTGCCCACCGACAAATAGAGTTTTTGTAACTATTGTTGGGAGAGAGTATCACACTCAAGGTTGTGCCATTGTACTGAGTAGCAGCGGGGTTGTAATCACATTCGCCACTCAGCTCATAGCCGTGCACCAATGACTGAATTACAGCCATTATTACAGCCTATATTCACTACATCACAACTCGCTCTTTTGTGGTGTTACCTGAATTTTTGTTATGTCTGAATTTGTTTTGTTCATTTGCAGCGTACATTTTTATTTCACTACAGTTGGGGCTTGATCAAGGTATATATCTACAATTATTCCTCTATTCCTACTCCAACTAATTTCTTGGGGACATGCCAGACTGGTTCCCTCTCCCATTCTGCCCTTCCCCCCCATGTGGTCCGTCTTCATCTCCCTCGCCATCACTTTGCACCATCTTCACTCGTCTCCCATCAGAGGCGCCGACATGTCACCAGCAGTGCTAAATTGTAATGGCTATGGGAACATTTTCTCTGACACCTGCAGCAAACATGAGGCCTGCTGGGCTGTTGGGAGAGCAGAGGGAGGTTTATCTGGGATGGCAGGCCTCGCCTCCACTGCCATGCCAGTGGAGACAGCAGCACTGAGCCCGGCGCTTCACAGCCAGATAAGGCCCCCGAGACAAAGGCGGAGTGCTGCGGCACCCCGTTCCTCCGACGGAGAGGAGAGAGAAAGATATACGACTAATAACCCTTGACAGTTTGCTCCATTTAAATGCTTCACTTTCAGCCTTTGAGTTAGTCATCTGTCCTCTTATCTGGTTACAAGTTCAAGGTGTTCAGCACACGACCAGGCCTTCGCCGTCTTGTCGCTGGGAAAAATTTCTACTTTTGCCAGCTGTACATATTTCTCACATGTGAGTTCCACATCATTTTTTTCCAAGATGAGAGGCCTGATCAGACATACACCAGGAGACAAAATCAACCAGGCCCTTCTAATAAATCATGTGGAGGTTCTGTCAGGCATCAAGGTCAAACAGAGCCTCTGCATAATCGCACTATATGAACTGCCTGATTAGCATTTGTTCTGAGCATCCGCCATCTTATTAGATTATGTAAATTACCTCATCACACAGCTCTTTTGCCCGGACAACTGATCTGGTGACAGTATTGACTATATGTACTATAACTGGCTAGAATGCGTCAAAGTATGAAAAATGAGTGTCGATTTATTTGTTTCGTTGTTCAGTTTTTTTCCTGCATATTTTCGCCAAGTTCGCCGTGTTGCCTGAATGATGAGCATAAAGTTCATTCTCATTGTTTAGTGCTGCTGTATCTTCTACAGAGGTGTTTTATTTTACTTCAGCCTCACTGTGATGAGAGCTTTGCTTGGGAGACATGAAGCCAGTTTCAGGTCTGAGTATTTGACTTCCCCTTTCGCAGCTCCCATCTAACAAAGGGAGGTCCGCTGGGATCTCTGCTCTCTGTGTGTCAGCGAGTAAAGCGACATAATTACTGAACGACTGAATGATAATCGGATTCAGCCATGATACAAGGTGAACCTTCCCACCCTTTGCGTTTCCAAATGAACAAAATATGGAACAGAGGAGAGAAGCGTGATCATGTCAGCAGACGAGGTTTGATGATGCACAGCAGAGGTTTTTTGCAGTGACATAAACACAAAAGGTTGCGCGATCAATTTGTGGTCAGACTTAAATCGTGCTCTGCTGTTTGACAAAACTTAGTAAAAAATGTCAGTCTCACTTGTGTTTAGGCACCAGGAATGACGTTGAGAGTACAGTACGGCACTTTTCTGAGCTCATACAAGCTCTTACAAGCTGGCCTTGTTACAGGTCCTCGTCTTCAGTGTTCCAAGGTTACATTATTTCACTGCATGTGCTCTGCACTTTCACAGGTCCAGTTCTGCTCATTACCATCGACAGTAGTTAATGAACTGTGAAACTGGTGCTGGTTCTGGCTCCCTGTGGCACACAACGTAGTGCCACAGAGCCATAAGATGCCTCAGCCATGCAGTCAGCCAGCATGTATATAAAAGATGATCTTATATCATAATAGCCAGAATAAACTTAAACAATGATAATGAAGGACGGACTACTACTTTCAGCTCTTCTGCTCGATATTCATCCCTCAGCTTTCTCTATGTACAGGTTTTTTAGCCTGTGTGTAATGATTACAAATTCCTGCAGTTGACCATTAGCTGGATATTTATCAGTGCAGTGATCTGATTATTTCAAAATGAACTGAATAGGGCAAGCATTGTGTTGAGCCTTTGCTCTACATAATGAATGGGTTATCAGCTGAGGGTATCTTGTATTACACAGTGGTTTTCATTAAAGTGCTCGATTACTTTGTCAATATGTAACCGTGCAACAAAGGAATCCTCTCGGTTTCTTGAGGAAACTCTTTCAGTCTGGGTCACCTCATAGAACCAAAACACTTGACCTAGTAAACGAAAAAATGAAGCCACTCAGATGATTCTGGTTGGGTTTTTTTTTGTTTTTTTTGTTGTTGTTATTTATTGTGTGCGTCGGCATAAATGTTTGCGCTTGTCTGGCAAGAAATTAACTTTGTCACAGTGGCCCGAGACAATAGCAGGCAGGAATTGCTGAGCCTAATGTTGCTCTCTGGGAAAAGTAAAGTCATTTCGCTCCAGCAGACCACTTAATAGCTTTGGCTGATGCAGAGTTTGGAAATCCATCAGTCAATTGGGCTAGACGGATATGAGCAGTCTTTTGAGTGTTGGGATCTCTTGTGTGTGAGGGAACAGGTAGTGAAATATTCATTTTCTCTCGTAATGAGCTCATACTTTTAAAAACCTTTTTCTGTCTTTTATTTTTTCAAGGTTTGCTTGAACGAGCGGCGTGTTGAGAGTCGCGTTCAGGGTGAAAGTAATAGGTTTTAGTAAATTCGGATTGAGCTATTTGTTAGCAGAGAGATGGCTTCAGTTAGTGTGCAGTACACAACCAGGCAGTGGGTAAAGGAGCTGAGCTATTAGCTGAAGTGGAGCAGCAGTGGTTGGTAAATAGAGAACGGTGATTGTTATTGTATTGCATTTTTTTTGGTTCGATTAACAAATCTGAAAGGGATAAAAAATGGCTGTAAATTAGGAGCGAGAGTGGAGGCCTCATTAAGCGAGAAGGTTCCTAAATGTGGATCGTAGCCCGTCAATGTTTTGTTGGCCAATCTTTCCGTTTTTGTTTATTGTTTTGCGTGTGCTGTGGCGTCAATTTTTCTCCCATGTTGCTTCCCGTGCGTTTATCGACTGCTTTCCACACGGCAGACTCGTGGTGAGCAGCAAGGGTTTTTTTTTTTCCTTCGGGGTGTTGAGAGTCTTGTCTGAACCATTTCGCTCCTTCACGCCTCAAACTGGTTCACATTGCGCTGAAATGCTTTATTTCTATTGATTGCAAACAAATGAGTCTGTTTGCAGGATTGGAGCTGCACTTGTGGGGAAAAAAAAGTCAGACAAGCATCGGGAAATCTGTTCAACCCCGCCCTGCTGTGTAAAGAATGCCAAAGACATGTCAGTATGAAGCTATTTCGTTTTAGTGTCCTTGATCTGAATTTACAAATATGGGCATATGCCGGGGACGTAGAGTAGTGAAGTGACCAAAGGTAGCGCCTCACATCAAGTCGGTCCTCGGTTTGTGTCAGGGTGGGGGGGGGGGTGGGGGTGCTTTTCCAAGAGCAGAGTCGCTCTGTTTCACCAAATGTCAGCAGGAAACAGCCCCAGAAGCCTAAATCCTTAAAGTTTAAGGAGTAACAAGTATTTGAAATAAACAAGAGAGTAATTGTGGATCAAAAGCTCACTAGAAACAATGTGTATACAGAGCTGCATATCATTCAGTTTCTGTGATGGCCTGGCAGCCTGTCCAGGCTGGACTCTGCCTTTTACAAAATGTCAGCTGGAATGAGCGCCAGTGAGCTGCGATTGATTTCAAAATAAAAGCTTTTTTATAAAAGTTGGATGGATATACATCAAACACTGTCGACAATAGAGGACGATGAGTGAAATAAGAGAGACATCCTGCACTGTAGTTACAGGGAATGGTCAGATAAATGGCAGCTTTATTTTCTTCACTTTTTACTGATGAACTGCCAAAACCCAAGAAACCTGACTGGAACCAGATCAACACAAGCTGTTTTTTCAGAAGGGGAGGGGGGGCTTTCCCAGCCCAGTGGCACTGAAATCCAACAGAAGCTCCTTCTCTTTTAATGTGACTCAATGATCTGTTGGTAAGAAAAGGGAAAAAAAAGAATTGTAGCAAAAAAATGCAATCATGAACGTCGTCCTGATACATATGTGACTCTTCCCCTCCTGTCATCATGTGAACAGTGGGGCAGACGTCCTGACAGGTTGTGTCAGTGTGTGCGGATTAGTTGTCAGTCCAACAGCCGGCCAGCTGACCTCCGCTTTCCGAGGAGCCGCCGCCTGGTTACGAGCGGCGGACACATTGTTCAAAGGAGCATGTGACCCGAGGTGGCTTAATCAGCCACGACGATGGCGCCGGGCAATAAGAGGGAATCGGTATTCACTACTTCCCAGAATGAATTATTTATGCTTCGCTTCAAGGTGCAGGCAGATTCGGCGGGAAGTGGAGTGACTGTTCGAGTGAAGGAGACGTCTGGAAATTTATTGTCATCGCGGTGATTTTAAGCAGCCTGTTCCCTAATTTAGCCGCGCACACGGGGGCTGTTCCAGCTATACGCGCGGTGGCCGATCTCATTAGAATTCAAGGGTCAAACTAGATTTTAATTGTGGCAGTGTTTTACATAGGCTGGGAAAGAAAACTGCAGCTGGAATTATGTTAACGTCGGCAAAACTACCCAGGGCTGAGCATGAAAGATTCAGGAGATGATAATTTTTTGGAGGCGACTGGAAAGACTTGTCCGTCTTTATATTTTCAGATGAGGAGAATGTTGTTTTTATGATCGGCGTGCTATTTTGGGATTTATTGCCTACCTTGAAATGCAGCAGTTTTTTCCCGTGCTATTATGGCGTTTATTGGGGAAAATGATGAAACCAATTAGTTTCATTTAAGAGCAGTACACATTCTCCACCATGCGGGCAGTTTTTTTCCTCCTGCTGAGGGTGTCAAAGTCTTGCACACAAGCACGAGATTCAGGTTGTTTTGCTGGCAAACATGTTGCGCTTCTTCTCGTAAGCAGCTTCAGTGTCGAGACTCGATCAGATATCGCCGAGGAAAGTTACCTGCATTAAGGGCCAGTAAAAAAGTAATCTAGTTTTGTCTCGCAGGCTGTGGTCTGGTCACAGCCCGGAGAGAACACAACGGGCCGACTGAATAGGAACCCACCCACCACCCCCTCCGCCCCCTTCTCGTAACTAACACCGGGAGAACAGCCAGTATTACTTTCCAACCAGGAGATACTAGATTGGGATTCTTTTTGTTGCCACGTGAAGTCTGTACGCTTGGAGTGTTTGTCATCTCTTGATTATTTTTCTTTCATGTGAAGAGACGGGGAACAGTGTGCACCCAGTCCGTCAGCTGGCACAGGCAAAAAAACAGCCTGGTGAAAGTGAGACGGCGTCACACAAAGCTTACGTGGCGCGGCGTGTAATGTAGGACACCGGTGACTTTACCGTCCCCTTATTGCTGTTTCTAATGCTAATGAGGGCTAACGAGAGTGAAAATCCGTTCTTGTTGCTCTGAATGAATCTTTCTGCGTGCGGACATTGATTTACAACGTCCCATTCTCGGAGCGTCTTATTACCAGACAATGGCCAACTCCAAATTAATGAGTCTTTTTGATTGCTTAAAGCCATTTCAGTCTCCGGCATTCTTGTTGCTAAGGCGATCGGTTTCTATTAAATGTCTGCACAAATGTTTGCCAGATTCAGAAACCAGAGAAACAAATCAAAAATGAAGAAATCCCTGACTGACTGTTTGTGCACTTGATATCGATCTCATGTTTTCTTGTCCTATTCGTGGGTCGGATCGAGACGTTGCAGCTGAAGCCAGGAGGACGTTTGTGCGGTCGCAGTATTTCCCTTCCCGTCCGTCTCGTTCCTTTGCCCCCCCACACACACACACACACATGCTTCGGCCCTCCTTTCTTCCCTGACTTAAGTACTTGTGACAAGAGGAGCTGAGCCCCATCTAGCATTTCACATGCAAGGCTGCTTTTTTTAAACCTGTATTTACCAATGCTCGGTTGACTCAACACCTCTGCTCTCTTCCAGCCGTAGTCCGCTGCACAACTCGCACATGTTAAAGCTTTGGATTGCGTGTCGCAAAATTTTCGTACACACTTTGGCGCGCAAGGCTATGACAGTTGTTTAGGATGTCTTTAGGACGTCGTTTTTTATCGCTGAATGGAGACAGTTGGTAAAGCGAAGCAATTTTGTTGTTCTTTTTCGCTTCGCCTCGCTGTTTGGTGATTTATACTGATTTATTCTTATTAAACCCCCCTCTTTGGCATACTTTGTTTAATTAGCATAATAAACAAATGGCACACACTTGAGACTTCCTTGAGATTGTATTCTTAAAAAGCATATAATCCACACAGCCATAATTTAGCCCTCCAAACAGTTGTCTCTGGCCGATATTAAATCCTGTTAATTTTTTTTTACTTATTTGTTGAGTGGAGTTCTGTCTTCTTCTTCTTTTTTTGGGGGGGGGGGCTCTCGCGAATGATAAACGGGGCTGTAGCTCACCGTGCGTCTGCTAGCGGGTGGGAAAGAATGATTTCCCCCGACCTCCTCATTGGCCATGAATGCAAAGACAGCACGTGTCCACGGCTGTTAAACAACACTCACTGGCTCCCTGCCCACTCATAAATTACGGAGCGAAAGCCTCTCCCAAGACTGCCTTTAGTGGGAGAGTTCAGTCAGCGAGGTTGCTTCCCATAATCCAACAGCACAGCTGTCAGTTTTACGGAGTTTTGTGGCCTAGAGACCAAGACTTTGTTTACAAATTATTAAAAGCTGCCTGGCTGGGTTCATTAGTCTCTTATTGCTTGTTTTTTTATTAGATGCTTGCTTTTCTTCAGTACATTATGGTAACAGTCTGGGGTATTCGTTGTTGGGCATAAGCCTGCAACAGGAGAAAAGCGAATCGATCGGCGCGTCTGTCCATCTGTCCATCCACGGCATTGGATGGAAAACCTTAGAGACGTTCCTGCTGAATTTGTTTTAACGGTTCAAATCTGGAATTAATTCAACATTACATTTTACAAAGGTAAGTGTCTTGGCGTGTCCAGTCTTTTCCATGAAGATATCCTGTCTGAACCCAAAGAGTTATTTCTCTCCCTGTGGACTTGTCGTTTTATGCCAAAGCATGGGGGGAAAGCTTAACGAGAGGGTCAGTTTGGGAAGTCGTGTGGTCAGACAGGCACCACGTGGCCACTGGACAGAACCTTTTTTAGTTCACAGTAACCAGTTAATAAACCTGTTTTCTACTTGCACCTGCAGCTCAGTTCAGAGGGTCAGTCCAGGTGTTGCACCAAATGAAGCTGTTCTGGTCTGATGCAAACTTCTCCACACGCTTGCCAATATGCGCACTCATTTGTTACATGAACCTTAGAACATTATACCCCCACCCCACCCCTTCCACACACTGATGGGTTTGTTTTTTGTCTCGTGGTGATAGGAAACAGTACTCTGTTCGTCCCCTGGCTATGTCTGTTAACACTGTGGAAAATTGTTCCCCTGCTCAACATCAGAGTTTTTTAGCCTCAGCCACGTCCAAAAGATGGAAGATGCACCCCACCCTTTTTTCTTTTTTGAATGGCTCTTTGGTAGAGAACTCTGCTTTGGTCTCTGTGTCCTCTTGCTGCCCTTCTTTCCGCTGCCTGGCTGTCTCACACTCCCTTTAAAATCCTTTCGAAACATGTACGCCGTTCTATCTGCAATGTGATGTCAGCAGAACCACACAAGCGAGCCGTCAAAGCCAAGGAACGCGACGCAGATGATTTATAGTACACGTGCTTGTTTTGCGACTCCATTTTAATCCCCCACAGCTGAGCGGAGCGACTGTCAGCAGTTATTGAGTGAATTCAATGATTTCAACATTTCTGATGAAAGAAGTCTATGACCACACGTTTAGGAAATGCAAACAGGGGGGACGGATGACTGGGACATAAGGCTGTTGTTGGTTTCTTGCCTTTTTTTGGACAGTTCGTCAATGTTTTTTTTGCATTGTTGCCTGACGTGCTGGTCTGCAGTGGCGCTGCCACCACAGCCATATTGTTTCCTTGTGTGTAGGATGATTTGACAGACTGTCATCTCTTCTGCATGCCAGCGGGTGCCCGTCAGCAAACAAACACCGCGCCGCATGATTGCATGTTTGCAACGGCGCGAGGAACACTTGTGGCTGTGCTTTTAGTATGTGCGCCATACAGCTGGCTGTGACTGCGGTGAAAAGCGTGGATTGGATTGATTTTACAGTGCGTGCAAAGTGTGATTGCAGGAAGGCTGTCGGGGAGGCTCGGATCGCCACCAACACGACAATGCCCCCATGCAGCGAGAGCTCTTTGATTCGCGAAACCTATGTCGCGTCTGACAGCTGCGAAACACTTGCTTGTTATCACCGCACACATCAAACCAGCGATATAACCTATAATATTCAAATGAACCTGCTGCATGCAGCATATTTCGCATAATGTAGACGTCTAAATACATATCGTGTCTTGATGTTGTTTGAAGTTTGCTTTCAACAGTGGCAGTTATCAGGGAAAAAAAACAACAACAAAAAAACATCAATGCATGGATTTGTTTGTGTCTCCTTTTGGCTTTGAACTACCTGCTTTTATTTTTGTGGGTCAAGTGATAATTTTTTTTATTTATGTCCCTCTTTCTTTTCTTTTTTTTTTTGGGCTCAATCCGGCTTCATTTAAAACATTTTTGTGATCGTCGGCTAACCGCTTGGAAAAGTCCGGCAGCACTGAGGACTCAGCTTTTCCGAGCATTTTGACCAGTGCTTTACGCCACATTGCATGGCTGACGTTCACTGATTCCCTGGTAATATATCTATTTTTGTTGACAATCTCCATGATGATAAATGTAAGAACTACTACCCAAATACTTGTAGGACTCTGCAATGAAACATAATCGGGGCCAAGGAGGCATAAAAAGAGGCTCCTCAGTTATTCTTCACGTCGCTTATTCTCAAGCAAATGGATGCGCACTCTGAATCCATTCCTGTATTTGTGCAAACATAGATTTCCCCGAGTGGTTCTGCCTCCTCACGGTGCCATGGAGATTTTTCCTCTGATTTCCATATGAACGCAGGAATGGCGCAGGCCTCCCTTTTGTAGCCCCTGTGTGTGGGAGATGAAGTGCTTCATCACAGAGATAAGCAAGCGGTGCAAGGGGGCTGCCACGGGTAAGAAAAGGTACACAAAGACAACTTGCAAAGTCTCGATCACTTCCTGTGAAGTGCGAATGATTAATCAAAGCCCGCAGATTGTTTCGGAGGCCGACTCGGTTTTGTGCCCCACCGACTGCTGTTTCCTCTCCACGGAAACAAGAGATGAATGAACCGATCACGGCTATTATTGGGGTATCTCCTTTTCCCATCATTAAAGTGGCCAGTTGTGGCTGATAATCCTCTTTGCACCCAGGGAATCCTGCACTCCTGGCCAGACAAGAGTGTCTGGCCTTCTGCAGAAGATAAATGCACTCGAGTACACGTGCGAATGCATCCATATGGATACCGGTTAAACATCGGAATAATACATTCAAATAGGACAGAATGCATGAGAAACATTAGATGATCTGTTGTTCCTTTAGAAAAACCTCATTTCACCTTTTATTTGTGCTGTTTTTATTCATGAGTTCCGTCCTGATGTGAAGCCTTTTCTGCTTGAAATTAAACAAAACAACGGATAACTTGTTTGGGTCCACTCTTCCCTCTCTTGTTTGGCTGAACTATTCATGTTGCATCACTGCAACATAAAAACAGAGCGATCTCTTTTTTTTTCATTTTAATAATGCTCACAGACTTGGTCGGTATCTGCATAAAGCCCTGCCTCCACGGCGCCTCTGGCTGCTGGAACGTGGATGTTCAGGCGGCTGCCGGATCTGGATCGGAGTTCCGGACTGAATTTGAAAGGTCGCTTGAAACTTCCCCCCCGCCAGCCGTGCCCCCCCACCCCCACCCCCCCACCCCTTTCATTCATAATCATTAGTGGACACATTTGCCCAAGTTAGCGACACAAGCTCTGAACTATAGAAAAGTATTTTAGAGCTAAGTGTGTGGAAATGAAAAATGCTGGTAATAACCAGTATGATGGGGAGAGTGGGTGCTGCCTTAAGAATGATGAATGCCATTTGTTGTTGTGCCTACAAATGACTTTAAAAACAGATTTTCTCTGCACTCCCCCATCATGGGAACTCCCATTTTCTCAAATTAAAATAGCTGTCATTATTCTTCAAACGCTCAAACTAATGTCGTTCTAATTGTCACTAGGTCCCCCCTCCTTATTTGTTTGTGGGTGGTGCGGGGGCTCATTCTCTACATTTGTCAAGTTGCTTGATTGTGCTCTGTAGACCACATCAGACTGTGAATTTCTACAGTCGTCATCACGCATCATGCGGGTCCGTATCCTTAGCAACAGGACGCAGGCAGGTCATTGGACTTTCTGATCATTTGTATGCTTTTATGTAAAACAAAGCGCAACAGCTTGTTGAGATGTTTTGTTCTCATTTGTTCTAAGAGCGTGGAAGTGAAAACGAGTTGGCATCGTTCTTCGAAATGATAAAAAAAAACCAAGACAAAACCACCGAGCAGTTTTATTCAAGGATAAAAAAGAACCAAACAAAGTTGTGCAATCATCTTCCGTCACATCTTTTGTTTTTCGGTGATGAAAAACCTGCACGTCATTTTTTTAATGAGTAACATTCGATCACCAACCACAGGTCAGAGCTGTCTTTGTAATTTGGATTTTTTTGTGCAACAACATTGCCAAAAAGCCATTCTTTTGGGGATTCCAGACAATTAGGTTTTAGAAAAAACTGGGTTCATGTGCATCCTGTTATGAGACTAAATTTTAATGAAGAAAATGTCCTATTTTTGTTGTTGTGATAATCGTCAGGCCTTAAAAGTGCATGTTTGAACGTGGGCCATTGTTTCATCATGCCCCTCCTTTTCTTGTTCCCCAAGCCTTGTTTTTACCCACCCCGCATTGTCCTCCGATTGAAACCATGTGGAAAAAGGAAACAATTGTGCATTCAGTCATAAACATCTTTTCCGTCTTTCCTCGGCTCCCACAGGTAATCTGATGTCTCAGGATTTTTCTTCCAATTAATCTTCTGAAGAAGCCCTTCTTGGTGTGTGCACTCCATTATGACAACCTATTAATTACTCTAATTAGATTGCAAACAAATACACAGATAGTAACTGAGGAGGTGGAGGCTTTGGACTCGACTTCAAATCCCCTCCCGATGTTTGCTACATGAGACATCAGAGTGTCTAAAAAGGTGACAAGTTTTAGATTTTTGTCTCCATCTGTTACAGAAGTAGCGTGACCAAAGAGAGTCTGTAATGGTAAATCAGTGCCGGCACAAACTCGTCACACTCTGAGAATGCTGTTTCATGCTATATCATAGTGAAATGATGCCTCAGTTGTATATCCTAAGAAGGCTGATGATATGTCTGTTCGTTGTGTGCCGGCAATGTCCTCAAACCAGTCCAGTGGGGGTGTCAGGGGCCACAAAAGGCCTAATTTGATTTCAAAATAGGCCGGACTTGTTAGGTTTGAGCATCTTTACCTTCAACTACTGACCGCTTCTTTTTTTCCCATTCATTTCAGGGCAAAAAAGACTTAAAATCATTTTCTCAAACATCTGTTTGATAAATCGTATAGTTCTCCTTTTTCTAACAAGATAGCTCGCTGCCACTGACCTCCCAGATCAACAAACAAATTACTAAAACAATTTAGGTTTGCTAAACATTTAAATCGTCTGTAATTCTTTGCACGAGGTCGCCTTGCTTGACCCTTTGCGGGTGGCTTTAGAGCTTTAGGCTGCACGTTTGACGTCCTTGTAACCGCACAACTCCACTTGAGCTCTGTGAAGCGAGGTTTAAAAAGCATACGGGTACGAGATGAGAGCTCCAGCAGAATGCATGTGAAGTGAACAGCATTGGCTTTTGTCAGGAGATGACTCGACTAACAATTAACTTTGTACCTTTTTTTTTCAGAGTGCAAGCGCTCTTATTGTCGCGTCTCGCCTTCACAAGAGCAAGAACAAAGACTCCATGGCACAAACCAGAGAAAATCACAGTGTTTGTAATTAGAATGAATTACACACCCATCAGTACATTATGAAGCAGATTACTCGCATTAAGTCCATGACTGAGGCCTCCATTGACCCAGACACTGAGATCAAATCACAGAAGCAATATGAAAAGTCTGAAAAGACGAATTCGCCTCATTGAAAATGATTGCTCGTATTTTCACACTCTGCCTGTAGTAGTTTCTTAATAGTGGTCTTTTTCCCCTCCAGCATACATGCCCAGACTCATCCCTGTATGGTTTAACACCTTCGTGGCCAATCGTAGCTGCAGTGTGATTTTTTCTCACAAGTCATGTCGATATCTCACTGCTTGGATCTGCCCACCCATTGTGTGCATTTCAAAGAGAGATTTGGAGAGATACAGGCGCACAGAAGCTCGCAGAGATGCCGCAAGTTTTCAAGTGCCTGTGAAGTTCTTTATGTGGCGGTCAGACACAGAACGGTTCAGAGGAGTGTCGTCGTACAAGTCAGTGATAAGAATCTTATCACGGCTCCGTATGTTAGGTAGAGTATGGCTGAAGTGATGCGCTCAGGTCCAACCAAAGCTGTGACATCAGATTCAGTCAACAACTTCGGCTCGAGGTCTCATGTCCTGTATTTCAGCCTCACGGCATCGGTTACGTTCTGCCAGACTGCAGTTCATAACGAATCGTGGTTTTTTGAAGAACTTCCGTTTCTTGGTTTGATCTTGTTTTGATCGTGTTTGTTTTCTGGCCTTTCAAATTTCAAGTAGTCTTGTTTACAAGTGTGAGCGGCGTTCTAATGTAAAGAAAAACAAGTCTCAAATCAGCAGCACTGGCGTTAGGAGGCTGGACGAAAGTGTGTGACCAGTGATGTCCTTGAACCAAAGGTGAAGTCCCTGCAGCAAGAAGCAGTCCCCCTATCTTTCTCCAGGAATTCGGATGCTGCTCTCAGCAGCGTGGAGTGAGGTTTGGGGATCGTTGTGACCTTCTGAGTGGCCTGAGAGTGTGTCGGTACGGCATGACTGATGCAGATTATCATAGCTGGAGAAAGCCAATTACTCTGGTCATCACGGCACCCTCGGGGGTTCTCATGGTGGAATGAAATGCATTACGGGATCCTCTGTGCATCCTCCTGGCAGCGTTTTGTATTTCCTCCGTGCGGATCTTTGCTCCCTAACAACCCCCCCCCCCCACCACCACCACCACCACCACCACGACCACCACCCCACCCCACCCCACCCCCTTATCCATGCCCCCCTCCCTCCCTCCCTCCCAGTTTGAGTGCTAATAGTGCAGTCAATGGGACCCTCCCGTGCCTCAGAGCCCTCTGTGGCTCGGCTGAGCTTCTGCTCCACAAAGCAGGGAGGTCGTGCCTTTTAGAGAAGCGGTTGAGTTACAGTCTCCTCTGTTTGTCTTCTCTCTCTATTCAAGACAAAGCCCTTTCATTTTTTCCCCTTCCTCTTCCTAAAAGCTCCTCTCGCCCAGTGTCCTTGAACGGCTACGGAATGAATAAGATGGCTTGCAGACTTGCGGTGGAAGAGTCTCTGCTGTGGTATTTCTATTGGAAAGGAACAAACAACAGCTGATCACACCTTTTGTTGTCCTTGGTTGTGTTTTCCCAAACAGATTTGCTACAAGACCAGAGAGGCTGAGATCCCACCTGACAACGCTTCATTTGTAGGATGTACAAGGACTACAGATCAAATCGAGTCACAGGTAAGAGACCTGAACTGTTTGTTCACTCTGGACTCCAGGTTCTTCACTGTGTCGTGCTCAGAATGTGCGGAGGCAGCTCCTTTTTGTGTGTGTGTGTGTGTGTGTGTGTGTGTTTGATGTTTGGTCGAATCTTCCCTTCACCACAAAACCTGGTCTTTAATGTTGTGGATTTGTAAATGGTCACATGAGTTCCTTTCTGTGCATTCAATAAGATCTCTTCTCAATTGTTCAACTTCTGTGCAAAATACAGCGTGTAACACCACCACCAGTGTGCACATGCATACGATGTTGAAACTCATTTCAACACTTGTTTATCGAAATGTAAACATATGCTAATAAACCAGAAGCTGCCGTTAAAGTGAGGGCTCTTTCTTCTGTCGAACATATGTAAATACCAAGAAAATGTGTCGAAGAAGAAGTCACAAGACCGTTCACAGCACACCCACAGGGTTGTGCCTACACCTAAGAAGAGACGCATCACCGGGATCCCGGCATCACGGATGTTGTTGTAACCTGTGTAAACTGTGTTGAAAAACACATTGAGGAATGTTTATCGGTTACCGGATCCTCCTTATGTCGTTCGGCCGATGAACAAGGCAGTCTACAAGAAGCAGTGTCTCCAGTTTACTGCTTTGATTAGCCTCAGCCCACCAATAGCAATTCACTGAAGAGGAACAAGAAACTGAAACTTGCCGATCGACACGCACAGGAATTGCTTCTCTGACTGTTTAGTCGAAACCAGAAAGGAAGGCCGCGTTTTCATGAACTTGTACCTTGAACAATGTTTGTTTCAAGTTCAAGATCTTGACAAGTTTTCCCTTTAATTGTTCTGGTGTAATTAGCAGACGCATCCTATGGATCAGCTCACCCAGGCAATCACCACGTTGTGCATTCAGCCATTGAAAGTATACATCGAGATCTCCGATGGTGCAGAACTGTCTGAGTGGTTTTCTATCGGGACAGTTTCTCACTCAATTCAAATTACATTTGCAGCCATAATACTATGTGCTGCACATCCATTGATTGAGCCTTACTGTTCGGTAGATTTGCCTTTTTTGCCATCACATCATCTTAGGCATCATCTTTGGTGGCATGTTGGGGGAAATCTTGATCCTTGGCTGTGAAGAACCGGTTTGAATCCTGCTTGCAGTGGGAACGACATCACGTGCTGCTATGATAAAGACTTGAACTGGTGACAAATACAACAGAAATCTCATCAGCCAGTTTTGTGCACATGGTCTAAATTGCATTTCGCAGAAATTGATGTGACATTAAACTCTAAAAGAGGCAGAAATAAGAATGCAAGACATCATGGCATAAATCACCCAATATATCATTCAGTATATCCGAGCGCACTTTTTCTCGCCACAAAACTACAAACCACTGCTAACCATTTTATTATATAAAGGAGTTCATTTTCGTTAGAAAAAAAAATCCTCCTGTGTTAACTGAGAGGTGTTTTGCATTGAATGCCTGATAGATTGTTATGAGGCCACTGCGATGGGGTTTTTTCTTTTTGAACGACACCATGTTCAGACGAGCACTCGGCTCAAACGGTGGCGTGCACAGCCTCGCCAAGCAGCCGGCGTGGCCGTGGCTCTTTGTCATGACTGCAGAAAGGCTGTTATTCCACCGCAGAATGTTCCCTTTTTCCCACACCAATGTATGCAAGTAACATGATAAGAGCTCAATGGGAAAAATGGATAATGGTCGTCATTAAATGGACTGTTAGCTTCTACGCAAATGGGTGATTCATTATGCTTTACATTAGGCATGGCCGCGCTGTCCTGCCTCTCAGTCAGCCTCCATTGTACTCCTCAAGACAGTGGGATCCTGCGATGCCATGTTTGAAACCATAAACTGAAGCGAGAATGAAAGTGACAGATTGTTTAAGAAAAAGGAAAGAAAGGGGGGGGGATAAAAAGGCCCTTTCTTGCCGAGCTTCAGCCGATGAGTGTGTCCTTTCCCATTACTCTCACCCAGCGCAATATGCAGGTCAGTCAGGTGATAATGAATGCTCTGTCTGATACTTGGCCTTTCTCCCCCTCTCCTGCTTGTCTGCTCTGCTCTCTCTCTATTGTATCCCTCTCGCTCTCTCTTTTTTCACCTTTGCACACTGCAGTGCTTTTATACAGTATTCTGTATATTTGCCTTTCACGGGTTTAATTATCGAACCATCTCGTGTACCTCCATTCTGGTAGCATTTTGCGTTTAAAATGCATCCGTGCTCAGCATGGCAGATAATGAAAATGTCCTTTTCCCGCCTTTCTTTGCGGTAATTAAACCCCGACTTAAGCCTGCAGTCATCAAAGTGTAAAACCTAATTTTTGTCATGCTTATATGTCCGTCCAGAAAGACCCCTTTTGTTGATGCATTATGTGCTTTAGCCTCCTCGCTGCACACAGAATTGAATGAACTAATCAAATTAATTGTACTTCAACACCCACTGCATGACCATCTGCAATACAAAGGGGCGCTATCATACATTCAGCCAACGTTTCTCGAAGCCATGTCAAACTGGGTTCAGGGTTTCATGTCGTGGCATTTCAGTACACAATGGAGCATGAATGAAATCAATTACAGAGGAACTTTTTTCCCTCCATTCTTATGGCAAAGACAGAAAAAGTAAATGTTAACTAAATGCAGGCTGTTTTCGATATTTTTAAACTCCCATCTGAACATAAAAAAGAAAAAAAGAAAGTTGAACGTGAGAAGAAGTTTGTGTGGCTGCTTATTCCACACTTCTCTTTCCAGTTGTTTTATATTCCTTGGCAGTGACATGCCCGTCGTGAGGCCATCAGTCCTAATTGTCTGATAAGTGATCCTAGCAGCTGAATGTCTGGAAGCAATTAGCATTTTTAGACGAGCTTGTTTTGTTGTTGTCGAGTGCCACAGTGAAATGAGTATCAGTTTAAAAATAACAAAAAGTTCCCAGAGTCGTAGGATAACACAAACAGCATCTGTCTGTTGAAGAAATGCTGCTGGTGTTAGGCAACATAAAGCTGCGAGCAGCATCGGATGACTGACAACCCGTTCCACCGAGGATACGACTTTGAGACAGTTGAGAGCTGTGAGATGGTTTCTTACTGTACGCTGTTTGCGAGAAGATTCGTGATGGCGCTTTGACAATTCCCTGCATCAACAAAACAAGTCTTTATTGTCCCCGTAGCAGCCGAATACCTTATTTTGATCACTTTGGGCGCTTTCATTGGCCCAATTATACAATGGCTACACAGTGGGTATTCGAAGTCCCTCCAAATGAAGACATCTTACAACATCCAATGTTGTGCGTAACCCTTGGCGAGAAAATGAAATTTAATCATTAGGAGTTATATAACAAAATGTTTCACACTTTTTTCACGCAAGATTTACTCTGTCAACATTCAGTGTTCATAACAACAAGCGTCAGGTGTGATTGACTTCCCAAACGCTCCCCTATTTTGACTCCATTTTGACATTTTTAGTTCACATTTCTTTGCCCAAATTATTATTGTCATTTTTGTTCCTCACCGCTGACCTCCTCGTGGCAGCCAGAAGTGTGACTCCAAGACATTACCTGCCTTTGAGTGAGCGCTGACTTGGGGCCAGTATAGTCTCACACCCGCGTCTGCCTCATAGTACATTCGGTGCCAGGAATCAAAACAAGCTTGCCGCACCACACAGCTGCCAAAATGCTCCGCGGTGCCCACTCGCTCTCGCAAACTGACTTTGCATCTGTCAGAGGACCCGCGGCACTTCAGTGCGCCGTGTTAATGTTGTCGAACAAACAAACACAAATTGTGATTAACAATTCTTGTGGCTATATCGGTGGTAAAGCGTGGAGTCAAGTGATTCTCTGGCTGTTAATGATTGCGGGCCAACAAGCACTGTTCCCGACATTTCAGTGGTGCAGAGGGGTACCAGTTGTTTTGCACTCTGTTTGAGACCCGTTTTCATCAATATTCATGCTGAGGGGAAATTCTCCGGAGAAAGGCCTGGCCTCCTTTTGGATTTAGCCTAATCCGGGTCTCAGAGCAGACGCTGCCGTCACCGCGGCAGCCCCAGTAACTCCCCGCTCTCACATCGCCACGAAAATGACGGTAAACATTGTTCTGCATCTCAAAACATCTCGGGCTCCAGTTACTTCTTATGGGGCCTTGTGACTCCTCCGCAACTCATTAAACCCATCCAAGCAGCGCTACACCAGAACGTGAACTGGGACACTGTGATCCTCACTTAATGAGGTGTGACTCAGGCTGGGGAGTCACCTCAACCTTTCCTGTCCAGATGATCACCTGCTAACCATCCGTCAGGCTGCAGGGATATGAGGTACGGAGGGAGGAGGACAAGAGCAAGAAGAAGATAGGTAATTAGAAAGGGACGGATTAAGAGAGATAGAGGTCAAAGATAACTCGCGAGAACCCAAAGACAGAGACGTCCTCCTCCTCCTCTTCCTCCTCCTCCAGATACATTTCTGCTCCGCTCTTCATCATACAGAGGGCAATGGAGTTAATGACATTTTCTCACTTGTGTCAACTAATAACCAGCCTTTTGTCGACCTCAAAGTAGGCAACGCCAAAAAAAAAACCCTCGAGAGTGACTTTACACTTGTCGGATTTTTACTGACTGGAACCTTTTTAAATATCACCCGCTGGCCCGTCTCCGAGGGCCTCGTGGAGCAACTCCCTGCAACCTGTTGTTTGCCTGGAAAGGCCATATTGACGGATCGTGTGGCCCTTTGACCACGGGAAAACGGGACTGAGTCATTGGAAGAACGAATCGATAGAAGCTGACAAACTGTGCCACCGTCCCGTGGGAATCCTGCTCATAAATGTTTAGTGGCAAGAGAAATTTTGAATAAAATGAAGAAGGCTGTGTCTCTCAAAGCCCTCGTTAAAGTTTTACTATGATAGTTGTCCGCAAGGCCCAGCCTTCATTTAATATGTAGTAATTGAATCTGAATTATTCATCATATAAGATTTTCATGTTAAATAAACAAATGTATTGAGCGGCAGAGTAATTCTGGCTGGATAACATTCAGCGCATTCCTGCTGTATTACATTAGAAAAAAAACTAAGACGAGCTGGCTCATGTGGCCCCATGATTTCTTGAACCCATGGTGAAGTCTTCACACTGAAGAATCGCTAAAATATCTTTGCCAGGATTACTTATTTCACCTCACTTTCAAGTACGGCAATTTATTGGACTAAAGAGGACCTTACTGTCACCAAACACACACGTGTTCATCGGAAGCCATGAAAGCAAACCAAGGCGGCTTTCATCTGCTGAGGCACAGAGTCAAATTAGTGTTTGATTTGAGTGTTTTGCTACACTAAGCAGGCCATGGAAAAAAACATTATTGTAAAAAAAAGGGGAAAAAAATCAAGACATCAGACAAACATCATTCCCTATGGACACAGAAATTGAATGAGAGCATGCACTGGCTGTTACTCATTACTACTGGCTGACAGGGGTAATTGAATTCTGCCTGCAAAACATTCAGTTTATTTATGGCGAGTCCTTTCTGGTGAGAATATGGACTGCGCAAAAGCTAGCTGCAGGTTCAAGACGAATCTGGCTGATAGCACCCTGCTTTTTGTGAGAGGATTTTAAACTAAAAGCACCTTAAACTCGCTCTCAATTGTTGGGCCTGTTGCCTATTTTTAACCCACCCTTCTCATACCTGCAGCAGAGAGGGAACCATTCAATACATTTAGGCTGTGGTCCAATTCTTAGAGGAACACAGTAACACATTATTATTATTGTGTCTTGTTACAGACAGTACTTCCAAGTTTTTTCCTGTCGTCACGTCCTCCATGGAACAGAATGAGCTTCTCACTCAACTGCCAACAAACACCTAGTTGTCACCCAATGGAGGCTTCATGACGTTTTTCTCAAGATTTATTTCAGGCATTGTAACAACAAAAAAAAGGTGTTAGACCTCTCCATTTGTTACCATGTTTAAATCTTTGTAAATTTGCACAGGCAGAAGAAGACTGTCTGGTGGGAGTAAAATGTAATGCGCTTTTGTAAACGACGCTGTACATTAGTTGGATATAAATCCCCATCTTCTTTCAGCTGTGGTTCATTGTAAATGTGCCGTCTTTTGGGCTTTTATTTTCAGAGCGTCAACATTGATGTTTGCCCAAGAAGAAACCTGGTTTATTTCTCTAAGTGTCCCAAAGCTGTCATTGACAATATTTACTGACAGAGGATGAAAGACAGCGCTGGAGGTGACTGTCATCGCGGCCCTTGGAATCAGCCCAGTGCCTTGTTTGAGGAGCTGTGCCTCACCGACTTCACGGTGGACTGGAAATTGAGGGCGATTTCAAGTCTTTGGAAAAGAGAATCACACTTTGGCCTTTGGTAAATACTTTTATTTAGCTTGGAAATGATTCTGTGATGGGAGTGGAAACAGAGGTATCGCTGGGGCAGAGGAGCAACTTTTTGGACATGGCAACGATTTGTCCGAGCACACTGACTTGAACTATGAAAAGCCAATTTCAACGCGCGTATATGTATTCACCTCTGCCTGCACGGGCACATTTGAATAAGGCACCTGGGTCAGGAACCATAATAATACAGCATGGCAGAAGTCCAGGCGTTCATCGAGGCAGGTTATTTTCAAAAGTTTCAGTTGAAACTCGCAGAGAACAGTTCACGGAGCTTCAAGGCGGAGTTTCAATGTTTATTGTGAGCCTGCGGGGAGGTTCCCATGCTGTGTGTTATGCAGATTTCACTTTGTGCAAAACAAAACCCAACATAAGTGCCCCAGTTCAGTTTCAAATATAAATGAAAACGTGGCAAACAGTGCACATGTGGGTGACAGTGGCGGACAATGGAGTCAGTACAGCGGGGCAAATTGCTGCCATGCCATGGAAACAGACCTATGGGATGGATCATTTACAGCAAGTATGGGGTGGAATGAAGCTCACTGATGCCACAGAGGATAAAAGCACAGCAGACACAGAGTCAGCTTATCAGGTGAATTGGGACCGTATAGGTCAGTTATGCAAGCAGAGAAAGTGACCCCTTGCCCCTGCCCACTGGATCTTTGGTGCTCGCGGTAATTATGATGTGAGCAGTGGAAGATGTCAAGTAATGCACTTGTTTATGAGGACCAAGACAGTCCACAAGTGTAGGGGTGGGTGGGTTGGTCGAACGGCCTCAGAAAACAGGACGTATGTACATATGTGAGACAAAGGTTCAGTGTGTTATGTGAAGTCACAGTGAAATGTCATTTCAGCTTAAGGGTCTTTCTTAACGCAAGCGAAAAGACATCAAACGCTCAACCGCTGATGGTTGGTGCCTCATCCTGATCAATCTGTGTCCCGGACAACCTTAAGAGGCGAATAATCAACATGCTTCCACATGTTACCGTGACAACAAATACTGGGTACTGGCACGGGGTGTGCTTTTCATGCAATAGTAGCTCATTGCTCATCTCAATGAGCCAAACTCCAAACAGATGGATGCAGATGAAAGGATGTCAATAAATGCACATCCCGGCTCCAAATCCTCACTGCTTCAGCAGACTTGCCCAGGTTGACCTCGGTAAATAAATAAATAAATTGCTGTTTCTTTTCATTGTTTTGTTTATTAAGCTGTCGGCGATCTATCGTGGCCATTTCTGCCTTTGTTTGGGGAACAATTAGCTTCACGAATGAAATTGCAACATTTTGGAAAGTTTTACATTTGTAAGGATGACCGAACACAAAATATTCAGTGTCTGAATCATCAAATAACCCCCCACTGATATAGGATTCAATATCGGATTCACATGAACTCGACTAATCTGTGGGTGCGGCCCGATTAGATTTTTTATAACACGAGGGGAAAACACTCGGGGAAGGGTTCTCGTTTTCTCACGGAAAATAGTTCACGTAATACGTGAATTGTTTCCAAAACCAGCGTGCTGTTTGTATCACCTCGAATTAACAGTAAACCTGTTTGACATGCTGTAACCATTAGGGGGTGAATTAAATAACAATGAGCAGGTGCTGTCAGAGGCTCTCTCCAGAATTCTGACAAGGGGGAGTTTACGAGTGGAGGGATGAAAAAACACCCCGGCTCAGATGACCACCGCAGTGATGCGTTAGATAACATTTTCTCCGGAATATCTCCTCGCCTCTGTACACAGCTTGTGTCTAATTATGGAAGCATAATAGTGTTTGCTCGGCTGTTTTGCTTGTGCAATTAATCTTTTGCGTGCGTTGATCAAGCCAAGGCAGTGTTCACGCATCCCTCAGTCATTCTCAGCGAATGCTTTGTTCGCAACGTGTGAATAAAGAGGGGTATATTGATGACTAAGAGTCCCAACGCAGACAGATACTGAGTGATACGCTGCCAGTCACTTGAAGTCCCAAAGGACTGATTCAAATTAGAAAACAGCAGCAGGAAAAAATGGAATTTCGCACCGTTATAACAAATGGCCTAATCAATTACAACATGATCATCACGTTGGACTCCACTGGCACTGAGTTCAGCTCTCGTAAAGTGCACTGTGGGCTCCTGCAATGAAAGGCATGTGTCTCCTCGCAGTGTGCATGCTAAGCATGGCAGCGAGAGGATCATCTCTATGCTTCTCCTCCTCCAACTGGCAAGCCTCAGAATGACACCTCCCGAAAAGCACAGCTGTCAAAAGTTTTGCAACATTTACATGTTTTTCATTTGCATTTATCGCCTGGCTGCCCCCAGACGGGTGTCGGGTGATTTTTCTGTTCCTTTTTTTTTTTTTTTTTGGTTCTTCCACAAACTCGGACGAATGCATGTTTCCAGTTAATGCCCCTAAACCTCACGTTCAGCTGGGCAGCGTACAGTGATTCCCGCTGAGTGACTTGAGGGGGAATAAAAAATCTTGGATTTCACGCTCCCCGTGAAAGTGGCATCCTCCCCCCTTGACAGTTCCTCCCCCCGCCCCCCGAGCCCAGCGAGCTGGAATTCGGGGTTCCGCGCGGTTCGGTGGGTGACCGAGGCTCCCGCGGACACCCTCTCCGCCGCGGAGGAACAGCCCGCCTGCGCGCTGCGTGCGTCTGGAGCGAAGCCCCCCCTCCCCTCCTTTGCTCGGTCTGTGGTCTGGAGCGAACTCGTATTCCGCGTCAGTCGCTCACCGGGCACGTCGTGAGGGCGGGCTCGCCTGTCGTAGCTAAAAGGTCCCGCTTCGACTGGCTGCTCTCATTGCAGTCCAGTCTGCCGAGCGGAGCGGACGGACGGACGGAGGGACGAGCCCCATCTCCATTCAAGGATTTTACTTCGTACACTTCGTCCTCCGGCGCAGGACCGACGGCAACCTCGCACCTCGCCTTGTGTGGACAATGTTTCTCTTGCAGTACACAGGTACGGGGCTCAAGTTAGACACCCCCTTCCTCTCGTTTTGAATGCGTGTCTTGTCTCGCTTCCATTGCCGGCTGATCTGGGCTTTCTTTTCCTTCTTCTTGAGTCCTCACACACCGACTATGTGTACTTATGTTGCTGCAGGCTACAGTGTATCACTACACGCCAGTTAGCGCACGAGTTCTGCGGCGGGTGTTTTTCTTTTTGGCCACATTTGACCGCTTATCTCCATGATATCTATTACAAGTTACAACACCACCATCAGGCATTTTTCATCTGTCGGTGTTCAGCCGTTAATTACCGGGCGTCCACCAGCTGTTGAGGTCTTAGCACACAGGAGCGCTGCGGTCTTCAGCGTTGCGATGGCATATAGCGTTGTTTCTCCCCCTTTTTTCTTATGGTCTGATATGTGGCGGTATGCTTTCTGATCCTACATGATCAGCACTTCTCTCCCGTTCCCGCATTCGTGCACTTGCCTATCGGCGGAACAAGCGCGAGTCGCCTCCGTTATCTCGACTCACGGACGCCTGCTGATGCTGTTTCTGGATGGAAGTTTGTCGGAATACATTTGATCCACTCTGACGCCCGATCGCTGCCTCTGAATTTTGCACGTTCTCGCACGCGGTCCTGCTCAGCTTTTTTTTTTTTTGATCCATTTTGTGCAGCGTTATCGAGCCTTGCGAGCCACATTATGGGCCCGTCTTGCAGGGGTTGGGGGGTGTTGTTGTTGTGAGTTGCATGCTTTAAAGGTGCGAGTTGTTTGGTTTCTGAGCTGCGACGTTGCACTGTGAGGGGTTTCCATACCATCTCTCACCCCCTTGACTCCTCGTTCCGCACAAGTACAAGCTTGATTTTAAATGGGACGCCTTATTCTCTGGGCTCGCAGGGTCCAATTAAGCAGAGATGATGTCTGAACCCCTCACATTAACCTGCTTACTTTGCATTATTCTGCCCCCCCCCTCCTTTCATCAGCTTCCTCTGTTTACAGTCATGGTAAATTTACCCCTCTCCTGCCCACAGCCTTTCTGTTGTTGTGCAGTTTAATTGCAAGGGTTTTTTTCTGCCTCACTCATAAAGGCAGCGGCATGTCAGGGAAATGCTCCCGTGGCATTTATCTGGTGTTTGCCAGTGGAATGAGTGTCCTGACAAAATAGGCAAACTGTAGCAGCTGTGATTTCCTTTCTCCTCGCAAGAATCTTTTCCAAAAATCTGCCCGCCAAAGACACGCAAAAACAGCTCTCTAAACACGTCTTTGGCGTGCCAAGGGCACCCAGCACCTGTGAAGCACTTTGACACAATACCTCAATTAAGCAAGTTTGCTGCTGAAATTGTTGCCACCTTTAAAGTTCCTCCTCGCGGTGTGTGGAGAGGTGGCGGCGTGCAGCTCCACACAGAGGAGAGGCTTGTGCCGTCGCTCAGTGGACAGAAATGCAATGCTCGTCCCTCCCTGATCAGAGGACTCTCCCATCCCCTCCTTGGCTGTGGTGTGTTGCGCGCAGATGAGGGGGATCAGTTCCCTTCCCTTCCAGAGGCACAAAGATGTTTTGAATCAATTTGAGGGAACGGAGGTCGAGCGCCTCCCGTGACCACTGGGAAGAGAGAAAAAAAGGTCCATCAGGCGTTGTGGCAGCGCTTTACCGCCGTGCTGCTCAAGTCCTCTCTGATCAACTGGCAGAGCGTCTTTAGATTGCCTCTAATGGTCCGAGGGTGGGGGGGGTGGGGGGCACTTTGCTTAGATCTGTCAGAGAAGGGAGATTTAAAGGTTGTGGAGCGCTTGAGAGGGCGCTTAAATATTTCAGCTTGCTTTGGCATCGGACTATGGTGCTGTAGAACAAATTAAAACTGAATAAAGAGCGGACGGCTCTATAACACGAGGAGCTCTGGGTACTTTGGAAACTCTGAAATTGTAATTGGTTCCTGGATGACAAATTGCGGTTGCGAAGCAAGAATTCTTTTTCATAGCCGTAGTGGATTAGGAAATGAAGGAAAGTAGCAAATAAAAAAAGACATGAAACAAAGTCCGAGTACGACACACAGATTACCCACAAATTGGAGCTCCCCTGAAAGCAGCTTCCTCAGTAAGAGGGTGACCCAGCTAATCATTTTCAGGAGGTCATCGTCGAAAGGAAATCCGCCCACACGGTTCATCACAGTGTGTCTCGGCATTTCAACAGCACAAGCAGATGAGCAGTTTGTCATGAACGCTACTTCCTCCCAAAAGTAAACTGAAGCACACCCAATACCCTGGCAAAGACGAATAGCACAACAAATACACGCTCTATATGTACTAGCAGCTCGGCTAACGTCTATAATCATGTAATGCATTGATTTGGAAGCGGGAGCCTAACAGTCACGGCTAATTGTTAAGATGGGGCAGCAGCACTCCCAGTATTTGTCCAAAGTACTCTTTCCTTGCTCAGAAAACACTAGATATGCATCAAAGTGAGCGTGACCGGCTGACGCATTCATCTTTAGCAAACCAAAGCACATACTCCTGAACAAAAATCAGTTGGCCTCAGTTTCATCCACGCTTGTGATAATCTCCCAGAGCTGTTTACTGACCCAGTCTGTCCATCGGTATTCCGCACCGCTGTTGTCACCCGGCTGCTCAAAGCTGAACCGACGGACAGGTGGGAACCTCTTTAGATTACAGATGAGGAAGGCTTTCCACTCGAAACACTGAGCTCCTATTCTAAAGGCTTCGCAGTGTGTGTTATGTTGAATGGAGCTGATGAAATAGCACCTGACTATCGTGTGACAGTTTTGGGACCCCCTTGTAGAAGTCTGGGTCCTTCAGTTTACAGGCGTCATGATGCAACGCATTTCTTTAGTGGCTCATGCCACAAAAACACCTGCTGAAAATCAAAGAAACCCATTCCGGCTAGAAGAAAGAGGATGATGATTTGCATTTAATTGTGCATAACTATTTCTTTCATTCTCACTCGCGCTGACCATTAAAATGAGTCTTAAGACGCATGAAAGCATGTGGTGTGGCCAAAATCACATGATATTACTGTTGCGACCATGTTGTTTATGTGTGAAAGAAGTAACTCAGCCAGCTATATCCTGCTCAAGGACTATCTGCAGCTGTTTGGAGCTTTATGGGTTATCTTTGTGATGCATGTCTTGCGGTACTTGTTTCTGGCCAAAGGATGTGTTTAAAAATACAAAAAACTTGCTTCCCTTCTCAGACCGATGCTCCTTTTTAGTTCTAGATAAGAGGATGTGTTGGAACTGTCCTCGGAGGTTGAGCTCGTATGTTGCAAGGAGGAAAAAAAGTCTTCCATAATCTATATTTGTAAAAAAAAAAAAAAAAAAGCCCCCAAAAAAACAGTGGAAAGTAGCGTTTCATCCCAAGTCTGTGTTATGAAACCGCAGTGATTCATTAGAAACGCTTTACAGAGCTCCCGGTGGGAAAATGATGTCGATGCCGCTGCATATCACTTTATACAAGATGCCTGGCTGCCTTTGTCAAGTCGTACCCCCTCTTGTGCTGCTTTCACTCTGGCACACCATCTGTTAGGCTGATGCTCAAGACGACTGGTGTGGGTACTTGATTGTTTGATTGCCTCGCCACTTGCCCAAAACTCTCTGTCGCTGCTCAATGTGGGGTAATGATTGTTGTTAATTTAATGCCTAATGCTCACTTACTTATATGTGCCTTCCAGAAAACTCTGCTCAGCCTTTGAATTACAGCGCTGGTATGAAAGTAAAACTAAAATCTGTTCTGGCTGGGAAGGAGAGGAGGGGAAAAAAAAGTTTATAGCTGGGTGGAAGATCCCTGGGAGGATCAGCACTGTTGGCAGCAGCAGCATCTGGTAGTGAGTAGCTAAGAGAGCTTGGCAGCCTGAAGGTAACCATCTCGGGGGCACCAACCGTATCACTGACAGAGCGCTTCATTTCTAATCACTTTCATGATAAGCAACCACACAGGGAACCCTCAAATTGGAGGTAAGGGCTTCACAACGGCAAGTTCAGGAGCTGCATGAAAGATGAAGTGAGGCTCGTTGCGCGTCGGCTGTGTACGAGCAGCGACTGAGACGGGATTGTGGCTGCACCGCTGCAACGTTAAACCCAGCTGACAGTCCCTTTGAGCCGGGGAGAAAGAGCCAAGCAGTTTGAGGAGGCTGGATTATGCCGTTCACCAGGGAGTTGCTGTACAACTTTTCCACATTTTCATAACTTCTCTCCAAAACCTATAATGAAGACTTCAATCCTCAACACTGGTCTCAATATTCTGTGTAATCTGTCGTCCTGTGGGTGTTGGAGACACCGCTGGAGATTCATTTTCTGCATTTGAAGCTATTTGCCACTATGAACATAGATGCTCTCCTCTGTCTTTTCGAATAACAATCTCTGCTTCCTTCTGAACCCTCGTGTGCACTTACTTGTTCCACTTACACCCACTCTCACGTCTGCATCCAAAGGTTAATCTGGCTGTGTCATATCAGTTCAAGCTTTTTGTACCAATTAATTGTCTTGAGCTTTCTCGGTCTCTACTAACTCTTTGGAAGAAAACCATTCAGATTATTGTGAAACATCGGTTGCGAATGTAAAATTTCAGGAGTGAAGATTGGATGCAGTCTGTCTCAACAGTGGTCGTGTTCTGTAGGTAAACCTTTATAATTCAGTCATGAGACTGCACTGAGCCAGTCTGAGTGTTCTTTGTGAGTGAGGGGAAACTAAAAGCTATCTACAGGTCCAACTCGCATTGTAATGTGCAGGACACAGCATCGCAGAGAACCCCTTGTTAATGCAGTTGCAAAAATATTTGACTTGCTCAGTAATGTGTCACTCCTTCGAGACAGAATAATGCCGAGTTTATTTTTTACTGTGGCATTTTCTCCCCCCCTTATCCAACAGCAGCAAAAAAGCCGCTTGAAAGTAGCAAAGCATGTGGTGTGATGGATCACCAGAGGGATGCAGGACTCCACCACGGTACATCTCCAAACTTACCTGTGTCCACTGCTGCTTCGCAGATTGTATTACAATAAATTTTTCTGCCTTAGCACTGGATGATAAATCGAGCCTCTAAATTTAACTTTCATCTCGCAGTTGTGTTTCAGATTTTTTTTTTAGTGCAAGAATTGGCGTTTACTGTGATTTCATATGGGAATTTATTGCAAGAACCTCTCTGACTTTTATTGCTCCGTTTGCTGCTGGCCTGTAAAAATATGGTTCCGCAGGAGTTTACCCTCTTGGCCGAAACCTGTTCATTCCATTGATATGTTGAATATTTCCCCCCCATAGTCGAGGCTGCGGTTCAGTGGTTCGGACCAGAGAGCATTGGGGGTCCAGAGAGATTGCTTGTCTTGGAAATGGCCATCACTCCACTGCTATATAGACAGAGAGCCCAGATTTTTTGCGGCTCTTACTTTGGGAAAATGGCCTGGCTTGATGCAGGGGGGGGAGGGGGGGGGCTCAAAAACAAAAAAGGTATGAGAATGGCTAGACCGACTGTAACCAAGGATGCATTATTGATGGGGGAGCAGAGGTTTTCTGTGCTCAGTCTGTCTTCTGAGGGCATTTTGCCTCTCAGCGAAAGTATGAAAGAGGCAGTTGGAGGTCATTAAGTTTAGGGAGGGTAATAAGTTGATTTTCTAAACCACGTTTCATGATAATTTGACCCTCTCAATTTGGAAGACGGCACAAGCGAGGAATTTTCCATTTGCGAAGGGGTATTTTATTTTGCGGTGAAGTTTCTTTGGGGCGTTTATTTTCCTTTTTGCATGAGCAAATTCTCACTCACAGATGCCCACTGTGCAGCCGCTTTGGAGAGAAAGTGGTATCTGAAATGTCACTCGAAGAGCTCTGAAAGGTTTGGTGTGTGAGCTCAAAGGAAGCCCTGTACTTGCATGTTTACTGCACTGAGCCTGGCGAGAGTCAGACCCCCGCTGTCGGATAAATGCGAGGTTTTTTCTGCACTCAGCACATCTTACTGGCCAATATTAGTTCTGTGGCCTTTTTCCCGTCTTCTTTCGAAGGAATGAGAGGTCAGCATTTATTCACGGATGATACAACACCAGTGTAACTTTTTTTTTTTTTCTTCCTTTCTGAATCGGGCAACGGGGTGGAGTTTCCAGGAGGGTTCTTTAAATTATAGCTCCGTCTATTTTGGACCATTGGAATGCCAGTCGAGGTCAGCAATTGGGTGAACTTAAGAGCTATGTTTGTGACATGATCGTTGCGAGTTGAATCGAGGACATCCACCCGGAGTTCGCGGCCAAACCTCTCACTTGTCACTTACTTACTTGTTGACTAACTAGATTTTCAGGTGATTCTTCACAGCACATTCATACACTGAGACGGGAGGCTGTGAATCACAAATGTTTGCAAGGGGAAAAAAAACACAGAATAGTTTTGCAAGGTCAGTTGCTCCTCTCTAGTTTACTACCAGTGTGCAGCAATAATTATCGGTGGCTGACAAATGTTCTCTTATTTCACAGTTTAATGGCCCATAAGCGCTATTTCTCAGCCAGGCGAACACTGGCTCCTTTCCTAATGGTATTTTCTGTGAGGAAATGTTTGTTTTTTAACGTGAACAACTGTCCCGTCAGGGTGCCTGAATCGGCTCTTTGAGTTCGCCATTAGTCTTAGTTTCTGTACAACAACACAACGGATGCCATTAGTAGTTGTTGCTACTAAGATCAGATTTCGCTGTTGCCCCTCAGGCAAGTGTCTGAACTTTTTGGAGATAATTTGAAACAGGCCGTCAAAGTATACAGCGTTGGAACTGTTGGCAAGACCCGTGCGAATTGCCGCTGCACCTGTCGAGCTTCTCTTTGTGGTTACATGCTTCACATGAGAGAACTTTCGGTCTGCGAGCGGAGGAAATGGAGAGCACATGTCCCGTCACAAAAAGTTGGTGTTATTGCTGCACATGTGCTACAACATCATCTTTGCTTTGGCTTTCCAGAAATGATAGAGAGCAGTGGTTTCAACCCCTTTATTCCCTTGTTTTTGAAACAAAGACTGCAGACGCTTCCCTTGTTCTCAGGGCTGAGTTTGAAGGGTCCTGTTTTGAATCCTCACATATTTTTTTTCAAAAGCTATATTATCAGAAGTTGAAATGAATTGTTGCAGCTGTCTTTCATATTTGCAAATCTAAATTTCATAATAAACAAGGCTCATGCTACTCTGATGCTTCTGTGGGCCTTCTGGAAGAAGTGTAGATTCGAGCTCCTTTTTTCACTTTTGTTTATGTGTTTTTTCTATTTAAATGTCAGATGTGATCCAGTGTTGGATATGTATGGTGGATGTGCACCTTTTTTCTGTTGGCATTATATCAGTGAAATGCAACCGGAAATTGTATTCTTAAACAACCAGCATTGAAAGTTATCATCCAGCAATGTTTTGGAATCAGCTCACATCTCCACAACAACTGTTGAATGCCTCCAAATTGGCAGAGGTGTGTCTGGCTTGAAACTCTGCTGCACTGCCACCAATAAGTATTGCACCTTCAGTGAGAGAAAATAAATCACCTAGAGGCCTGAGCTGAGCAATAAGCTGTCGAGACGAGCGGCACAGCTGCACCACGCTGCTTGAAAGAGTGCAGTGGCGTCAGAGGGAGGACGCCACCGCTCGCAGCCTCTAATTGTACAAACAGGTCAAGGAAACATGGGCTCTCTCCTTCTGTTTTCACTCATGCAGGCCTTTCATTGTGGCTTCACGTGATTTTCTTGGGTTCTGCACCGATTCCAATACAAAGTGCTCCCAAATAATCAACTCTGCAATCTTTCAACTGTAAACTTGGTTTTATTCTTTCAACCCTGTTTGTTCTTCCTGTTTGTTTGGCTCAGATATTACAGATTTCAACCAATAGTCAACGTATTATATTTGGGGTTTTTTTTTTTTTTATTCCGATACCACTGTGTATACAGTCTTTTCTTAGTGGGGGGGAAAAATGAATTTGTAAGTCGGTTACTCGGCTGTGAGTGCTTATTGATCTTTTCCTTGTTGTTTGTGCCAGCAACAGAAATTCAAGTAAACTTTAGTTCCTGGCTTTTTGTGACCCGCCTGCCATCTGGCTCCGCTTTATGTAAGTAGGCATCCTAATGATTAGTAAGAGGACACCGAGTGTCATTCATGGTGGATGCAGCGGTCTTACAGGCATATGCTGACAACAGCTGACTTAACATCATGGCACTGAACAGAGTCATGACAGACCAAGAGGTAATTGGATTCACAAATCAGCCACGGCTCCGGGTTTATATCGGCACTGGCCTTTATGGGTCACATTTCACAGACTGCTGGGCAGTTTGTCAGAGGGGTTCGGCGGTAACGAGAAACTGGTGAATGAGCGGAGCTCTGATGAGCTTCTTGACTTCCTTTTTCCTGAAAATGCACATGATGGTGCAGCCTGTCGGATATTATAGCTGAAAATTGACAAAATTGCTCAAACCGAAGACAGGTGGGGCTTTTTTTCCTTCTTGTACGTGTTGAAACTGAGCTTTTCACTGCTTTGACCTTGGTTCTTGTCATGTTATTTGAGTTTAGCTTGTCTCAGTTTGGTGCTTTTTCTGGGCCGTGCTCCTCTAAGCCTCTTATTTTCTACATATCTATTTCTTCCTGTGAGGATGTTGTCTCAGACAAATAAAATCTGTCCAACGTAACAGAAGCTTGCGCGCGCGCATGTGTGTGTGTGTGTGTGTGTGTGTGTGTGTGTGTGTGTGTGTGTGTGTGTGTGTGTGTGTGTGTGTGTG
>JASSRZ010000049.1:12712967-12743129 GCA_032164315.1 Malacoctenus gilli | reverse complement strand
GTGTGTGTGTGTGTGTGTGTGTGTGTGTGTGTGTGTGTGTGTGTGTGTGTGTGTGTGTGTGTGTGTGTGTTTGAGTGACTGGGTGGGTGGGAGGAATAGGAATAGCGAAGCAGCTTCTCTGTCATGCTTCTCGTGCTCGTCCCAACCCGAGTCAAGGAGGAGGATCGATATAAAGATTAATTATTGTGTCCAAGTTGAGGGGCTGCACCACAACTTGCGCTTTTTTTTCTTCCCAGGCCTCCTGTGAGTGCAGGAATACTTCCCTCTCTGACGAGCGCTGAGCTTTAGCTTGTTAGTGTGGTCTCTGGACCGAAGCTGCGCCGAGAGAAAATTGCACCAGCCTCCAGGGGTAACACGCTGAGGCTCAGTGCAGCTCAGCTCAGCCCCGGCACCAGGCAAACCTGGGGTCCCGCAGCATCCTCTCAGCTTAATGTAACCTCCTGGATATTACGCATTAGGTTAACTGTTCTCGGCGGTATCGGGAGTGAAAGGGTGCCCTGTGGGCTGTCGACGAATTCTATCTACTTTTCTTCACACCTGTGTCTTAAAATGAAACGTGTCCTTGTTTTATCTGCCTGGGATCAAGCATTGCAGTCATTTCGAGAAAATCCTCCAGGCTAATGAGATATGCAGTTGAATTCATCGGAATATAAATACTTAAAATCACAACGACTTCCCAGTTGTATTGCGGTGCATTTGTCTAGCCTGGTGGCCGACAAGGGGATTCTTTGGTAGGTTTTTGCCATTTATCAGTGTGTCCATATTGAAGCACATTGATACATAGTGTCTAGAAATGTCCAGGGTGTCATGCCAATAAATCAACCGCACGTGTGCAGGTGGGAGCCTGAGCTGCCTTGGCAGGGAAAATTGGCCAACAGCAGAAAGATAAATTTCTCTCCTGAAGGACACTGGAGCATTTCTACTCTTTTTAAAGATATGTCCAAATCATCAGATGAACTTGAATCGGTCACGATCGCATGTCGGGGGCGATGATACCACTCCGGATGTCCCTCTGGTTGCGTCAAAGAAGGTGACGGATGAAGATCTGTCTCTCAATCGAGCCACCTGAAAACATTTTCATATCCTCGTCGATGGCTTTTCCCCTCAAAACCGTTTTTTCTTGCAGCAGATATGTGTTTTTAGATTCAGTCTTTATTATGTTGTAATTCACATCTGCGTGCAAGAAGTGCTTGAATACTTTCATTTTTATTTACGATGTGACGATAACGATGTGCTGCTGTTATTTCATAGTCATTCGACCACATTTACTCAGCCAAAAGATTGTCAATAAAGCTTTTCTCACAATGGCTAATATTAAGAAGTTGACCATGACGATACGCTTCAACTCCAAAAGAGAGACAAAGAGCAATGACAACTTATTATGCGTCAGACCCAATCCTGCAGTCGCGTTCATCTACTGCACCACCAATGAAGGTTATATCTTTGATTCAGGGAGTGTGAGTGTGAATCGGTGAAATATTATGCTATAAAAGTGGGCAGCGTTGCTTCCTCATGCTCATGTTTTACTTTTATAGTTGGTCTGTTTAAATATTGATCATATTCGAACTACTCCTCCACTGCGGAGGTGCTACATCATGCCACTCGCGATATTACCAGAGTGATTATTATTATTCCAGTGTCGTACCATTACATGGATTAAGTGTGATGTTGTGACAAGTTGTGATCACACAATCGTCAATTGTGTTGCTCGCATTAACATTCCCGTTGATAAGAATTTAAAGAAGAAAAAATCCCGGCTTCTGTTCTTACTGTAGCTTGGTGTTGTTGAGCTGGAGCAGCTAAAATGTCACTGTCTGAGACGATAAACAACAACAACCGAGAGTGTCGGTGATGTGTGACTTGGATGGTTTTTGTCCATGTGTTCAAGAATAATTCAACGCTTTGATCATCAGGGTTTCAGTAAAAACCCTGATCACTTTCTGATATTTATTGGTTTCTTTGTAAAGGTGGAAAATATCCCCACATTTGAAAGTGATTATGTTAAAAGATTAAAGTTAAAAGTATAGATGCAGAAAACTTCTTCATGTCATAAGACCACAGTGCAGAACTTGGCTTCGTCTTGACTGGAAAAACCTTTATTTTTAATGTTCAAGCTTCTCAAACCGAGTCGAATGGGTTTCGTGCAGACGTGGTCTATAATTAGCACTTCAGGATATTGTGTCCTGAAACATGTCTTGGTGGGAACTGGTCCTCTCTTTACATCATTGCTGTTGAAGGGGAGTTTGAGTCCTCTCTGTTGTGGTTATTGTCCCTCTGTGCAACACAGCGTGACGAGTGAGACAATTCGCAGAGATCCGGGGGGGGGCGGGGGTGATGGTTTTTTTCCCCCGAAACTTTGTGACACTGCACTTGTCTGCACGTGCCAGTTCAGACAATCTCACATTGAAAGCACTTTTAGAACAAAGTTGTCGGCACGAACAAATGTGAGAACAGCTGCCCGTGTGTTTGTACACACGCACTCGGATGCTTTTTGCGATGCGTTGTGTCTGTCCTGCCTTAATATAAGTGCCAGCTGTTTGGACTCAAAGTGCTCATCTGTCGCTTCTGCTTGATGAACTAATTAAATTTGGATGGTTTTTGAAAGATGCCAATAGTTATAGTTTATTAACAGTGATTGAAATATACATTCCTAAAGTTCTCACATTGGTTTTTTAAAACATGATTTGTTTTTTGTTGTTTTGTTTGGGGAATGTGGGGGCTGGTGTCAAACGACAAGCAGAGGAGGGATTTTAGATAATTAGAGACTTTCAAGTAGCAATTTTATCTTTTGATATTTGTAGACACGATGTTGGGAAATACTGACAAAAATGTACAAACTGATCGTTTACTGTTTGGCAAACGATAATGAGTTGACTCGGCTTGGCTTAGCTTTGTTTATATGGTGCTCCCGAAGACATTCTAAACTGGCTCACTGTTGGACCTCTGTGTCGCGCTGCTTCAGTTTTCTGGCTGTGAGCAGCTGAGGATTTTTGGGACGTGACAGGTAAACATTACCGAGCTAACTCGGCCCAGCGCCTACAGGTTTTTCCCCGTATTAAATGATCTGTCATTGCCATCTTGTGCTTGTCACACGTTTTTCTCTCTGGTTTCCTCTCTGATCACTTTGGCCATTAATAACAGCGGGGCTGCTCCGGTCTCCAGTCTGTCGGCTGTGATGGGTGATGGATGGATGGGTGGCACGTGGAGACACAAAAGAGAACAAAGAAGGTGCACAGAAGTGGGCCAAGGCTAAGCTAAATCATAGCCTCTGGGACTGTCCTGTTACATGATCTATGGGGCTTCATTTATTTGTGCTGTTTTGGTAATTAAACAGCGGAGGCCCCCTCAGTGGAGTCTGGCGGTTGGCTTAGTTGCTCTCCCCTAATCTTCCCATAAGACCATATAATTAATGGTGGAATGGCAAGAGTGCCCGCAGTCCTTCTGTTAATGGAAGGGATTCATCTTGTTTACTCAACTTACTCCTTGTTTCTCCATCCAGAGCCTGGCCAGGGTGTCATTACCATGATGGTCAAAGAGATGGAGGTCTGGCATCTGTCCAGACATCGAATGGCAGATGATATTATGGCGAGCTCTGGCACGAATGACACGAATCTCAGTCGGGATTCATCTTTCCTCCCGAATTCATGGTCATCGTGTGTTTTAACATCACTTGGAAGGGCTCTAACTTGAAGTCATGGGGTATTTTCAATCTGTGAATCCAATAAAAAAGTAACTGTTCTTGCTCAGTTTTTGAATTTGTTTTCTTGTCGATTATTGAACATGATGATGATGATAATGAACCCCAATGTGTGCAACTTCAATGCATTATTGACTGAATTGAATTGAACTGAATTGAGTGAATTGACTTAGTTTGCAGCATGAATTAAATTAAAACCTCATGGTTTGAAATGATGACTTTTAATATTGTCACCAAACTCCCTCTTTAAGGCGATGCTTTTGAAAGAAAATTCCTCCATTGTTTTATTCATATTTACAAGAAACCCAGCTTCTTCTCTGAGAGCTTTGCTGACCACAGCTTTGTCAGGCACATCAGTAGTATCTGTAGATGGTAATCGGACAGGATCTGATAATATTCATACACACCCTGTTAAAAACGAATAAATAGAAGGGCTTCAGAGTGCTGCACCACAGAGCTGAGAAATGATCATTCGATGGAAGTTGTGTTTTCCTACTGGTGCTCCCTGCAATCATAGGTATCAATATATCTCATCTGTATTCGTTTTATGTTATTGACAAGTTGCTGCACTGAATGCATCCAGTCACATACAGCAGCTGCACATGTAGCCTGCAGGTAAAGCGGGCTGTGAGGAGAGGTGTGCCCGTGGAAGAAGCGTTCTTGTGGGCCAGAGCTACAGAAAACTCCCCCCGAAGCAAGATTTTGACAAAGGCTTTTTAAAGAGCCGGGCTGTCAGCGCAAGCCTCCTGACCAGACCCTCATTAGCCAGCAGCAGCACCAGGAGAACAGGCGAGGTGGAGACACCTCTTCAGCAACACTCGAGAGAAAAATGCCTTTCGAACTGCAGATTAATTTTGGAATGGGGGGATTCATGGGTGAGAACAAGGTGTCGGGCTCTGGTGAAGTGGGTTTCTCTGTTTGAATGACATGTCACACAAACTCTCATTAATGTGCTTTCAAGAGAGGCCCTAATCCCCGGGAGCTGCTTAAAGGTAAACACAACAGTATGGGGATGAGTGATATTCCCATGGCACACGGGTTCTTCACAATTGCATTAAATTGCCTTTTGCACACCAAGATTCACACTTGTTGGCTGCAGCTGAAATCTCCCATATGGTTTGTAATGGAGACACCGGTACACTTGGACAGTTTACAGTAAGAAATTGGTGACTGGCCAATGAATGATCGTTTTGAAACTCATGGGACTCTTTGGGTCTTGAGAGCAAGATCGGCAGAATGAAGGAAAATGTTTACTTTATTGAATAAATTAAAGAGATGTATGATTGCAGAAAGGTGTTGGTTATTGAATTGGTTCAGAAGTGGATCAGTGTGATCCCGTTGAGGCTTGTTTAAAATCGGCAGATAAGTTCAGAGAAGAAAAATCCCAAGTCCTGCGTTTGGGAATTTGACGAGAGGTAGGCACATGATCTTCATTAGCAGAACTGCAGCTTTGAATTTAAAGATTTCTTCCACTGAAGTCTTACAATCATGTGTATGCTCCAGTACATCGAACTTGATACCAAGCTCTTTTTAAGATACTTTGAACCTTAACTTTTTGCAGTAGCATACAAAAGCTCTATCAATAGAAAAACATTTTTCGGTCATTACTTTAACATTGAACTGCTAGTCATTTAGTAGTCATTTAGGCTTGTTTCTGTTGAAACCTTTGATCAGGCATGTTTTAATTCAGATTTCCACGAGTTACCAGCACACATGATGCACTCCTGAAAAACTGGGCTTTTCTCCTTCCGCTGTCAACGTCACAGAGATGAAATAGCATCAGGACGTGCGTCGTTATTCCTTAGAGATTTCTCTGTGGCCTTTTGAGGAATGCAGACCAATGGTGTGGAACTGGGTCTTGTAGAACTGTCAGGATTTAGATTCAACTGTGGTCCATCATCCAGAAATAGCACAAGCTGTTAGCTGGTTGTTCAGGGACAGGCGGGTTTTACTGGAGGCTTCACACATTTCAGGACTGTTGATGTTGGAGTTTCATTCAATTTTGTCCTATATAATGTAACCTCTGTGTAAACTGTATGTAATTCCTTCACAGTTAAGGACATCAAAAGATTACCATGTCCCTTTCAATCTCATTTGCATTCATTTTTTCTAAGGTTTGAAAGGAAATTCAGTATTTTGTCATTTTGCTCAGACATTGTTGTGTTGACCAGCAAAATTTCATACATAGTTCAAATAAGAATGATGGCCTGATGGGCAGTTTTTTTTCACAAGCATAATACACTTCCAGGCCATGATGATGAAGTTTAAACAGTACTATTTAAATTCCTTTGACTTTTGGTCAGGGACTTATTAATGCCAGCAGTCAAAGTTCACCTCTGTGTCAGACATGTATAATTCATAGGAAAAAGAAATCGTAGGACATAAAAATATATTATCAACAAGAAAAAACTGTACGGAGAACCTTGACTGAGGCTGGCAGCAGCTTCTTCTGTTTCACAAGTACTGCATTGATTGAGAAGGAGATTGCAATTGATTCAGAAAGCGACTGAAATCACTGAATCACTCCAGTTAAAATCATGCTGCTGCTCACAGATCTCGGCGATGATGCTTTCTGCACGGGGTGAATAAAGATCCGTGGCAGCGTGGCCACTTTATCTTCTCGGGGAACAAGACGCTTCCATCCTGCTCTCTGTCTTTTTATGTCTCGCACTACAGTGGCTGCTGTTTTGTACACTGAACTGTTACCAGTCGTCACCCGCTGTTTCCGAAGCCAGAAGTCTTGAGAATTTCCACTTTGAGGAGAAACTGCTGCCCTGTCCTGGGAAGTTTGGCACAAGCTGTGCAGCATCTGTAGATTCAACCTAAAATCAAATGAAGGAAATGCTCCACTGCTAACTGACACCAGAGTGGCTTCTCCCATTATGGTATTCCTTCAGTGCATTAGAACCCTAATGGATATATGCTTCAAATGGAAGTGGGACTCTTTATTCATTATGTTGGTTGACTGGCCACTACTTGGCTCGGTTGGCTCGTGCATAACCGCATAAGCGTGATCTATAAACTGCGTAATTGCCTTGGTCCCTCGCTCTCACAGGATGGCCATTTAAAGTTGGCAAAGGTCATTTCCTGTCCTATTTCTGTAGTATTCATCAGGGAGACTGAGCCGCTCCAAAGTGAAATTCTGTCAATGATCTTATTGCAGCGTTATTGTCTGGATTATCTGTCAATTTATCAAAAAAGCTGGTCCCTTGAAAGATGCTATGGAATGTGCAAACAGCTGGGAATGTACCGGTGGTTTCAAAGGGGCCAGCAGATGGTTATCGGAGCACTCAAGCCTGCAAGGCTACAGTTGTAGCGCACAGCTACTCTGCTGGGTCGGACTGACAAACTACATTGTACATCAGATGTATGTGTGTTTGTGTGGAGGAGCTGAAACAGGACTTTCAAGAAACACAGGTTCAGCCACGACTCAGCAATCCAAACTTCTACCGGCGACTTCATCCAACGTTGAAGTGGCGGATGCCAATACCAGCTGACACTGTTTGAAAGGCAGCATGAAAGTGTTTTTCCTTTTTAATGAGGCGTTGACAAAACTTACAAGTGTAGTTTAGGTGCTGCATTTGCAGCTGTCATCTTCACTTGCTACTTGACACTATTGTGGGTGTGCGACTTGGCGGAGATGGGAAGTAAGACAGAAGCAAACACTCTGGTAAAACCGAGTTTGGCTGCAGGAGATGACAATTAATTTCGTTGGCTTGCATTGACTAATAGTTGCACTCCCTTTGCAAACTTGTTGACCGGACTTGAAATGGCTCTCCACTTATTCCAACTCTATCCAGCAGAATCAGTTCTGGCAAGGAAAATTATCATAAGCAGTTTTTCTTTAACTTAAAACTGACACCTTTGGTGTTGATTCTCTTGGCTCCATTCAAGGTTGCCATCATTTACAAATAATACAGGATTTGCATACTTCTCAGTACTTTGGCTATATCTGGCTTTGAGAAACTGCATGAGGGCAAAGGTAGTCATACAATTCCTGAAGAAGACGGTTAGTTAGGTTTATCTGCTGCCAGTTTCTTCAACAACTCGTCATAATTTATATTTATAAAAAAGCCCTTTTGGCTTTCACACAAAGACATCAGTCACAAAATGCGTTTTATTCTGGCACTGGTTGGCAGGGGAAATGAGCAGTGTGGAGATGGATTTGACAAAATAAAGCTGTGATCGAACATCAGTGGGTAGATGTGAGCGCAGTTTCTTGAGTAGCAGCTTGCAGATCCAGGGTTTGTTATGACACTTTCTGAACTTCTTATTTTTACCTCTTCAAATGGCGTTATTAATAGAATGTGTGCACACAGATATAAAATGAATGCCGCCAGTTTACATTAAGGCTGCGACTGAAGATTGAAAGTTGTGTTTGATCTATTATTAAATCTATAATAGGTGAGACAATCCAGGGAGATAACATAATTGAGCCAAGAAGTGTGTAACACACGTTCATTTTGAAATGATGGAAACCAGAGGAAAATAAAGATGAATCTCCACAGTTTAGCGAGCTGCACCCATCTATTTAGCTGGAAAATGATGAATGACGATTAAATCAATATTATGAATGCATTAGGACTTCCTTTTGCAGCTTTCCCTTTTTTCAGAATTTGGTTATTCTCGTCAGTTGGCGTGTTGGAGACGTAAAACTTGGCTTTACTCGAATGCAACTTATCTGATTTAAAAATCGTGATCCCATCGAGGTTCATTCCCATTTCGAACATGATTTAGTTGGGACGCGGATTAGCTGCGAATAAAATATTTGGAAAACACAAGTGACGTAAATCTCGCAATGACGGATCAGGCTTTTTGTTAAACATTGTCAGGTACATGGAATATGTCTTTCCTGGCAGCACAGGTTACTGATGTGCTGTTGTCATTCTCGAGTAGTTAAGCCGTTGATGCATTTCTTCCTCCTGCAGCAGTGGCACAGTTTGTGAGTGAAGCTTGCACTGGGGTCACGTTAAAAAGATGATTCACTTTACCCTTTGTCACTATGTTTCCCCCTCTAAATGAGTCAGAGCTTTGCTTTACCATGCATCAGTGGGAACCTGAGGCATTTGAATAAGGGAAATAAATCACAGTCTTCCTAAGTGGGTGTTTACTTGACTGAGCGCAACCTATTGTGACCCCGACTGCTCCCTGCCTCCCTAAAGTAAAACAAAGATGTTGTGTGTGTGTGCGTGTGTCTGTGCGTGTGCCCCACTTAGGCTGTTTTCTTTATTTATGCCTTAAATTTCAGCGCGGCAGCTTCTGGAATAGATTCTCCCCGACTTGTTGCCCAGTCATTACAGGGAGAAGTTTCTCTTGCTTCACTGAATAATCCCTTTTGGCACACTAAAACTCTCTGTGCCACAAACACCTTCTCCCCTGTTTTCCTGCGACAAAACAACAAGGGACTTCAGACAATGAGTGCTGACATTTGCTGCCACAGGCTCCATTAACACTCTCATGTGTGACTAAATATTGTGTTTTTGTGGTTGCCGCTCTCAATGTCAGCATGTCTGGAAGCAGCAAGGGCAAAACAGGACTCGAGCAAAAGTCTCGTGGAAGACTCCTAACTTTAACTCTTATAACAAAGGCTTCTCTCTTGTTTTGAGTCCATTGTTTTTCTCTGACTCTGTTTCTTTTGTAGGCCATATCAGTGTTAATACGTATAGCAAGCCATCCATTGTTTCCTGATTATAGGCTGTTTTCACAGGTCATTATCATGATCATAGCTATTACCGTAGTTTGTGTGAACAGCTTGGGCACTGAACAAAAACTGTGATTCACACAAAGTCACCGTTTAGTTTCGTAGTAAAACAATGCTTTTTGGAGTTTACTCACTTATTTCTACACCTGCTTACAAATCCCCCCCAACATTGTGGACCATCTGTTCTGTTCATTATGATAATACACGCAAAGTAATTGGTCAAATGAGGCAAGGAACTGGGATTGTAACATAATGATAAACATTGCAAACACGCTGACAGCTTCCTCAGATTAGCCTAACTACTGTTTTAGAGGGCAAAAGAAGTAAAAGTGGACATACACACCAAAAAGGGAACCAGGAGTGTTTGTTTTTCTTTTTCTTTTCGAACCTGGAACCTATTATCCCATCATTTTGGCTCTGAGTGACTAATAGGGGCGACATTTTTCTTCAATTGTTCCGGTACTGACCACAAGCTCTGCAGCTGGCAGCCAGGATGTAATAGCAATGTAATCCATTTGGGTGCTTGGACAGCTTCAAAGTATGTCCACAAGAAGTGTTTCCGTCTGAGAGACATAAATTCCTAATATTAAACGCCTTAAAACATAGAAAAGAAGTTGTGCTTCCTTTTGCATTGCTGCCTGTTTTACCGGGGACGGCTGCTCCGAAGTTTCCCCAATGTTGTCTCTGTCTGTTCTTAGAGAAGAGTGTTTTCCTCTCGGAAAGTGCAGGAAAGGTTTCCCCTCTTCTTTGACTGGCAGCAATTATGCTAGTCCGACTGGTCACTGGAGACTCGGTGGTCTGGGAGGTGCAGTATGTCTTCATGGGTGTTAACATCTGTCAGGAGAAAAAAATGCGCCGCAGCGAGAACATGTCACAGTCTGACCAAATTTGTGCCTGACATCTGACATTTTCCTGACTTAACTCTAAAAAAAAAAAAAAACCCCAACAAACGTATGCTTATGTTTCATGTTTTCTGGGTAATATTATACTTTCTACAAACACGACTAGGTCTTTCCAACGCCTCAGACCAACAATCAGTCTTTTTTTAGTCTGTCAGCCAAAAAAGGCACCTTAAGTGGGAATACATAGTTGGACTCTCTCTGAGGGAATCCAGTGTAACTCGTTGGCAGGAGTGCTCTTGCTTAATTCAGCAACACCTTTCAAAAATAGTCCGTCATGAGTCTGTTTCACCTAAAATGAGAAAAAGATGTGGTCCAGGTTAACAAAAAAGCCCAAAAGTTTATCCAAAGTTGCTGAAGATATGAGGAACAAATTGTGTCATTAGAACATCTTTGAAGCCCAAATGTCTCTGGCTGTTTAAAAAAGGATTCAGATCGGAGAAAAAATAAAAACCCGTCTCGTGTCGCAGAAGGAAGAAAGCTGCGATGAATCATACAGCTGGCATGATGGCACCAGCTTTCACACACTCTTTCCAAGGAGCTGTGTAAGGTCTTGCACTTGGTTGCGGAAGAAAATGACACAACTACTCAGAAAGAAAACAAACTTGAAGTGTTTTTTTTTCTTTTTTCTAAAACATCTACTTTGCACGTCTGTATCAAAAGGCCTCCTGTTTGTTTTGGACCTATTTCTGGCCGAGTTCCCACCGACTTAACCAGCTAATGTTTCCGCGTGTACCCATCTCGATCAGTGGAGAGTCGCCATAAAAGATGTTCATTTGGATTCACAGCCATTTACTCCCGCTCCACAATTGAAGAATCATGAGGTGCAACTGGCTGCTCGTATATCATTAACACGCCAGAGCTTGACAGGAGGGACACCAAATCATTTCATGGATGGCTTGACGTGCGACATCAAGTCCAAACGGTTTCCCTCCACGATGTCTAAAGGCAGGCGGGAGCTGCAACCACTGAAAGCGAGCGCCACCATCACTTCTATGCTAATCAGCGGCTATATCAAGGCAGCATGTGTGTCCCTGTTAGATCGTGATCAGCATCAGTCTTCACAGCGAGGACTTCAGCTCGCTGGACCAGAATTCACAGCTCCGACTCCCAGAGAATGACAAGTAGCCATCTGGCAATTCTTCTCTCCAGACCTGCATGGTAGCTCCATCCAGAAATAGCATCAAAGGCGAAGAATTGTCTTTTGAAAACAGGCCCCTTGCATCGAGAGCGGGAGAGATCTCACTCATATTGTCACTCAGGGGGTCTGATGCATTTGGATACCGATTCAGTCACACTGGTGTCTCGTTTGCGAGAAAGAGGGGAGTGAGGGAGCCGCATGCACAAGACAAACAATACCAACAACCAAGGAGCACTTTTTACAAGTATTAATTGACACACAAGGGAGTAAGTCTTCTTATCTGCTTTCCTTGAAACTAAGTACAGCCTCGGGGATGTTCTGAAGCATACTGACAAGGTGTGGGCGGGATTTTTCTTAAACATGCTTTGCCAAGTGATCTGTGAAGTTGTGGCCCCAGCTGTGTCAAGAAAACACATTTTTAGGAATGACTTTGGGTTGATTCCGCCTAATCATGCTGAATTCCACAGGCCTTGGGCCGCAGAGCTCCGTTTTCAATGTTATGTCATCTTCTTCTCCACCTATTACTCCGATTCTCTTATTGGATTATTACGGTCGTCAACTTTATCTGCTCTGATTAATTGTTCTTTGGGAAGGCAATGCGTTAGGAAATGATGAGCACAAGGGCTGAATAAGAAATGCATACATGCCATCCGGATAGCCGGGGGGTCAGGAGGGTTTTCAATGAAACATTGAAAGTGTCGAAAGCTGGCTTTTAAAATTATTGCGGCACATACTCCAGTGACCCTTTTACCAAAGGCAAGCGAGTACAGACAAATGAGGCAGTAAATGATCCAAGTGAAAAAGGAGAGAAGTCCCTTTAATGAGAGATGTGGAAGCAGTACAAGCTCGTGGCAAAGCTTTGTACAGACTGGAGTGAGACGAGATCTGTGACTTAGTTTTTGGGGTCTTGGGAGACTTTTTTTCCCCCCAAACAAATAAGTTCCAGCATTGCCACTACTCAAGGTTGACTAAAACGTGTTTATCTCAAACTCTGACCCCTTTGTGTTTTGTTTCTTCCTGGTTCCTCCTTTTTATCGGAGTTGTTTCTTCAATGTTTTCAATTTTCTGAGGATTTTTAATGTTAAAAAGCAAACTGAACCAAGAAACGGGGCAGAGAGACCAACGTTCGACTCACGTATCAAAGACAAAAGGCTAGAGCGGCGTACATCTTGCTTCTTTTAAGAAGCTTTGGTGAGCGACGGCAGCTGCTCATCATAAATCTCTGCTGTCCTCTGCCTCAGTCCATTCACTTTTGAAGGTATAAAATATAGGTGGTGTTATAGAAATTATAGTGCGGCTAAGATTTCAGAACAGGCTGAGAATGAGAGACAACCGGGAATAAAAAAAGGCGACTGGTGTCTGTGCGCCGAGGAGACAGAGGCATAATTAAGAGAAGCTTGCGCACGGGAAGACAGATGGGAGGGTTCAAGAGGTGGCTTTAAATAAAATGGAGGTTTATGGACAAGCAGACGGTGCCAAAAGATGGCGATATACATTTGAAGCCTGGGAAAGAACAGTCGCTCTGCTCCCTGACCTGTTCCTGTTTCATTCCGAAACGAACGGGTCGATCTTCACTGTTAAAGGACAACAGTGTTTCCCTTAAACAGTGTCTGCCGGGAGATCAAAAGTTAGCATTCCGTTTCAGCTGCTTATTTTTGAACCGACACTCGGTTCGCTGAATGGTGCAGAGTCTAGACTCGAGTGAGACGACACTCTGCAACGGTTGGAGCCTCCGCAGAACTCGTGAGCCTACGACAGACGGGACAGAGAAGCACGGGTGCCCACTGGCCGGCCAAGTGTGTTCAAAAGGTGGCCGTCGGCAACGCTCCATGTCTATACTGGGGCGCAGACACACGGCTCACTCTGCGAACCATTGTTGGAGTCCGTCAGTGCCAGCGAATGTCTCATCAGGCGCTTCTCTGGAACACACAAACGCATCAGCATCGGCTGCATGTTTTCCTGACAGACCGCAAATAGTTCCAGCGACTATTTAAGGCGAGAGTGGTCATTTCCAGGCTCATTATCATAAGAGCTCCATTGCCTGCCATAACGCATGCCATGCTGTAATAATGATACCGCAAACTGCCCACAAGGCCAAGATACCCTTGGTGCTGCAGCCCTAATTGTTGAAAGCTTGCCCTGACCATACCCCGTCTGCATTAAAGGGATCCAGCCCTTCAGAGGGAGGGGACAGATGGTGGGAGTGTCGGCGCTCTGTGGCCTCGCGGACGATCGAGAGGAACGGGTCCCTTGGGAGCCGCCGGCGTTCTAACTTCACTGGCTTCAACAAAGAGAGCCTTGTAGATTTATTAGGCCAGCGTTATGCATGTCTCTCGGAGGACATTGCGCATGCTTGTGTGAGCTAACATGACCTTATCAACTGCTGTGTTGTCTTGTTAACACACTTACAGTTGTTCACTCACTGCATTGCAGAAAGGGCACGGGCCTTTGACAGTAAAAAGCGGATTAGTGCGCGGACCAAAGATTCTTAGTGAGTTTAATAGAATAGAGATGAGTGGATGGAAGATTTAAATAAATTAACCTTCATTGAATTCCTGCAGGCTTGGAGGAATAGGGGGGGCGGGGAATTGGTTCCTTGTCACTGATGTAATGAATAGTTATGACATCAATATGGTGAACCGGGGCTCTTCCACGTACATGTTGACCAGAGTTTGACACGGATGAGGAGGCTTGAACTGTTGCTGGTATTGATCTACACACCAAAAAACAAGGTTTGACCCCTTCCTTCATGTCGATAACCCCGCTGCATTCTGTGTCTGGCCACAGTGGGCAGCAGCTCCCTATGCCAGTCTGCTCAGAGACTTTCTTTACGACATGCAGAGAGGAAGTGATTTTGTAAAAGCACAGTGAGCAATTGCGGTGCTGGAGTTGGTTCAAAATGTCATCACAACATCAGGGAATAGATTAACCTTTACCAAACTTGCGACTGTAAGGAAAATAAAAAAAAAATCCTACATATTTATCACAGTATTAACCCTGATTAGGGTAACTGACATTTAGTTAGACATTGCAAATGGAAATTTCTGACAGTTTTTTTCCCCCATCTGTCGGAGGTAATGTGTAACCATTGTGTTAGTAGTTGGAAATTCCTTGTTTGTGGTCTGTGCTGTGATTGCATTTTAATGAGGCTAAAGGTTATTGTGAGTGTACGCATGAAAGATGAAGTTACAGATATAGGAAACCCACCGCCAAAAACTTTCCTGTTTGTGTACGCGAGCTGGTGAGACGATCTGATGTCTGACAGTTTACCCAGCAGAGACCTTCAATCTATCTTGATTTGACAGCTCTCCATGGAAACGGTCCAACTTAACAACAGCATCCTGTACCACCTCCAGTTGGACCCCTTGGGTAAAAGCAGTGTCACTCTGCTGGCTATATCCGCCGTAATGAATCTGCGCCAAGACTGTTTTTCCCACAGACACCCGTTCATACTGTTGCCTTAATGTTTTTTTAATTGTCACTGCTTTTAATGAAAGCAGAGGGTTTGTTCTGTCGGGATGCAGTCTGTCACCTCTGATCGATATCATCAGCCACCTTTGTATTTGAATCCAACAGTATTCATAGTCATTAACAGAAGAGAGGAAAATTGGCCCCTCAGGTGTTTGGCTATAAAAGTAAAGTAAACGCATTTAAGTTTTAGCAAAATAGTTTGTAAGTCTAGCTGTTAGTCTAAGTACTTAACAAAATGTAATTGCGATGTAGGCACCCCTCAAAGTGTAGAATCTACAAATGCTGTGACTCATGAATGCGTCGCTTTGTCATGGTGTCAAAAGCATAATTGCTACACATGCATGTATCGAGCTGGCAATCTGTTTCATCCAGTCATTACAGAGTTGAGCAGATGAAAAAACAAAGCGGGATGCGCTCAGCCGTTGATTTTATTAGTTAAAACGAGCTCACGCTCTCAGATAATGGACTTGTACATGAAATGAGCCCACTGCAAGCCCCCCACCCCACCCTCTGATGCTGGGCCTGTGGTTTCTGCTGCTCTTTGTCATTGCTAAACATATGCCAGAAGTGAAAAGCTTGGCTAATAGTCTCTGGAGCATACCACAGCTGCCTGGCATGCCTTGCCTGCCATTGCTAAGCCACATCAGTCAGACACCTTGTTTGTGCATCTGCTGGGGACACTCATAACTTCACAGTCACATACCTTTTTAGGAAGCTCGGGGCTCGTTTGCGCGGCCCGCGCCGGAACAGACCCTGTTGTTCTGATGCGGGGCCCTCGGCTATGAATAGGGTAACGTCTCATTTTATTGTGGCTGCTGATCTGCGTAAAGCGTTTCTAGCGGGGGGCTAATGGAGGTCTTGTGACTTGGTTTCATCAGTAACCTTTCAGGTGACTGAGGGCTAATTCGGGAGCCTGTTTGTGGACTTGCCAGCTGCCACCCATCAGGATCCAGCATTATGGTCTGTGACTGTCACATTACTCTGACCTACAGCTGCCAACTTTGCAGTAATTGCAGGGCAGTATGATCCCCCAATGTTATCGGAGGGTAATTCTGTGTCACTGCATCGGTATTTATGTATTGGTAATGGAGAGGGTGACCTCTCATGTCTTCATTAATCCTTCTGTTGGAAGACTTTTCAGTTCCTGCCACTTGTTACCCACCTGTTCGCACTGCTATTGTTTCACTGGTGTCGCTGACATGAACTTTAATAGATTTTAGTGCTTTGACAGTTAGTGGATTAGCAGGTAGTGAAACCAAACCACCTTTATTTTTACGATTCCTGATTGTAAACTGTGAGTTCTTGCTTGTAGCTTTGTTTGTTTATGATATTGTCTTTATCGAATCTGTTCAGATATCTGACTCCTTCTCAAACAGAATAAAAGAAAACGTTCCTGCAAACAAACTGAAACGGCATTTATTCAGGCAGCAGGCTACCGAGGGCCATTCTTGGACTGTGTGACTGCTGTAAAAGTTCCCACTGACTGCTGTCTGCCAAGGCTCGGGTCTGGTGAGACTGAGGTGAAGACAGACGGAGCTGTGCTGCACGGACACAATCACACAAGGAGAATTTAACCCCCCCCCCTGAAAAAGCTAAAAACTTTTTGGCATCCTCTTCCAAACGAAATAGTGACTCTGGGTATTGCTGCTTCCAGTTTTTCCTCTTATGTGTTAAATCTGAGCATGATGAGTGTCTTCCTTTCCTGCAGCATTAAATCTGTCAGGTGCATCCAACTGTGAGCTCACAGCCTTGAAGAACAGAAGTGGTGCTTGGGAAGGGAGCTTTTCTTTGTCTCTATGTATCCACTATTTGCTTTGTGTGTTTGACCACACAAAGGAGAAAAATCTGTTGGTGCTCGACACACAGTTTTGTCACGGTGTGTGATTCGCCACAGCTTTCAGTTGATGTTTCATGACCTGAGAAAATGCACAGCCTAGGAACGACTTGAAGTCCTTGATACGAGACGACCTCACGGCACAGGGTTTTTTTTTGTTCTTCTTGTTGTTTAGTATGAAAAGTGAGTCTTCGCAGTTTGTTCCCTGAAGGTTTTATGTGCTCAGCCACTTTGCCTATTTGATGACACACGTCAGCGGTGCTAAAAAGCAGTTTGTTGACACAGTTAGGGTTTAGTAATGAAGTGAACAGTCGGGGAGGCTAATTCATTTCTCAGGTTGGGGATATGTTAATGTTGCGTGCCACCATCTGGCCCGTCGCCTTGTTGGGATGAAGGAGTGCGCAGGAAGTCGCCGTGCTCTCTATACGTTTCTCGGCACTATCGCAGATTAATAGTTAGGTGCTGAGCCACCCGACCACACTGATGCCCTTCCTCACAGTGTTGTGCTTGTGCACATTTCCCTCTGCTCTGCATTATTCATCCCCTTCCCAGTGGGTTTATTAGCTGATAGGAGTGAGATTAAGCGCGACAGGAAAACTGCACAACTGCGCTGCAAAGAGAATCATTACTGCTGCTGTGACTCCTGCTCTGTGCTCCAGAGATCAAAGGTTGGAGCCTAACGTCGCAAAGTTACTTAAAGTCATTATTTAAACAAATTAGTGTCACTGTAAGATGATTCAACTCATAATTCTCTATTTGAGCTCCTTTGATTACACCTGTGCTGCCTAATTGTAGCTTTTCACTTCCACACTAAGGCTGCTGGTGCGGGTGTTACCTGGGCAGCACCGTTGCTCCCCTTTTGATATTACTTTTGAGGTTGGCTGTCCCGGTGAACCTCGTTGCTGGCAAAGGAGATTACTGGATGAATGTTGTAATCTGTTGGAAACAGGAGCTTGTTCAACATCAGCCAATACAAGGTACTCACAGTGCACTTGCAGCCAGCTAAATGATGCTTTAATGTGTCGTGCGCTTTCACTGCTTATTGTAATGATCTTGTGCTTTACTGGATCACTATACCATTAATGGTGCATGTTTGTAATGCATCCTTGACGCAAGATCAGATCGGAGTCGTTTGGAGTTTCTGGTAAGGCTGTAACGGTTCTCTCCCAGCTGATTATAAGCCTTTCCCTCATTCACCCTAACAGCCCTTCTGTCCTCAGTTTCCTCCTGCCTCCACCCAGCCTCCTGGTATTTATTCCCTCCCTCCCTCCCTCTGGGAAGTGATACTCGTTGACTTCGCTCCTCCCTCCGACCAGATGTTTAAACTTAAACATGCCATTCATCAGTCTGCTGATACATGAGACATGGATCCATGGAGACGGCATCAACAACCCAGCAAAGGCTTTGTTGAAATAGATATTTACATCTGCATGCACACAAACCCAGTCACGGACTTTAGGCTTAGACTTTGCTTTTTTTTGGTTACTTGTCTTCACATCTTTTTTTATTAATTTATTTGTTTTATTGAGCAGAGTTTTCAGTTGTGGGTAACTGTCCGCATCCTGCTCGTAGCTGAAAGCGAGCTCGTGATGTGCGATAAAATAACGCTGCACAGCTAAAACCTGTTTCATTGAGAAGGGATTTGTGGTACGCTTTTCTCCAATTTGCCTCCGAGCTTTTACTGTAGCAGCGCTATCGCTCAAGAGCCAGATGAGGCCCTGAATTTCAAACGAAATGTCCTGGATGCAGTGTGCCATGTAGCGCGATGTCGGTTTGAAATCACACATTTGACTGCAATTGATTTCCTCTTTCTTGACTGGCTCGTGCACGGCGCCCGTCACTTTTGCTTCACATCTGAAGCCTTGTTTTGTCCTTCAATGAGAGAAAAGGGGAAATCTTCTGTGTGCTGAACTGAACTTCGCCTCTTCATCTCGACTCCTACTAGCTGTATAACTGCTGTAAGTGAACGTATTTCCCTGACAGCTGCTCCGTGCTGTTTTCGGTCCCCGCCTGTCTTTCTTGATGCCTCTCATGACTGAAAGGCTGTCTCTTTGAATGTAAACTGTGTCTGTTTACAGGTGACAGAGTTAGCATTGGCAGGCTAATGGATTTATTTCACTGTCCAGACTATTGACGGTTATCTTGAAAGGAGTGCGACAGATGGATGTTGACTAAGGATGAGTGACGTGTGTGTCTGCGTCGTGTGTAAGCACGGATGGGAAATCTTTTTAAAGTGACTGCAACAAAGAGTTTTGCCCAAAACTAATGACTCTTCCACCAACACATGTTGCATACTGTTTCAAGGCTTCAGTTTGCAAATTCATTGTTTGGATTGCAACATTGTTCTAACGTCCAAGCGGACACATTCCCTTTTGTTGGTCCATAAGGCAGAGTGAGCATTTCTGTGCATATTTGTGTTCACCATGACAGTATCAGCAACGATTAAATTTTTTTAATCAAAATTAATCGTATGATTACCTCAATTAGTCACGATTAACTGCATTGAATGTGCAAAATCCAACACTGAATTCAAAAGTAGTGTTTCGTGCACTTTTCTTGGAACATTCACTCATTTGATCAAAAGCCCCAAAATTAAACACTATTCAAACCAACACTTGTTAAACAGTAACAGTGAAAATCTACTTCAAAAATGTCAATTAAAAAAAAAGCAAAATGCAAGCCTATCGCCACTGCCAGGACATTTAAGTTATCCTCATCATTAAGAAGAATAAACACAATCTACATGCAAAATCCTGATCCACAGTCACAACATTGAAAGCGAAAGTTTTCTGATTTCTTGTGTTTTTTTTCCTCCTTCAAAATAATGACTCGGGCTACATTATTGTCTCAAATTTTTTTCTTTTTCTTTTTTACCTTCCATGTGTTCCACTTGTCACTCAGTGTTAAGCCACTAATCAATCTTGTTATTGACTGACTGAAGTCATAAAAAGTGAAGACGCAGTTGACACAGAAATCTATAATCTCATTATGGTCTGCACTGACGTGGGGAAAAAAAATACCCGCTGTCTCATCGTAGCTGTACACGTGATGAAAATATTCACCCACAGCGACAATTATACAACATCACGCTGCTCTCTCGTTTTATTTTTTTCCCCTTGAAAAGTAGGTTTTTAAAAACGGTGACAGCAGTTCAGGGATGTTTATAGCGCTGTCGGAGTTTGAAACTGATTAGGGTCCTTCACACCTCTGATAGAGCCGCAGCAAAGTGGGTCTTCTGATCTGTTGTGCCATGGATGGAAAAACAAATCTCAGCACAAAGAAGTGCCATGAATTTTTCATGAATGTAGACCGAGTCCCTCCAGGACCATGCTCTGAATTATAAACAAATACAACCCTTAAAGAGCGCAGAATCGCTGGTACATTAAGCAGAAAACACAAGTTAAGTTGGTTGTCATCGGCTTGGACTCGGGTGCCGTCTCCACATTGTTTTGGTTTTTTTATCATTTAGAGATGGATGTGTTTTTATTGTCTTGTTTATGTGATATGATCAAAATAGAACTGCTGAAGAAAACATTGCTTCCACCACACTGTCTGATAAATTGCCCTCATTATGCTGCATATCTAAGCCTGAATTTTTCAAATAATAGCCCCTCCACAACTGCATCAGTGGTACAATTAGGGTGAGAGGCTGATTTTGTGGAAGTGCTGTTTCGGTGTGGGGCAGTGAGCTCCTTTTTTGGGAGTTCATAGCATTCCTTCATGTAATGATTTTCGATAGCGGCTATACAATTTGTTTCCTGTGTAATGAATTCAACATTTTCTTCTTTTTTTCCCCCACTGTGGAGTTTTGGCCTTGTTAAAGTTGACCTTGATTGGGAGAAAAGGAAGCAGTGCATGTGTCAGTTTGTCTGTGCATGAACTAAATATTGATTCAGATGTCAGCCAACTAGTGTGTATCCTTGTGTCTATTTTTGCCCAGGCTCAGGAAAGAAACATTCCTTTAAAGAAACTGAAACCCAGTGGTTCGCTCTTACTTTTTTCAGTATTTTTTGGGCCCTTTTTTCCTTTGAGGACAGTTTTTTTAACTTTGTGTAAAGGTTCCAACTAGTGAATTATAATTTCCCCTCCTTTACACGATAAAAAATGACACTTAAAAGCAAATTAAGTGTTGCTTTTTTAATCAGTTGATAATTCTTGTAAACGTGAATTCAAAAAATGCCATCATTTTCTGTGATGCAGTCAAGTTTTAGAGTTAGGAATTTAATGAAACTGTTCATTTTTCCTGAAAGGTCCCTCACCAGTCGTTGTGGTTTTTAATCTTGTAAACATTGGTTGATGGTGGGGAGGGGGGCCCCAAAGTTTGTAACGTGGGCTTCACATGTTTACCGCTCCCAAGCCTGATAATATTCCGTCTCGCCTTCTCGCTCTTCCAGGACTCAACACTTTGCCATTCGATCCATCAAGCAACAACGACCCTCTGCAGTTCAACGGCTCGAGCGGACCGCTGGTGACTGATTGTCCGTCCCTGGAAACCACTGCTGAGAATAGCAAGAAGAGAAAAAGAGCCAGCCTGCCTCCAGGTACTGACGACAGCTACTTCACCGGTGTTGCCCCAGTGCTGCAGGATTAGTCCGTTGTCTCCAATCCTTCCCATTCTGCCCTCAGCCATGTCAAATTCTAAATGCAAGCGCCCGTAACCCTAAATGGAGAAAGCCTTTCTCAATCTGGAGAGCTTTGATACAACAGCTTGAGATTCTCCTGCCTGTTCCATTTTGCCCAGTATCAAAGAGCTGGGATGGGGGAATTGTTGCATAATCGCGTTATTTGGGGGGCAGTTTGGGGGGAAAACAGCGGCTTAGTTTGGTCTTTGTTGTTTTTCGATTACCTTGCCATGTCCTCGGGCCCTCGTTGTCAGGCCCGTTTGGAGGTCAGGCAACTGCTCTGCTCTGCTCTGTGTGTGTGTGTGTGTGTGTGTGTGTGTGTGTGTGCGTGTGCGTGTGCGTGTGCGTGTGCGTGCGTGTGCGTGTCTGGCCATCCAACTGTCTGTTACCGTGCCAACACCACCTGCCAATCACACACGCAAACACGCCTTCAATTATCTCGCTCAAACACTGACCTGTCACGCAGGCAGAGACACACGATGAGAGGTGATGTACTCGTGCACGCTTGTTTATGAAAGCAGCCACAGTGATTAAACAGCAATTTGAGTGAGTGGTGGGTTTCCTCGCAGCGTGTCAAATCAAAGTAAGACTTTCTAATTAAAGAATTAAAGAAATACTGACTAATTAATCGCTTTGTAAGCAATCGAAAAAAGAGGGCTCCTCCAAGACGGAGAGGTGTTGTTGTGCGTGCTCTGCTTCCTATGCGATGTTAATTGGACAGGATTAATAATCCACATTAGCTCGGGCCTAATCAGTGATTCATCTTTTCGTCACATCTTCACATGGGCGAGTTCACGACTTGATAACTTTCAATTTTGTTTTAATTAGTCCGACCACGTGAAAACCTCGTTGGGCAATGGATCACAGCTGATTGTCCAATAAATAACCAGTGATTGCCTGGAGGGTGGAAGTGTGCAAATGTAGCTTTTGCGTTCCATGGTGAACTAAATGTGAAATGCGCTTCAGCCTCTCAGTGACCTACACAGCAGAAAGAAATCCCCACGAATCTTCTCATGTCTCAGATCGAGCAGTGTCACAGCTGCTGAGGTGTGATGTCTCCGTGACACAAGAAAGTGTCGAAATAAAATCAATTTTCTCTCTACAACTTTTCTTCAGGACAACAAATCACCAGGAAAACGTTCTCCCATCATCCAATTAGTGTGTGGAAACTGTAGTTTTTGGGAATGAGGGAATGGAAACATGCACTGACACTCTGAATTGTGTCACACTGGAGCTTCACAATCAATAACTTGGTGCCAAACGCAATACAGAACCTTTTATAGAATAGGGTACGCTGAAGGCTTTTTGGGAAGAAAAAGCATTGTTTGAATGTGGGAAAACACGCCATCTCTTCAGCGTCTAGTTTCTAATTTATTCATAAGCCGTGAGTCCTCGTTTGTCAGATTTCCCACCACAGCACCAAAAGCCTGGTATCCTGCAGTCATAATATCATCAGTGTAATGCAAAATCACTCTGTCAGAACAACTAGTGCAGGGTTTTTTTCTGCCATTGACAGCACAGAAACAGAATATTTTATGTGCTCATCTGGTGTCTTTTTTTGGACACAATGAGAGGCACAGAGAGACAGAGAAGGATACAACACTCAGAAAAAGTCATTACACAGACGAGTTAAACTAATGTTTTTATTGTAAGGTTGTAAAGGAGATTGTAATGTTGGGTTACGCTCATTAGCATTCATTCTCGGATGGATGAAAAATCTGCAGCTTTGATGAAATGTCACACTGAATTATAGGTTTGCCTTTATCTCCGACTCTGAAACTTTTTGTTTGGACTTTATTCACCACAATTCTCCTAAACTTTAAAAAAACGAGTCTTTGTTCATCATGCTTTAACATATGGAGCCTGTGAGCTTAAGTGCAGATTGCTTTTAGGTTGAGGAAATCCCAGTTTAGGCTTCTTTGGTCAAATTTTAAACAAATATCAGTCGGTGTGTCAACACAAACGGACAAATGGGCATCGGTGAATGTCTGCATTGTTAGTTTTGCTCTATCGTGGGACTGACATTGCTTGTGGCACCACTGCCACTGTAGAGTGATGCACTGTGTGAGAGTCGTCTGTGGTGTGCTTAAATTATCCTCTCCATTACCTGTGGACGCTCCTCCTTGTGACACAAAGCAACCCGGATTCCAATGGGAGATGATCTCTTATATCCCGGCTCATCGCTGAACGGCACACTCAGCTTGTAGGTTTTCATTCTGTATTTACATTTATATTCAGGGTAGAGAGCGGAGGTCGTCAGCAGCGGTGGTGTTTCAGCTTGACGCCAGCGACTGAAAAGGCATCATTCAGGAAAGCCTCAGCTCCATACTGTATTTCCTCAGCATATAAAAACACCGTAGGACCAAAAATGAGCTGCCGTCTGTGATAAATCACAATTGCAGCTGCCCCCGTATGGCGCCTCGGTGACCTGTCGCTCTGACCTCTGATTGCTGCCATTTGTGGCGGAGCTTTGGGGGGGCTTCACATGTAGCCTTTGGTTCTCCCCATATCAATCCAGCTGTGTGGCTCGCATGGGACATGTCACCATTGTGATTACAATCATGACTACAAATGAGCTTTGACTTGGCCCGCTCTGACCTGGGAGCAGGCTATCCGCTCACTCCGCTTGCCTGGCTGAATCCCCCCCCACCGAAGGACTGGGAGGTGAATGGAGGCTGGGAGCAGCTGGAGAAGTGGATTTTATTGGCTTAGAGGGTTTGATTCTGTCTGCCTCCTGATTGTCTTCAGTCTCAGTCAGGTCCCCCGTCCTCCGACGGAGCACCGACTCATTAACAGCCATACTGATTGAATCTCATTAAGGGACCCTAATGGATAGATTTTTTCTCATTACGATTGCCGCTGCACTTGATAATCCATCATGCACATGTGCAAGCATCCATGACAACGTCTATTCTCCTCTTAAGCATTGCACAGCTGCAGTTTCTTTCTAGAACTGATGAAGAATTTAAGACGGCAGCAAACGGCTTGTTTGATGTGGCCTGTGAGGAATTCAAGTCCTTCCAGCCCTAATGGCGCCCCGCTGATGCATTATTTAGGAATGATCTTTAAATTGCCACACCAAGACCAAACACTGAGACACTGCGCGATGCATACAGTAATTAAGAGCCTTCACCTCTTGTAAACAGTCTGAGGGAAGCGTTTGAAGTCGCATTGATATTCTGTCTGCTCGCACTGAAAATAGGAACTGTTTATATCAGTCCACTCTCTTTGCACTTGGACTCGGTGTGACCAACCTCAAAATCTTCTTAATTTAGTTGAGCAGGGGAAAGTTCCAGAGGAGCGAAGTCCGGAGAAAATTATGCATGCTTGCTTGAACAATTTAGGGTTGTATTGAGTGACTTATTCTGTCCCTGTCAAAAATGGCAGGCACTGAAAAGCCAAATGTATCATATCCTACACTCTTGAGGGTAGAGTCTGGGACGATTCACCTTGCTGCTGTCTCTCTCTCTGGGCACACAAACTGTGTGTGTGGGGGGCTTGTCTTTTAACAGTCCATAATAAGTGGTGCCTTGGGGCATCAGGCGCACAGCATGGGGTTTTTTGCTTATTCTTTCTTTTTTCTTTTTTTCGAATCAGTTTTACAACCCAGTCAGCGATGGCCGTCTCCCCTCAGGTCCTGCTGTGTTCAAGCTGCAGGTGGTGCAGCCAATGAGATTTTGAGACCGTTCTTGTTTTTTAGCTGAGAAGGATGTCTTAGCTCCCCATAAAGACCAATGTCAGGAGCAGCCACAGCGAGATTGTATTCACTCTTATGCTCTAATGCTGATCTACTGCGAACGCCAATCTTCATTTGAGGAGTCGTGTTTTGAGACAAGAGGGAGATTTGGCATCTGAAAATTGGCAAATTAAAGATGACTCCCGCAACGTCAAAATGCACTTTTGCTTCAAAGGGTGTTTGGTGTTGACTCGTTTTCCAGGCCCGGAGTTCCACGGCTGTGGGAGGTCTTGTCTTCTTTGGTAATGAGGTGTGTTTTCATTCAACGCACAAAGTGCCGTGCCTGCAGTGCTCCTTAACGAACATCCTGCACGTTATGTCCTCAATGAGACAGCTTGAAAACAACTCCGAGAAACCCGTGCGCACATTCTCCAAAACATACGTGTGTGTGTGTGTGACATCGGGACAGGAAATGATCTGTCGGATATAACCAATTAGCAGCTTTCTCCTCCCATTGCCTCGGTTTAACATCCCCGCCGCTTCCTCTGGAGTCTGTCTGTTTAGCCAGGTAACAAATGCTTAGTTTGTGTGAGACGGCCCCATGAAGGAGACCGTTTGGCCTTTTGGCTGAATTGGTTGCAAGTATCCTTGTAACAAGGCTGTTTGACTGGAAGAAAATCTTGTGCAGCGATTAGAGCTAAGGTGTATTTTCAAACCTAAGGCCGTGGGTATGGATTTCTCCAAAGCATTTCCAGTTGCAGCATTGAAGTATTCCCCACACTCATGTTCTCCTGTGCATAAAAATCAATTAATTAAATTATAACATAAATGTCAGTTCACAGGCACCATTTTAGCCAATAAAAGTGATGCACTCGCACCGATCCAATCTCTTATGCATTAACCTTTAGGAAGAGCTAAGAGAGAAATTGAATAAAATGCTATTGATTTTGCGGGAGAAAGGTTAATGTCGGTAAACTGTTGAAATAAAGAATACATGTTGTGTCAGTAGATGGTGAGGCTACCTCTCATATAATTGCTGCACGCTGACACATTGCATCGCTGTGAGGAGTTCATGGGGATCTATTGGTCTGTTCTACTTCTTTATTATCATGGCAACATAAACCATAGAAGCCCCCTTGTGGAACTTGCTGAACAAATATCGCACAAACTATATTTTCAGCCCGACTTTCAGCTTGAATATTGAACATTGCGCAAAAAACTTTCATTACCTGCACAGCTCAGAGGGGCACAACTTAAAATTGAATCATCTCATCATGTCCTAAGGTCTTCAAAACCTCACAATTCATGACTGCAAGCAGCAAGTCGACAGGTGGGAACACATCCGCCAGTGAAGACGGTGGACTTGCTAGAAACGTTTTATTTTAATCTCAGCCTCCATAAACGTTGTGTGAACACAGACTTTGGTCCTGTGTGAGTGGAGGGGGGGGGGAGAAACGCAGCTCATTTATTTTCGTGGAGCCCGTCCAGCCAATCTGCCGGTGCAGGGGGGCCCCGGCAAAAACAATGCAAGGTTGTTCAGCTTGGAAGGTGGAAAGCTGGCTCCGTGTGATGTCACCTGGCGTGGCGCTGTGTTGGCCGACACAAGCCATGCAGCCACTCCGTCCCGCTAGACTGCTTTTATGATGTGCTGTGCTTTTTAACTGTTAAATAAAGCTCGGTGAAAAATCATTTTGCACTTATTCGGATCCAGTTTGTGAGTTTTCCACCGTTTGTTTGTTTTTTGTTTTTTTTGTGACTTGTGCATCTGACAAACGCGCTTCTTTATGGGCGAGAGCTGTGAGGGACAAGCTCTGACCATTTGTGGCCGGACTTCGTCTTGGACAGTGTCCAAAACCACTTTGTCAGGACCAAGGTCTGTGAGAAGGCGTAGTCCAAACAGTTTTTTTTAACTCTAGCCTTCCTATGATGAATGAGGTTCCAGCCTGACAGGATTTCTTTTTTGTTGTTGTTGTGGACAACACCTAAACCTCAGCAGTACGCTGCTCCTGAGCGAACTGATCGTCGTTACATGTTTGAAAAAGTGCCACCATTTTTGGTACGACATGTACATTCTGTCCCGTGGCCGCTTTTTCGGGGGGAAAGTAATGGATTTGAGCATAAAACCTCTAATGTGATGTCATTGACCCACCACTGGCAGGCAAAGAGCTGTTCCGAGGTAAATAATGCAATGGGCTACTTAAGCTGTCAGGACTGACAGTCCATGGAGATGTACGGTTGTGCCATTGTCCCGTGGAGGTGTGTTTGTGTGTGTTTGCGCGTGTGTGCGTGTGTGTTTGTACAATGTCGTGATTGCTGTTCGCCAAAGCCCTGGGAGATCTACAGCTGCACGTCGGTCCCTGGGATGCTGCGGCCACACGGTGACACGCAAGATTTAGAGTGATGCTGATGGATGGGAGGCTCAGAGTGACGCTCGGAACGAACTCATTAGTTCACAAGTAGCCGTGCACGTCAATTTAAAGGCTAACGACGGAGAAATACCGCAATGTTCAGTGTGGAAGGAGCAGCCGCATGCTTCTGTAGGATACGTCTCCTCACTGTGTCTACACAGAGGATGTGCTTTTATCTCTGGGAGAGAGGAGTGATTGAGATGCATGGCGAGCTGCAAAGGGGCCCACCCCTTCTTATTCACGGGGGATTTCTGTGCTTCAGTCAAAACATAACAGTTCAATTGTCTGTACTGCTGCTCTGGGAGAGATGAAGCCTGCACAATGCCTGCATGTTTCCATGGAACGGGATGTGCCCTCACACTCGCTTCAAACATTTTGAATACCTGTAAGACACTTCCATACATCCTCCCACATCATACAGGAGTTCCTTTGATAATGATCAAACAACAGCTATCAGGTCCCATATTCGTGATTGACTTCACTAATAACGATGGAGCCGCTGAGGTAAATTGCGGGGTCACCCTTTGTCGCTTTTCCCATTCGTCCCGGCTGTAATTTCTCTTACTTTCTGCTGTCCTGCTCTCTGCCACGCCGCTGTCTGCTGCAGTGGTCAAGGGATTTAGCGCCATTTCACCCCCATCTTGCAAAGCCTACAAATGCATCTAAATAATTCAGTGCCAGAAGGCGCTCTGCTCCAGCGTGTTTGTAGACTCGCACTAAGGCTGATGGCGGAGCCTTGAGTAAAGCTTATGCTGTGGAAAGATTCGGTTAGGAAAAAGTACAGAGAGAGAAAAAAACCCGAATTCTCCGTCAGGTTCTTTGGATTTGAGCAAAATCAAGCAAACGGGGCAGGACTGCTCTGCACATGAGTTTTTCCTCTCTTTGCTTCATTCTCTTCAAGCACCACAGTGAGAGGAGAAACAATTAGAGGAGCTTTTGTTTCCCAATATCAGCCCCAAAGAAACGGTCAAATAAGTTGCCTTTTTTGGCTGTTTTATCAGGGGCCCTATCCTTTCTGGGTCGCTGTGAAATTGATTTTTCATCTGTATTTTCTCATCTTCCAGACACGAGGTTTACAATCTGTCAGGAGCGCAGCAACAAACTCTGAACATGAAATATTTTCAAAGATGTTTTCACTCAAATGTGTCCCAGCCTTTTATTCAAGAGTTTGGCTAATAGCTACAATAAATTGACTCTTAAATTGATTCAATTAGGCAGATAACATGGAAACTAATTAGCTAGTTTTATTACCTGTTAACCCGACTCACACATCAGTTTTGTCGATTGTTATTGAATCTGTGAAAGTACAATACAATTTGATGTTCGTCTTGTAATCCTGTTCAGGCCCCCACAGTCTGTCGAGAGCAATGATAAAGAATTTTCAATTGAAAGTATTGAGTTTTAGTGTTAAACAAGTATTACAAATTCTTTTGCACGTTTTCTGAAGGAGTCTCTGTTCTCGGCGCCTTCTCTGCGTCTCGGCTGTCTCGCCGCATCCTCATTTAGGTTGAAACGTAATCTGCCTTTTCTTCTTGTTGACTGCGTGTTCTCTGACGGGAGCGGCCGGAGATTTAAGGGCTCCGATGGTTCAATTACAAACGTAAAAGCTGTTGAGAAGCTTGATCTGCAGTATTTTGTGTTTGGGGGTTTTTTTTGTCCTCATTAGGCCACCGGCGACTGTCGGATCTCTGCACGTCTGAGACGGCCTCAAAACACGGAACAATAACTGGTCTCTCTGATAGGTCGGATTCCTCGATGAATTATTTATGTTGTCTTGGCGAATAAACTTTGTTTCTCCTCCAAATGAGCCGAAACTTGGTTTCATCTAACCCCAGTTGGTTTTTGAACTGAATCAAAGTGCACCATAGGATTGTCGGACCCGCGCCGCAGACCTTTGTTTTTCCTGTTTTCCCCAACTCGCGTAAATAAACTAGGCGATTCGATGGAACAAGACAGCATGTTGTACAGGAAGAGACATGTGTACTCTGCCACTTACACTCAGCCTTTGGGGGGGTTTATTAAGGGAGACCAAGTTAAAAAGGGACACAACTGTGAACAAGACTTTTTTGAAGCATTTTTATATCCTCTCTACTTTTCTTTGCTTGTTACCGAGAGTCTGCAGGAATTACCTTTTCTTTAACCAGCGTCGCGCTTACAGCGGCTCATCTATCACAGACACCCCCCCCTGCAGCTCCTCAGCTTCTTTATTCAACACCTCTCCCTCCCTCCATCCCTCCATCCAGCCATCCATCCCAAATCTTCCTCTCACCCCTCTCTCCCCGCCTGTGTCCCTGTCTTCTCTTCAAGCCTCCGGCTGGGTTAACTGATCCACAACAGCTGCCTGTGTGTGCACGCTCTAAACCAATGTGTTGAACGTCTCCCTTCATCATTCTGCCACCGTCTTCCACCAGCAGTGGCCTGCGTTACATCAAACAGGCACTTTCTCCTGAAACACTGTATGTATTTTGAGTATATTACCCTCTAATTTTAGTCCTCTGCTTTTGTTGGAGTGACACGTTTGTAGCCCATGGTTATTTTGAATATCAGTGAGAGTCTTCATACTGTTTTATTCTAACTTGGATCGCGTTTCTGATAAAACATTTGCAGTCAGAAGAGAGGAATCAGGTCCTTGATGTCTTGCGCACACACACACACACACACACACACACACACACACACACACACACACACACACACACACACACACACACAC
>JASSRZ010000049.1:12693263-12708025 GCA_032164315.1 Malacoctenus gilli | reverse complement strand
ACACACACACACACACACACACACACACACACACACACACAGTACAGCACAGCTGAAGAGTTAAATGAGAGAACTTTGTTGCCTGCTCGTCATCATCTGTCAAGAACCTACTGAAATATTGCAGTTCTCAGGAAGTGTGAAGTCTGTGAGCGGCTCACACTTTTCAAGCCGTGCTATTCCTCCTGCAGCTCTGCTTGTCACAACGTCGCACTGGCAGTCGCTACTATGACACACTCAAGAAAAGAGGCCTGGATGAGGAGGCGTGGCCAGATAAGGGCTCTGGCAAGTTCAGTGAGCTGTTGACATTTCCTCACAGCAACTCCCCTGGTTCTAATTGGCTGGGGCTGATAAGATTCCCATGTTGTAATTGGCAGCTGCTGATAAGATGCTGTCACTTGCAGCAGTCCTCGGCAGCATGGTGAGATGACAACGGCTCAGCAGTTAGTGGGCGGACACAGCCAAAATTCAGGGCCTGAACCTTGTTTTCCAGGGACTCGGCTCCAATCAAGGATTGGTAGACTATCCGTGACAAAGATTTAGACTGTAAAATATTGATTCAAAGATACAAATGCATACTTCATAAATGTGATTGGGGGAGACATTAGTTTCTGATCTTTTTTTTCGAGTTGTATGGTTTTGTTACACGTGTGCTGAGACGAGCTGACTTAAAGTTTGAAGACGATGGACAGGAAGTGTGTAAGAAACCAGCAGAAGACAGGTAAAAGATGCTTCGAGACTGCAGCAAAAGTTGTATGAGCTTGTCAGGCCTGTCAGGGGCTCCACATTCAAATATTAGAGAGGCAGTTGGTGATTATGAAACAAGGTCATTTTATTTTTCATGCTATTCAGGTAAAACATTTATTCTCTTATTTCTGTTCTGCTCCTCTCGAAACTTTGTAAAATTTTCCTTGTACACAATTGGAGCCTTTGAAATATGTAGCAGACTTAGTAAAATGTATTTGCTTAATTTGCATATTTAAAGCTCATTTTTTGACTGATCTCCATGGCAACCTGTCGCTTGTTTGCACATCTGGTAACTATGAGGTGATACAGCCATGCTATGCCTTTGCTTTGTTCAGAGTACAACAGAGATTCCTTATAAATCCTTTATGAACTGGTCAGTTTGGGTTCAATACATCAGATTGATTCATTGCAGCATCTCTAGTTTCATGCACAAAAGCATCACTGTCGTCTGCTGTCAGCAGTGTCCGAGTGCTTTGATAGGGGCTGCAAAAAATGTTGCGAGTTTGTGAGTGAGTCATTGCGCTGCCACCCAAGTGCTGATTAAGGACATTTACACTTGTTCTATTATTGACCACCTCAAGCATCTTGTATCAAAGCCCTGGGTGTTCTCCTCCTTCCTACCCTAGTTCTCTACTTGTTAAGCGTTGTACAGCTGAGTCGGCTAAATCTGGGACACTTTTTTATGTTGAAATTTCGGGCCTTTTTGTCATGTCTCCAGCTATTCTCATCGATTTAACAGATGCTTTGCCGGCAGAAGTAGCTTGAAGTCTCCTGGGCATGGGCTGGAACTGCTGATAAAGACAGTTTTGTGCTATTGTGTCCTTAGCCTGGAAGTCTATGTAATTAATACACCCCGACGCTCTCTGTGTCGTCCCCACCTCTCCCCTATCCCTACATCCCTTCTGCCCTCCTTCAACTGCCCCCCTCCACTTCCTATTGGCTGGTTCCTTTCTTGGTAGAACTGCAGGAAGTGATTATGCTACTGTATTTAGTTAATGGAAGGCAGAAGACGCTTTGGCTGACAGACAAACTGCTCGATGCGGAGCTTGCTGCAGTCCCGGGGGTTTCCCTAATGGACGAGCGTGTGGGTGTGTGAGTTGGACTGAGAGGACGAGAGACAAATGCCTTTACCCACAGTTAGTACAGCGAGTCAGAAACATAACCCTCACTCTCCCAGGAATTTCAGTATGCTGTTGCTCTCCAGCAGCAACCATTCATACCCCCCCCCCCCCAGAACACTTAAGTGATCCATTACAAAACACGCTATGTAAGGTTGCTTTCACACCAGGATAGTCTGGGGTCTTGGATTGGGCGGTTTTTGCAGCAAAAAAGCCATTTGATTTGATCCATTTCATCACCACGCTGTCGGAAGGGGACAAAACACCGCCTGGACATTGTGCTGCAGATACGACATCTGCTCGTTTGCGGCACTATTGAAACAGGGAAGAAAGAAACCAGGCTCATTGATTGGCCTGCACCGGACACACAAGCGGGAATCTCAACACGTTGCCGTGGGTACACAAGTGCCAAGTGAAGCATTTTGTGTTGCTTGGACATTCTTCATGACGTACTCGCTGCAAAGGAACTTTCATCACTTCACCAGCAATACTTTGGGCTGAGCTCAGAGCAGAGCAGTGTATGTGAGGTGAACACAGTGGTATTTTTACCGACTGGAAACCCAGAAAAGGCTCAAAGAAAAATCCTGTAACTGACGCCAACACGTCTGAAAGACCTTGTAAATAACAACTTGAAAAGGTCAGCGTGTGATCGGCCCATGTTGAGCAGCCGAAACAAAGTTTAGCATTTTTAATACCATTAAATCCACAATTCCAAAAGATGCAGTTTGAAGGAACTTGTTGCGATGTACAGCAACGACTGGCCAAAATCTAATTAGGAGGTATAAAACTCCCTTCTTTCAAGGTTGTTCCATGAATATTAAATCTTTATGATGCTGAATGGTGACTGGTGGGGAAGAAAAAAGTCATGGTTCTCTTGTAATTGTTTTACGGCTTGCTTTAGGACTTTTCCAGCACTTGATTAGCCATGACCATCAAAGATGTTTTCTCTCCCAGCTTGGCAAAGTCTAACAAGCCATGAAGACTTAAAGCACTGTTACCACAATAAAAAAAAACTGACAGTACTGCAGCTCTTTTCTTTTTTAAGGGCCTGGTCTCTTGTTCTGACAGTTTAAACTTCAAAAGAGAAAGAAAAGGCATTGAAAAACGCTCTGTCTTGTTTTGTTTTTTCCCCCCTTCCGCCTCATAGAGGATGTCAAGCTGTCCTTCAGGCATCAGCAGACACATTCAATTTGTGTCGCTTGTAGTAAACAAGGGCTATGGCTGTGTAGTGACGACTCGTTAAACACAATCAACTCTAAAGGCCGCAAACTGGACTCAGGCTGTCTTCGCAAGTACTAAAAACAAAGGGGGGAGTCCACACCCGGTTTTCTCTGATCCATCAAGGTTCCAAACTGCGTTGTAAAACATGATACCCAGATTTATAATTTGATATTCACCCACTAAAACTGTCACCTTGGCGCTTTATAGGCATCGCATGAGTACTTTCAGTCAGTCGCCCTAAATCTTCAGTCGTCTGGTTGAGATCTCACTCTGCTCCCTCCGTGTGTTCTCACTTTCTTTTATTTCACCGTTTAAATACTCCAAACAGTTCTCACTTTGGGTTTTTCTCTCCTTTTTCCTCCTTCATATTCTCGAGGGAGTGATGAAAGACATTCTGACGGCACAGAGCAGAAAATTAATCAAGCCCACCGAACTTCTCCGTGACACCCCCCCTTCTTCTTAGTTTCCCCATACGCTTGTAAAAGAGTTTGTCCTAAAGGCTGGGATGTGATTCAGAGCGATTGCTTCATAACAGCATCAGGACAAAGCTAAGCCGAGCAGCAAATCACGTGTTCATGTGTGAAAGACGGGATGTGAGGGTAAAACTAATGGAAGGATGATAATCGATAATAGGAAAGTTCACCACTTCTCAAAGCCCCCACTGGGTTAAGGGGGGTGATAAAGGACAGTGAGCGCAAAATCGATTTAGAAAAAATGGTTTCAAGAGAAATGTCACAGTAGGATACGGTAAAGATTGCTAATAAACCTGTTATGTGCCCCTTTGTCCAACTTCTGATTAGTCAAACCATTGCAGTGAAGCCAAACCCTGGTGGACACAAACACTTTCTTCAGTGTGCAAAAGGAGGGGCCTTCAAATTAAAAGCACCGTGCTATGTTTCTGCTGTAGCATCTAGAAAGTGTCTTTATTCAGGTCTTTCTCTAATCTCTGGTGCCCCCTTGAAGTGCTCCCGCACCCGAGGTTGGAAACCACTGATCAGTGCCCACCAAGTGCTCCTCTCCTCTATTTTTGGCATCTAACTTCATGTGCACTCGTTTTTTATCCCCTTCATCCGTTCATGTTTTGCTGTGTGTTGGATAACACCGTTTGATGTGGCGTAGCAACCTCGGCACACTGGTTTGTTCCTGCTCCACACAGACTTTAATAAAGCCTGTTTAGCGAGGGAAGGTTGAACAGCTGCTGCCTGGTGTGGAACCAGAAACAAATCCCAAGTCTCAGCACCGATGTCGACGTATCAAGCTGTATATCGGTGAGCTAAAGGTTATTCCAAAAATGCCATTTTCACCTCCCTGTGGTCTTGAAGAGAAGGAAGGTCCCACAGAAGTGAGCACAGAGAGGAATTTTTCGGTCTATAAAGAGTTTTTGTGCTTGACGCCACATGTGGGATTAATTATTTAGCACAGCTGTTGGAGTTTCCCATCAGATTTATGCAGCTCTGAGCTGTATACGATAGTGCAGTTTTCATCTTAGGCACTGTGTTTTTTTGTGTCCTTAAACTGGAGGCTTTCCATTTGTAGTCTCCGTCCAAGTCACCGTCCGATCCATCTCTACTTGGCAAGCAAACCTTTCAGCTTTTTTATTGATCTTGTGTCGAAGTTTGGCTCCGTGTTTGGTCATTGGAGACAATCTCATATATACTCTCAGCCACTGAGGCAGTTCAGGAAGCACCAAAAAGACTTTCTGTATTTTCTTTTTTTTTTTTTTCCTTTTTTTTTTTGCAAACTCTTAGTCATTCTGTTGAGGGAGGCTTGGTAGTGTCAGCTACGTTATTTGTAGGTAATACGTAGAACTATGAAACATCAAAACATCCCAGACAGCCTGCACACCTGTGAGTTCAGTTTGGATTTCACACGTTACCGAACTGCTGTGTGGATGTTTTTCCTCGAGCTGTAAAAGCTCTTCAAAGGATCATTTGAAGAGGTGGTCATGATGAATCTAAACAACTGAAAATTACTCCAGGAAGTGGTTGACACATATTCAGAAAATGTTTCAAATGAGACTCAAGTAAGCTTTTTTTTAAAAATTTCCTTCAGTGTTTAAATGCAATTCTCCAGCGCAAAGTCTTCTTCCTCTAAGACTCAACAGATGCTGCTCCAGCTCAAATGTAAGATGTTACCATTGTAGCTGTTCCAGTTGCAGCAAATATCTTGCATTCGCTGTTATTGTTTCATTCATTTGGCCTCTAATCTCCTCACTTAGCGGGCTGTCTGACTTGTCAGCTCTGTCTGTAGGTTGACTACCCTGTCAGACACTTTAAAAACACATCTAGGCAAAAAATAATTGGTACAAGTTTTGAAACATACAGCCCTCATTAGGTTGAACTTGAGCTGCGACTCTTTTTGTTTTATCTGACTACTTTTTACTTTTATTTAAAATAGATGTAGAGCCGGCGATCTAATGAGAGAGGCCAGAAAAGCAGGAGTCATTTTAAGATGTCTGCTCTAACTTTGGTGGTGATCCTTTTTTTGTGGTACTGCACCACGACAAGTCTTTTACTCAATCTTGAAGACGAGAGAAACTCATTAACTGGCCCACTCTCCTTTAGTCTGTCTGTGAACCACCTAAAATATCTCGGGAACAGTGCGATCCTGTACAGTTGCTTGTTTGCTCGATTGTATAAATTAAGTCTCTCTTGGCTTTTCTTTCCCTGTTCTTTCCCAAACTGGAAGTGTCGGTGCAACTTTTTCGAACTTTCCTTTGAGATGTGGCCCGCCTTGTTTCATCTCGTGTTTGTTTTGCTCCCCCTGAGATCGCTTTGGTTTTTGGTTTTTTTGTCGAAGAGTCGAGCTCTGCAGGAGAGCTGCAAGTTATGCAAATCACTCGGCGTATAGGTCTCGTTCAGGCATAATACATACTGATGAGGGAGAGTTAAATTAATCTAGCATGTACATGAACCCAGATGTCTTCTTCCATTACCGTCCAGGCTGGAATGAAATAACCCCATGACGCTGCCGGTTCAAGCACCGACGTTTGAAGTCTCAATAGATTCCTTCATGGGAAAGTTTAGTAATTTATCCTTTTTATTAGAACATAAGTTTTATTCTTTGCTGTGGTAAGGATGTGGAATTATTCACTTTGAGGGAGCGCTGCAGGACTTTTTTTTCCCACCCAAATTACTCCCCACGAAGGGGTTCAATTTTATTCCCATTTCAATCAGACACGCTAAGAGTTGTAATATCTTTGAATGGTTACATCAAAGCAGACTTTGTCTTCAGCGAATACGCTTAATATGGTTCTATGGCCGAATGTGTTGATGAACTATGGAATCAAATCAGGCTTTCCCTGTTACCAGAGTGTAAAATTCAACTGTAATCTGTTCTCTATGGGTCTTTAGAGAAATTCATGGGAGTGGAAAGCAGTCAAGAAACAGGAAAGGGAAAGAAACGGCTGTGCAGCTGACGTCTATCATCTGTGCTCGGACAAGTAGCTGCATTTAGGAGGAGGTGATGTGTGACTGCTCTCGTTGGTACGTGTCACACTGATTCCTGTCAGCCCTGATAATTTGCGCTGAAACTGTTTAGCTTTAAAGCCACTGGCCCCCCCCAAACACAGACGCCCACACAGAAACAAGCACTCAGCTCAGGCCACGGTGGCACGGGGCCCGGTCAACAGGAACGGCATCGCATTTCTATGCTGTTCCAAGGACTGTACATGTCTCAAGCTTTTTGGACCCCCTTCTTTTCCTTTTTTTCCTCCTCCTCCTCCTCGAGTTCAGGGTCTGAGTGGAGTCGTGTCGGCATGTCAAACATGGCAGGAGGAAAGTGGAGCAGGACAAACAGTGACATTCACAGAATGATCTGTAAACAGAAAAGGGCAAAATGAAATGCAAACTTCCCCCAGGGAAGGCCGGAAAGCAGAGCGAGCAAAGCTGACTGAGAAACCATATACATATTTTAAAATATATGAATTCACCATCAATGTTTTATGAACGTATGTTCACTTGCATGAGGCACACAAACATTTTGAAAGCCTTAGAAAAAGGAAATGTCACAAGTGTTCTGTTATTTATCTTTAAATCTTCCTGCACTTGAAACCCAAATATCATATGTATACATTTTGTTTTGCTATATTGTTATTTTGGTTTGAAAATGTGAAAGAATTTCAGAAATCGTTCATAAAATGCCACTGGGGGTTTTACTGGGTTAGACATCAAGCCAAAAAAAAACCAACCAAAAAAAAACCTTGAGAGAAGAAATTTGAATGAACATGAAAAATAAAGCTTCAGCAGTAACACTGTAACCCAAACACGCGTGCTGCATCAGAGGTGTCCCTGCCGCTGTCTGTCCTGTACTTGTGTGTATGAATGCTGAGGAGGTTCACTGTTGCTGGAAGTCAATTTCAAGCCGGCCGGCGCTCGCTATCCAATAAAGGTAATAGGATCCTTGTATTGACCTCCGGTGGCGTGTACAGTAAATGTATGCAGGAATAAACATAGTTCACGCGGATGGAGCAGTTTGTTTTTAAGCACTTAAGCACGAGTATCGCGTGAACCGGCGGCTCAGGTCCCGCACGCTTCACCGGCAGTTTGGTCGAAATGATCAAATTTCCTATTACGCAGCTCCTCTTTAGATTGATGTCCTGGTAATAGGCTGTTTCTTTACATCTGTACCATTAGATTTCCCACTCACAAATCACTATTTAATTATGTGACAGCCCGGCCAGTTACGAAATATTTCAGCTCACCGTCTCTGGCGCCGCTGCTCAGCCACCCCCTCCAGGACAGTGGAATGGGTGCTGTACATCATTTGCACATTAAAATGAGAAGCAATTTCTTGGGCTGGGTAATGAAATCCGTTGGAGTTGGTGTTTCCAGCAGGCGCTGCGTGAATGCAAGGCAGATATTTGGGGTGCACATCACAAGCGTTGCTCACGCCAGCACAAGGACATTTTGCATCCAGCTTCATACAGTTTGATGTAGTGCTTGACTGGTTCATTGTGCATGTTTAAATTAATAAGCCTGCAAACGACAATAGACTTTTATATTATGTAATGCTTCAGTGATTCATTCTTCATGTTCTGATTAATAAGCCAACAAATGAGAAAAGAGACACATCGCTCCACTCCCACCCTCGCTGTTTGTCTCCTTGATTTCCCAGCTGCACAGCATTTTTTCCTCCCCAGGTGTGAGAGAAATAGGGGACAATAATCTGCTTCTGTGTAATTGGGCAAATCCTGACTGCTGTCACAGAGGACAGAAGGATGTCAGCCTCTCCACCCCCCCTTACTCCTGTGTTCATTAGGATACTTCCTGTCTGGGAAGTCATCTTTGCCACAGATTAGTAGCAGCTGTTTCCTTACATCAGTAGGATCAATGTTACAATCCGTTCTCTCCCGCAACCCTGTCAGTCAGTCAGTGATTCCGCCGCTGGCAGTGGTGTGGTTTTTTCGGGGTGGTTTGAGTTTTAATGAGAGATTGCGTTTAATTTGTTGCACGTCAACCCCGGGAGTAAGGACGCCTTGGCTTGTAACGAACCGCTAAACTTCGACCACAGGAAAAACAAGACCCCTTATTGCAGTTTTAGTGGATTAGTATTTTCATAACAACAGTTAAAATATGTGATTTGTGCAGCGGTGCTTGGAGCCGCTCAAGATGAAATTTCCATCCGCAATCACCTTTCATTAAATCTCTTCAATTTCCTTTGGCTTTCTTATCTCCTCTTACGGGCCATCGTTAAAGGAGGAGAGCTCGAGCCTTCTTTAACGGTTTCAAAGTGGGGATCTCATGGCACAAGTGGTTCCAGTGTTTCCACCTTTGCGACTACAGTGATAGGGTAAAAAAGTATGTCCTTAATCTTTTAAACCAACTGGCTGCTCACGATGGCTTTAATGTCTGGTCAACCAATCAGAGTGCCATCCTTAAGACCCCAGTATGCTGGTTTTACTCCAATTCACTATTATTACAGCTGGTTTGCATTGCAATGGGGGAGGGGAGTGCTTATATCAGTTTTATGGATGAACTCGGAACGAGGGCTCAGTGTGCATTGAAATGACTAAAAAAAACACTTAAAAAAAAAAAGATTTGTTTTCTCTTGGTTGCAAATTACTTCTGTTGAGTCAAAAAGTGCCATTAAAAGACCTGCATGAATACAAATTTATTGCGTAAAGTTCTGCATTCCAGCAAAGTGTGTGACGGTAAATTGTTTTGTTGGAGCAGAAAAATAATGTTGATTTTAAGTCGCTTTGTGGGTGAGGGCCTCGACACCTGCGTTCAGAGAAAGAAAAAAGGTGCCATCATTGTTTTTCCTAATTTACAAGGAGGGAACTGACAGGTCTGATAGATGCCCTACAAAGATTGCTTTGTATCACTGTAATTACGATCCTCTCAGGGCAGAATGGAGCAGCAGACGAGCAGTCATGTTGTTTACATGGTGGCAATCACATTGGCAATTAGCGCAGTAAACAGCAACTAAATATTTCCATCGCTCGCTGCTCCTCAGAAGCAGCTCCGACTCTTCATGTTCCGATCGTGGCAAAGTTTCTTCCAAAAAGTGACATCTTGCGTCCATTAGTGGTGCTTCATCACAAGGCCTCTTTTGTTCCAACAAGAGTGAAGTCGACCTCGGTATGATTTTGAGCTTTTATCTTTGATCTGACGTAGCTTCTTACGCTTCTTTTTACCTCTTTTGACACGATTGCCACCGAGTATCTCAGTGTTACAACAAATACACCAGTGTGAATCCAGTTCAGAATGGACACCGTGCAACACTTAATCGTTCAAAAAAACGTCGGTCAAAAGTCAAGAGCCCAACGTGAGTGAGCGTGGAAGAAACCTGCAGAGGAACTCAACGCTCTGAGGTTAAAATTAGCAGCTTGAAAAGAGTGAAAAAGAACAGGACAGACACAGGAGACGGGAGAAAAGAAAATAGCCAGGTAGTTTTCAGCAGCCTCCTCTAAGCAGCAGTCCGTCAAACACGTGGCGCTTTCCAGACACGTATTATAGATTCCACTAACAACCGCCCATCACATCGTCGTTTTGATAGTATTGATGTGGAGAAGTTGCAGCTGTTTGTTATCTCTCCTCTTTCTCTCTCTTTGCATGCTTTTTATCTCCCATCCCTCCTCCCCCCCCAACCTCCAGATATCGGAGCAATCTGTTCTTGTCTGTCACCTCTCTGAGCCTGATAAGGAAGGGGAGAGCGGTGCTCCTGTCCACCAGCGGATGTTCCTCCTTGACAACACTGACACAAACACAAGGGGCCTCTGTTCCATTTGTATTAAAAATAGCTCCTGATAAAGCAATATAAAGTGAAGTTGTTTACTAAAAGCTATCTGCTTATCAGGGAGGTCTTCAGCCTGAGTGGAGAGGGAAAAAAGAGAACGTGGATGTCCACCGTGCAACACAACGTCTTTCTTTCTTTCTCCCATCATATCGGCCCCTTGATGTCAGCCAGCACGGGTTACTAGCTTCTGAGCTCGCCATAATCACCCTTTTTTTTCTAAGGACTCATTTGCAGCATCAAGCTGTTTCAAACCCAGTCATGAAGCTCATTGAGGGAATTGAAATTAGTAACACTTGCCTTTACAAAGCTTGGTGGAGTCATGGCAGAGCAGCTGTAATTTGTTTGTTTTCTGTGTCAGCACTGATATCCAGTTTCTCTCTGACTGGGTGACTTCCAGGGATGAATAAATAAACGGGGCTTTTTTGTGAGGAGTTGCTCTTTGCTGAACCGGTGACTGCAGTGACGAGTGAGTGCCGTCCCTGTATGTTGCACCGCTGTGTAAAAAGTCACCATCACGTCTTAATGGCGCTGCGTGGTTGGAATGGAAAAGTAATGGGCAACCACATGGCCGGCACTCGTGTCGCTGCTGCAGCTCGAAAAAGAACAGAAAATCAACAAACTCTCAAAAGACCTCGTGTCCAAAACAACACTTCACTGCATGGAGTTGAGGCCTCGTAAGAGGACGTTGGGCATTGAACGACCGGCCTGCCATTATTCCTCGACCAAAAATGGACGTGTGGTCTTTCAATCTATATAATCTTATGTTAAGCCTGCTCACATTGACTAAACAATCATGTGGCAGGGATACAGGAATATAATTGATTACTTTTTGATGGGTACCTCCGAAGGGTAGACAAGGAACTAAATGAGTAATTACTTTACCTCCGTCAAAAAAAAGGGGGGATTTGGTGCCCTTTGACTCATTTGGATTGGAATCCAGTTGAGTTTCTATAAGCATGAGCGCATGATTGCGCCATAATAGTCAGTTTGCATCAGTCATTAGATATGCATTGGTCTTTGGTTTTTGAGTTGAGACTTTTCCCTCTCTTGGGAATTGAGTTCAGGTTAGTTTCTCCGATCCAATTTTAGAGCTGGTAATTTGATTTGACAACCTTGGCTGCACTGAGGCCACGGTCAACCTGTTGGACACAAAGGCAACGCAAAGCCGCCCCCCCCCCCCACTCAGTCCCAGTGACTGCATTTTTTGGGGGTAACTTGGGCTGTTTGCCTGTAGTTCTTTTGTAACTCACATTTTCAAAGTGGGCCTGAGACACTCGGGGAGACGGTTTTATTTTAAAGAAAAAAAGCTCTATCTTGTTTGAATTTCCGACTGCAAACTGCCTGAATTTGTCTTTCAGGTCTGTTGAGTAAGAAAATGATTTTTTCCCCCGTCGGAGCGTAAAACTGTTGTTTCTAAAGTTATGACGAGCAATGAGCTACTCAATCGCTTCTTATCAGTTTGCTATTATTTGGCTTTTGTATATTCATTCTTGGTGAGACAAATATTGTCCTTATATCTTGTCTGCAGACTAAACAGAGACACAGGAGACTCACACTTTGACCGAAAAATACCCCAGTACATGAACCAACCGTTGCAACAGAGTCGCAAAGGAGTCCTGAGCTCAGGCTTTTGAGACGTTCGTTGCACCTCCACTGACGCTTGCTGCACAGCGCTGCCTTACAAGTAAAGCTAATGTGTCCCAGGCGGGAGTGCTGCTCGTACGCTGCTGACGTAACCTGCAACCAGATTCTGTAGTAGTGACCGTGGCCCCAAGGCCCCGCGAATACACCTGCCCGGCTCAATCATGGGGCTGCTTCCATCAGAGCGGCTATCATGTTACACCCTGGCTTTATTACTCAAGTATTGACATCCAAGAAGTATCTTGGAAGTATCATCTTGGAATTTGATGGAAACGAAGTTTAAAAATGGGTTGCCACAGATCTGAAGCTTTGTTTAGCTGAGATGTTTTCATGTTGCTCCTCAAACTGTGTTTTTTTTGGGTGCTGAATTTTTACGGCCATGGTGAATTCATCTCAACAGAAAAGCATTCAGATATAAAAGGCTCCAAACTGTACGAAGGTTTCAGGTGTGTTGGAAGATTTGTGTGACTGGCTGGTGTCCAACCTGGGACTTATAGACACACTTCTATTTGATGTTGTTGTTGTTGTTATGTCTTTTTTTGTTGACTACGTCATACTTTTTCTCTCGTGTTTCTCAATCGTTTTCAAGTATTTGTCTACTTTTCTCACCACATTTTTTGAACTACTGATTTGCAATGAGGCCACCTTCAAAAATCGACACTTCTGATGTCTTCCAACAGTATTTACAAAATTTAAAATCAGATCAAATTTTATCTCTTCATTAGCAGTTGTTACACAGCAGACTCAGGAGAGCTCCCAATTCATAACAAGGTTTGAAATGTCACGAGGAATTTCCAAATTAAAACCGCAGGACCAGCTTGCTCTGCCTCTCAATCACAGAACCAAGAAGACAGCTGTGATAGGATTTATTTTCCAATCTCTCCCACAACCACAGTCCTATTAACGGCTTTATTTATCAGAATACTTTATATGAGGGTGATTGAAGGAGAAATGCCAGAGGGTGGTTTTTCTTTTTCTTTTTTCCCATGAGGCCGGACGGTCCTCAGGCCTCTTCTGTCATCTTTACATCTTCACTTTGTTGTGTCTTCTTCTGGTCCAGAGTGAGACGTGGTGTAGCATAACACTCAGGGCCCTCCTGACTGTGCCACCACTAATCACCAGACCCCCACCAGTTTTATCATAATTAACAGATCAAAGAAGCAGAGAGAAGGGCAGTCATACATTATTAAACAGACGCAGTGTGTGTGCGTGTATGTTCGGCACGTAAGTAATGGAAAAAAATAGAGTGAGCTCTATGAGTGCATTCATCTATTTTGAGAAGGCTTTCATAATTCATTAGAGATAAAGTTATACAAATTGTCCTCCAAACAAGCCTTTTCCGAGCGCTTCGTGCGTCTCGGCGTGTGTTCGTGTTTTCCAGTTGCACGTTAGGTGCTCTTTGGACCTACCTTCCTTTCTCCCACACACACACACACGGCAAAACGCAAACACAGACGTGCATGCAGGGACAGTTAAGGGTCAAAGAAACATGCAAAGAGTTGTTTTGCCAATCAATGCATTTTTTTCTCTTTCCTCTTCCTATGCATAAACATGAGCACTTCACACATCTCTCCAAATTGAACAGTGCCCAACTCTTATCCCACAAAGGGTCGAAACCTAGTCAACAGCAAAAATTGTCTGAATTTTTTTCAACAAGAACCCAAAAAACAAAACAACCACCTTCCTCTAGAAATTTAATTCTGCCCATCTGCCTGCTCGACCACTTGAGCTCAGCGATGGCATTATATGATGTATAATTGTAGGTTTTTGCAGTTCCTACTCTGCGGTAATGACTATCATCAGCCCCCTTTATTCAGCACCACAATGTTCGAAGTTTAATTCGAGGTGTCTTCCATTTCAGCTCCTCTCTTTATTAGTCATTTTGTCCCATTCGTGTCCCACCCGTCTATTAAGGCCCGTCTATCTGTCCCTCATCTTTGCAGCTCCCTCTTGAATTTGCTCTCTCGGGGCTGTAATGAACCTGTAGTTAGCCGTTTAAACCATGTGCATTTTAAACTAAATTGCCCCCAGCGTCTCTCTGCCTGCTGTTGGGGCTTACGGCCAATGGGCCTTTAAATAACTTAATTTCCTATCTGCCTCCTGGGGGAGCTTTTAGGGGAGCTAAAAGCTGGTCACAGCCCGCGGAGAGTAAGTATCGGGAAAGCCTTGGGCTGGGCGGACCCCAACTAAATCAAGTTCGCTGTTTCTTTATTGCCATGGGCCATATCCAGATTACAGAAATGTGTCATGATAATGCTGGTGTCGAGTTGCTCTCTGCGTGCTCCCCTAATAGCTTGTCCCTGAGTATTTGTTACTTTCTGGCACAAGTCCGTGAGACACCTACATTCATTTCTGTTGATTACTTTCTTTATCTTTCTTTGTCTCCAAAGACATTAATAAGTTAAGTGATCAAAAATTCAAATGGATTTAGTATCACAGAGAATGTTGAGGGATTGAATTCCCTTATTTCTATTCCCATCTTAACCCAGAATTACACTCTGGCGACACACCTCGACTCCTTCTTGTATTTCTTGTTGTTTTTGCCCCATTTGTTTGTCTTCTGTCCACTTCTCCCTTTTTCACTTGTGTTCTTTTCATGCTTTCAATTATCAATATTTCTATTGCCATTACTATAAATCCCGCTCTCTGACACATCTGCGGGCAGTGATGGGATTATCCCATGAAAAGAGATAACCCCCCCCACGCACACACGCACACGCAGACGCACACGCACACGCACACGCACACACACACACACACACACACACACACACACACACACACACACACACACACACA
>JASSRZ010000049.1:12594378-12637533 GCA_032164315.1 Malacoctenus gilli | reverse complement strand
TGTGTGTGTGTGTGTGTGTGTGTGTGTGTGTGTGTGTGTGTGTGTGTGTGTGTGTGTGTGTGTGTGTGTGTGTCATGCCTCCCTCCCTCCCTCTCTCCCTCACTCTGAAACACAGCTGCTGGCTGAATATCCTCCCTCGCCTCATTATCTCGTCCTCTTTGTCTCCCCGGATTGACGCCGGTGAAACTTTCTGATGTGTTTTCTCCACTTACTCGTTGACGATTGTCTTTTCGTACCATTTTCCACACATCAACTCGCATTAAGTTTGTTGATGCCACGCCACAAATCCGAGTCCGGCGGCGCCAGTGGCGGTAACAGAGTCATTGATGGCGAACATGTGTGTTTGCATCCTTTCGTGTGTGCGCAGGAAGCGGCGGTGTCCACAGTGGTCTCCGCCAGTCCGGAGAAAGAAGGTCCCACGGAGAAGATTCCTCAGAGTCCGGTTCACTCGGAGAGGGAAGCCCTGCTCGTTGGTATGCAAACGCACACCATCGCCACCAAGTGTGTTCAAATTTGTTGGTGTCGGCCTCACGAGATTCTCAACAGCAACTGTGCTGGATGCTGTTAAAAGGTGTTTTAGCACAACAAACACTCACCATCAGAGTCGTTGTCAGTCAGCACAAAATTGGACAATAAAGTAGGCACAATGGCAGTACGTGCAATAAAAAGACTCTTCTTCCACACTGCAAATGTGATCATAATCTCTCAGCTATCAAACATAACACTACAATAACCCTGTATGTGCATTCCGTTCCAGCACATCAGATATATTCAGACCCGGCTCGCTGCTGACATTATGGGGCATGTGCACTTCCCATTACTTTACTCCCAGGCTGTTGGTGGCATCCAGGAAATTGAAAACTACAAAAAGGCTGTGAAATTGCGCTTTGTGTCTGTACGATACTCACAGCATTGACCGTCCAGTCACCGACCAGATTCACCGAAATGTCACACACAAAAGGCAAAAGTCCCACTGTAAAGATGGAGGACCTCATAATTGGAGTAATGGGCAGGGCCACCAACTTGATACTCGTTTTTCCAAAGTTCTACAATGATTAAAGCAAAAGAGGAGACGGATTCATGTTTGAATCCAGAATGCAACGGAGAGAAATGGCCCTCGCACAAAAAAGAAAAAAGTGCCAAGTCAGTCAAAGTGTTCGAGGAATATGCAGCCACCAATGAATGTCACGTGACTGAAAGAAGCACCTTTGAAAGCATCTGCACAGTTCAAACAAACGTCCACACATCCGTCCTTCTCGTCTCTCGGCTCCATTCAACTGCCCCGGCTCTCTTTGGCGAAGAATGGCCCTTTTCTCTTTTTTTTTTTTCCCAGTCCATCTTTGTTGTCTCCATGCGGTTGGTAATACAAATGGGAATAACACCGCATGCTTTCAGGTCGTCTCCCCTCAGTATTCATGGTGCTGCTCCACTTCTGAACACACAAAAAAAGCGACAGAAGCATTTGTGTGAAGAGTGCGAACAGACAGCTTCAGAGTGAGGTTCAAACACTGCCTGCTTTCAAACGCGGGCACACCTGACCAGTGGCTGCCTGGTCCTCTGGAAACAGGGTGGGGGAGGGAAATAAAAACCCGCCGGTCCTCACTGCCTCAGTGGAAAGCCTCCGGTGGGTTTGATTATCGCCGCATTAGGAGAAGTCAGGTGTCGTTTGTGTTTGATCAAGACCTCTGTATCAGTTCAGGTTGTCGGTGTTTGCATGATTAGGCACAGGTTAGTGTCGTGGACAGCTTGGAAGCGCCTGGTTATGGGTTGTCTCGGCTGATGGGCGAGTTTGCGGAGCGACTCAAAGGAGGCAATGGGGTGTAAAATGAGAGGAGCAGCTGGAGTTTTTGTTAATTTCTGGGAATAAAAGTCGCTGTTCATCATCTCGTTTGTGTGAAAGCATGTAATGATAATGAATCCTGGTATGAGCTCCGTCTGACACCAGCACCAACACACACACGCACACACACTTTGTATGGGTTAGAACAAATGTCTGGAGAATATGTTCATTCCGCCCTTTAAGGCAAATAAACACGGACAGCAGAAACATTGGAGTTAGTGGATTCATTCAGATAAATCACTGTGAAATTTCGGTGTTTTTGTTGGTGGTGGTTTTTTTGGTCTGAATGCACCATTGAGCTCGCAGTCAGTCTCTTAATCATTGTCAGTCGAGCAGCTCCAGACCAGCACATTGTTTGGGTTGGAGCATCGATTGACCTCCTGCAGGTGACAAAAATGAAGTCTTGAAGTAGTATTTTCCCCCTTAAAAGCCTCAAGCGATTGCAGTATTTTTGCTCCATTGTCTGAAACCATTTGTGGCCTTAACACCGTGTGTGTGTGTGTGTGTGTGTGTGTGTGTGTGCGTGTGCGTGTGCGTGTGCGTGCGTGTGTGTGTGTGTGTGTGTGTGCGTGCCCGTGTGTGTCAAGCCCAGTGCTGTATAGCTGGTTAGTGAGCAGAGGTGGAGGATTACCTCTCTCCTGGCTCTATCTGTGAGCTGATAGCAGATGGTTTGTGTGAGCTGGGGCAGAGTATAGCTCTGATGAGAGACAAGAGCATCAAAGCCGTCATTAAATACTCCCTCTAATCTTGAGCCACAATATACAAGAGGCTCTTAACAGTAATGGGACTCTGGGAGAAGCCACTCGGCGCTGGTGTTGCACTCAGCCAGAGGAGGAGAGGAGGAGTTAGATAAACCGGTGTTGTGAGCATCTATTGGTCGCTGGCCGGGGCTTGAAGCGGGTGAGAGAAGCTGGAAGGATGCGACATGGCTCCCTGTTAACATCCCTGCATGGCTTGTTTTGTTCTACCTCAGGGATCATTTCGACATTCCTGCACGTCCACCCGTTTGGAGCCAGCATCGAGTACATCTGTTCCTACCTGCAGCGCCTGGACACCAAGGTAACACACTCTCCAAAAATCCCGACTTTCCTCCGAGACGCAGACAAGCCGAGCTGGACGGAGGCGTCGATCGAGCTCACGCTCACCTACTGTACGTAGATGCTGTGTGGTTCTCCCCCACGGTGCTGACACATGCGTTTGTTGTATGCTTGGGTCCTGCTGAGCAGGTGACACTCCTGATGCAGGTGCAGCTCCCTCTTGCTTTCACAGCTCTCTCAGTAAATTTGAGGACGTATCTCCAGTGGTCTGAGATGAAAGCAGTTGACAGTCTCACACATATTTGCTTTCTTGCCGAAAGACATTATGAAACAATGGCGGCACCTGTGCATGTTGGGTACAGAGGCACATGTGGCTGTCATTTAACTCAGTCGAGGCTGTAATTAGGAGGAGGAGCGGGCCTGGTTTTCCTTTTTTCTGACTGTAGCATAATCTGCTTCCTATCACCTCCAATGATCACTCATTTACACCCAGCATCTTGTCTCCTTAACACGTTCACTGTTTAATCATCATCGTTGCAGCAGCATTCATGAGGTTCTCTCCAGTGTTGCTGCACTTGTTGACTCTCACTCAAACGCGTCAGTTTTTGTTTACCAAAAGTCACTGTGACCCTCGAAAGTGGCCTACATTCATCAATGTAGGTCTGTCAACACCTATCAAGTCATCCGTCTTATTTAGCCACTCTGTCAATATTGAGGTCGCGGGGACCAGAGGGAACCAGCTGACGCTTGTTTAGGGGCCAGTTGGACTCGGTGAGCAGCGAGACAACCGCTGACCCACATATTCACTCCGGGAGCCAAATTAAAGGACAAAGTCATGTGTCAGGAATACCTCGAAAAAACTGATGCGTGTGCAGGGAGAGCATGCAAGCTGCAGAGGAAACCTCTGACCTGGAAGAAGGAGGCAGAATGGTGACTGCGCCACTTTCATTGTCCTGCCTGCAGGTCCAAGACTAACCCCTGAGTTCTGTTTGTGGGACGATCAGGGGTCCAGAAAGTTTCCAGCAGAAGCAAGCCAGTTTGCAGGCCTGAACGGCCCCCGTCTCACTGGACTCAATGTGTCATACGAGACAATAAAAGAAGAGCTGTGTGAATCTATCTAAATATCCAAGTTTTCTGCAGAAAAGCTCACCTGGGTGCTCTGCGCTCCACCACAGTTTGCCCGTACAGCACATCAGAAACAATCAGTCACCCTCATTTATGGAAGTGAAAAGCCGCAATATATTGAAAATTGTTTTGCAGTGGAGTGAGTGAAATATTAGGGATTATTTTCCATTTTTCCCCCCCTCACTTTTCCATTTTCGCATTTCATCGCTACACATGTGGTCGTATCTGGCTTGTTGTGTGATTTCCCTCGATACCGCAACATATTAAATCTACATCATTCATCCTGTCACTTGAAGCCAAGCGGCTCCTCAATCCTCACACACCCTTCAGCCCTGCTCTTGTCTGGTGGAGCACAGCTATTTTATCTCCATCTCTGTGATGGGGCGTTTTCAGACGTATAATCGCTCTTCACTGCCACTTATATGAGGCTTTCAAAACGCCAACTTTCAGTGTCACCTCCAAAAAAAAGTCGCACCGAGATAAATGGCTGCTTCTCCTCTCTGCCCCGACGAGAGGACCTTCAGAGTTAATGCCTGTCCGTCGCTCGAAAGTGAACAAACTGAAGACGCATTAAACATCTGGGCTGAAACAAAACACATTTGTTGCTGTTCCCACTTGGTAACGAGGACTCGTTTGTGTAAAAACTTTGACCACAACCTGAAGGTTGCTCCGAGAGGAGCCGGATATAAAAGGCTGCTCCTCGCTCTTCTCCACCATGGCTCCGTCTCACACAGACGAAAGTGCATTCTCTCTTCTCTCGGGCCTTTTAGGAAATTTTTCCGTCTGGTGTGTACGTCGATGTGCTCGTCTGTGCGCGTGTGAGCGCGCCGCCCACACTGATCTGTCTGTGTGTGTCTGAGTTGTGCCTGTGCATCTGTTGTTCCCACACCGAATCTCCACTACACACATCAAGCTGCCCACAGAGTTTTGTCAATATCACTGGCGCGACTCCCCCAACAACAACAACGACAGACGAGCCCGATCCCCTCTGCTTATCTGGTGGACACACACACACACACACACACACTGGGGGGCGTCTCTATTGTGGATTATGACGCACCAGCACGATGTCCATGATGGACCTTAATGCATCCTGACATTGGCACAAGCCACCAACAATCCACTTATTAATCCAAGACACTGTGGGTTGTCTGCAGCAACGGCAGCAGCGGCAGCAGCGGCAGCAGCGGCAGCGGCGTGTTCAGCACATCATGGCGGTGTCACCTCGGGATTTCAGCTCACTGGCTGATCCTCAGCCCACCCAAGTGCTGCGTGCCAGATTACACTGAGTGAGGTGGATGCTCGCTACGAAAATCCCTCACAATGTGATGATTCGTTCAGGGTGGAAGTGTGAGAGTGCGTTTGTTTGAGGAGACGTGGCGAGCGTAGTCGCGGGTGGGGCGAATCTGTGTGCCAATTTCAATGAAACCAACAACTCGTGTGTAAATCAGTCACTTATTATGACTGAAGCATTTTTTAAGACTGTGACATGTGATTATTTTACAACTAGTCTGTTAGCTGAAGAAAACACTGAACTGAAACCACTGATATTCACCACATCAGCTCACACAGCAGGATATCGGTGGATGGACATGCTGACCATCCCTCTTTTTCACCAATAGCCTGGTACTCATCGCTGTCACTGATGTACCCACCATTCCCTCAGCATCTCCTGTCACTTCTGTCAAACTTAGTTAGGTTTAGGCGATGTGGCTACAGGCAGGCAAAACAGCCTGGATTAACACCCTCTGTGTGTGTGTCTGCAGATCAACCCCTCCGAGGTGGAGGCTCTCCTGGCCAGGCTGCCTTGCACCTTCAGACAGGAACTGACTGGCGTCGGGGCCAGTCTGGAGAAACGCTGGAACTTCTGCGGCTTCCAGGGCATCAAGAGCACGTAGACGCTGCTGGCGACGCTTTGGAGACGTGCGGGACGCGACGGGCACGCACGGCACCACAGAGACGCTGGAGAGATGTGAGGGGCACAACCTGGAAGGCCACAACGACCAGAGACTGCCGATTGGACCCGGCTGCACAAAGACACTGAAGACGGAGCGAGAACAGATCTCAGATCTGGAAGGAATATGTTACAAGAGCATTTTCAGGGACTCTGCGTAGGTGGCAGAAACGTAAAAATGCAGCATTGCCATGGTTACAGGAAGGTTGACGCCAAGCCCCGGTGACGAGGTCCTCATGAGCTTCAACTCACAGTTTCTCTGTGCCTGCAAAATATTTTTAGACAATGACTACCCGGGAGCCACAGAAGAGCATCGATTGCAACCGTCACTGGATTTTTTTGTCGTTTTCGCCTGCAAGGAAGGAGGCGGGGCGTCTTTCTAAACATGCAGTTGGCTCGTCGAGGGGTCAGGGTGGGCTGGTCTACAGGGCTAACCAGGGAGGTCCTCGGGGTCAACCAGAACTGTTCGATCCTCTGAACCCTGCGACCTCCCTCTCTCCCTTTTTGCTGTTTCTGGTTTGTAACATAGATCAAAAATGGATATATTTCTTCATTTTCTGTAAAGGCCATTAACAGTTGCATAGAATCATTTGTTGTAATACACTGTAAATGCTTGGATGATATTTTTGATTATAAAAAGACGTTTGAGTATACCAGCGTGTTTGGGTTGACTCTGTGTATCAAGCGCGATACACTGTGGCGCCACTCGAAGGCAGCTGCACTCAATCGTCTTCGTGTGTGTTTAGCAGTGAAGAAAAGCGTATTTTAGAAATTGGCATACTGGAAACAGGGACAAAGTCCCACATTGTGAAGATATCTTCAAGAGTTTGGATCCCAAACAAGCTCTCTGACGGTCTTGGAGAAAGTGAACTCTCAGTCCATCAGAGAGCCACAAACGGTAAAAACCATCATGGCGAGTGACTCTCCTCAGTCCCAGACAACCCACGTTGCATTAGTGAGTGTACGTCTGCTGCCAGGCTACACGCTGCAGCCAGTTTGTGGGAGTTGACCATAAGCTTCGGTCCGCCGTACATGCACTGTGGAATATGCGGCACAGGCTCAGTTGTTCAGACCGCTTCAAACCTGCCAGCTCCTACTATCAGTCCTGAGAGACACTCACACTCACACTCACTCACACCTGCACAAGACAAGACAAGTGGTCGTCTTCTGAGTTCGTGCCCGTTCTTGCTTGAAGTGTATTATTCCTTCATGCTTTTACACACGCTGCACTCACAGGCTGGTTGTAGAGACGTCCACGAGGGCATCTGCGTCTTTCAGAAGCCAATTATGCTTGACTGAAGGCACAGTGTATTCACATCACACTTAACCGGGGAGCACACCTAGGGGATGATGTTAATGATGTTTAATTGGCGAGGCAGTTGGTGTGTGTGGGATTTCTCGCACGGTGCGCAGCGTCAACGTCTGTGTGTGCGAGTTTTGCCTGGATCCATACATCAGGCGGTGACGCAACGCTTTGCCTCTGGGAGTTTTCTTCTCCACCTTTACCAGACGGAGCGCTGCCATGGTCCAGGACACCAGCTTCCTCCCTAAAAGCTCCATCAGGCAACCCCGGTACGCCCCCACTGGGATACAAAGGTGAAATGTTACGCACCATTTGCTCTCATTAGCCTCTTCCATCTCCAACAGCCATTGCGTTTGAAAAATTAACGTTCATGTGCTTCCTCGCATTTACGCCTGAATTATTAATTAGCAATATGTATGTTTTGCCTACAAGCTTCGAAAGGGTTCTCCGTCTTTGCGCGTGCATCCAGTATTAGGCGCAGTAATTTCACAGGAAAAGAGGGTTTCATGGCTGAGGACTGAATTGTTGTAAATCTGTCATGGGAGTGGAATTGTTTGCATGTTAAATATAGTATGTAATCTCCAGCCCACTTTAGTCTGTAGGCTTCTGTCAAGCATGATTAGGAAAGAAAAGCGATGCCTGAGCTGTAGCGTAGAGGCGTTTTTCCACATCAGTTCAATTCACTTCTATTTACACGTCTCCATTTCGAGCAGAAGTCATTCCAGGGCACCTTATTGTGTCAGTTCAAGACTCTACGGCTTCTTTATCTGCTCTTGTCTGGTCGTAAAGATATAGCGGGAATTTGTTTTCAAAAGCAAAGCAGAGCAAAGGTGCACTGAAGCAGGAGCCACAAAGAAGTGAGAAAGAAATGTTTCTATTACCTCTTGATAAATACTGCTTGTTTTAAATCTGATGACAACAGCACATCGCAGAAATCCTCAGAGAGGCCAAAAAATGTGCAGTTCTGTTTTTAAAAGCGAAAAACACATTTTGCCACTCATTCACTAATTGGCAACATGCCAGATATAACTCAGTTTAAAGACATAGATTTGACAGATTGAGAGTCTCCTTCTTGTACTTTTTAAAGTGACCATGTTGAAGAATCACCCGTTCATTAAGATTTGTTTATTTTCATTCAGGTGAAAAGCAATGATCCCATAATTCCTTTGCTTTTACTTTTTTCACACAGTGCCTTCTCTGTCAAGCCACAAAGCTGCGGAGGGGCTTTCTGCTGTTATCCATTGCAGATTTTCAGTTAATTTCATGAGATGAATGACACAATTTGACCTCATAAAACTCACCCGAACTTATTTCTCTTCCGCATCTAACACAATGTCCTCAAGGAAAAGGTGCCGTATAGCTCACAATCACTCACAAGTGCGATGATGGGTGGAAAATCAGTGGATTTCCCATTGTTATGGTGGAAAAACAAAATGCAAGTAAAAAGTCAATACTCAAGTAAAGAGGCAGCATGCCTGTTAAAAGGAAGACTCCCACGTCTGCCTTGAAGAGATGTTGTGTGGTCTCATCATGGAGCCACTGATAGATGAATCCATATTTTCTAGCGTCTGTCTGCTTGATGGCGCTCTTGGGAGAGTGCGAGGTGTTGGCTGTGCACCGCTGCACTTCCTCTCCACGCTGGAAGACTCGGCACAACCTCCCTGATGACAAACTCCAACACACCTCACACCATCCTCACCTACTCTCTCTCTCTCTCTCTCTCTCTCTCCCCTTCTCTCTCTCTCTCTCCCCCTCGCTCTCTCACTCTTTCTTCATCTCCTTGACATAAACAAAGCACTAATATGGTGCATTCTTTGTTTTCAGAAGCTACTTTCAGTCTTTAGTTTCCTCCCAGCTGAGCTGCCATTCCCACGCACTGATAGACCGCAGGCACTTGCAATTTATCTCTTTTACAGCTGTTTGCGTGTGTGTGTGTGTGTGTGTGTGTGTGTGTGTGTGTGTGTGTGCGCGCACAAGCAACAATGTGCTCGGGATTGTGCATCAGGTTCTCAGGCATCACACAAGGAGGTAAACACAGACTAATTAAATCCACCAGCAGTCCCTGGTGGATGCCGCTCTCCATTCACTGTTGTCTTCTCATGGCTGTGACACTGTTCGGAGCCTCCTCATTAATGCAATTCAAGGTGTACGCCAGCGAAAGGGTGTGTTCACCTCCCCCAGCAGTGATTATGCCTGAGGACAGCTCCCACCCTGTAAAAAAGTCTCAGGGAGAGATATTAGACGATGTCCTTGGGCATCCGCTGACGTCGAACCGACTCTCGGCCTGCATTTTTAAATCTAATGGCGTGAGTGTCGTTCTGTGGGGATTTCATAAAGTGATTTCGTAATCTGCTTCGTAGGATCTCGCATCACGTTTCGGACGCATGTAATTGGACATGAGGAGATAACCGGCTTCTTTTGGGTGATATCATGATGAACCTCGCACCCTTAATTACCTCTCTCACTCATGTTGCTTCCTGAAGGCGTCGTCATCTACCTAATTATGATGATAGCCTCCCTCGAGTGAGCAGGAGAGTGGATGATGTTTGTGGTCCCGAAGAGGATAAATAATTACCCCATGACGGGGATTAATAGGTGGGCTCCGCTCTCAGCTTGTCCACTTTCTGGTCAGGGAGTCTGAACTGCCTGCAGATAAATCACCTTCGTATCCACTCAGATCACAGGGTGAAGCTTTGGCAACTTTTTGACATGCGGTGATGAGTCCACAGCTCCTCCTATTGAACGCAATAACAACTGCACCTCAAGCTATGAGGGGTTCTCCTTTTTAATGCAGCAGGAGAGCGGCTGGGGTAGTTTGCATTGACAGCAGGTATATGGCCACAGCACTGGGGGACATGCTCGTGCGGGTTTCGCTCTCAGTAAAAGCAGCACGGTCCTCGTTAGTTCATGTATGCATAAAAGCTCCTGAAATTTACTTTGTTTCCGGGGTGCCGGCGCTGTTGCACATCTCCAGGAACACTCGCCTGCAGGCACTTGGAACGACATCTTAGGGAGCAGAAACAATAGAGTATCAAAAGTAGAAAAAAGACATTTCTATTTCTTTGTGAATTATGAGTCTGGAAAAGAGCAAATCGCAGCTTGATACTGGGTTTTTTTTGGGTGGGGGGGGTATTCTTTTCGGGGAGGGGTTTTTTGCAGCCACAGAGATTTGCATGTACTTTTAACCTGAGTGAGTTGGCAGGTGAGCTGCTGTGCTGTGCTGAGTGTCAGGGCACAAACAATGAGGCTGTGAATTTCAGTGAAGCAGTCAATCGGGTTTATCAACTTAACACATTTTAACAACTTAACAACCACGGTGCTGCTGGAATTAAACCAAAAAAACCCCAAGAAAAACATCCAATTCAAATGATTGCTCTAGAAAACCTTTTTTAATCAAAGAAAATTACATGTCGAATACATTTCTTCCCATGATCTTGAAAAGAAAGATTTTCTTCTTTTAAAAGCAAAGAAAGTTTGAGTTTCCTTCTTTGACATGAACAGGAACCTGTCTGGTCTTGTCCAGTTGCCACCGCCCCTCTGCGCTATCTCTCTCTCTCTCTCTTTGAACATTATATGACTGCTAATTTTTACGGGAAGCAACCTTGGGTTGAAAGCAGAGCAATGAATGCCCACATGGTTGGGTTTTTACTACCCCCAAAGTTGAATCCCTCCACAGCAAACACAGAAGGTGAGAATCGGTGAAATCGGTGAAAATATGCTCATGCAAAGAGAGGGTCTCTCTCTCTCTCTCTCTCTCGCTCTCTCGCTCTCGCTCTCTTGCTCTCTCTCTTTGCCAAAAATAATTCTTTGCATCCCCCTGAAAAAGACATTTCTGTTGAAAAGAGTGGGCAGTAATAAATGGCAAACATCCCTCTGCAGAGAGGTCCAGCGGTGGTATTTCAGGCCCATTAGCTGGTGAAACCAGTGGAGCTGATCAGTGTGTTTGATCTGAATGCCAGCCCAGTTTGGCTCGTGCCAGGTGAGGTGAAAAAGCAATACGTTCTCCTAATGAGCGATAGCAGCTCACGCTGCCATGAATCGAGTGACCTTTACCAAAGAAGAATTGCTCGGCGCCAACAGCAATTATCCGCACAGCGGACATTATTTGAGAAAAGTTTATTTCTGGAGGAGAGCGGTTGCACCCCCAGCATCACTTCTCACACGTTTCCAAAAACACTCCGTCTCCATTCAGTGAGTTCATGAGAAAACCTCCACAATACAAAAACTAGCCTTGACCTATCATGTGTGTCCCCTGTGACCTGCAGGGGGAGGCCAATCAATGGTCACAATCTTTTAGTTTATAAAAGGTTAAACATTAAAAAGCAGTTGACCAACTGCTTAACTGAGTAAACACTTGAGAAGTCATTAAAGCCACTAAACTCAATGTTATCACCCAGAACCGGTTAAACTTTAATCGCTGTTTTGGACTTCTCAGTCTTCTGTGAAGCTCTTTAGGCAAAAGCAAGAATACAATGACAATCATCTATCTAATCATGGGAAATGCAACAGCAAAAGTTGCCCATTTATGGTTCTTCAATACTTTCCTTGATCAACACTGCAAAAAACAAAACTCAACCAATTACAATTTACTTATTTCAGATCAAAAATATGTAATCACACACATAAGACATAATCACTCAAAAGGTCAAAATATTCCTGCTTAATTCAAGAGTAAACGTTCACTTGTTTCATTTGCAGTGTTTTCCCGCTTATTCTCAGTACTAACCAGCTTGTTCATGATATTTAACTAGAGTATTAGCAGTAAATGCTGGACCTTAAGGTGATGATGCCGTATTTCTAGTGTGCTAAGACTTTTTTTGAATTTCAATCAGCTTGGTAAGTTTTTCGTTTTTTGGCAGGCACGTTCGGTGTTTCGGGGGGGCTGAGGCTGACCCCTGCAGACACCGGTGGAACACCCTGGTCCACCAGGCAGTGGGAAGAAAACAAGTAATAGGAAACGACCCTTACAAGCAGAGAGGGGGTCCGGGCACTGGCTCAGGAGACAGAGATGCGATGCGAGTGGAGGAGAGCGTCTGATAGCTCACCGGACCTGGCTGACGGGGAGTGCTTGAATCTGATGGATGCCGAAGGTGCAGGGGAGCAGGCGAGCCACGTCCAGGTGGCACGACGATGACAGCTGGACGGAGCCGAGAGAGAAGCACTTTGAAAGGCTGACAGCGACAGGACAACTTTTTACAAGCTGTCATGCAGATATCATATAGAAGAGAAGTACCCAGGATCCACTGTGGCGCAGCAGGTTGTTTTCCATTCAAAACCATCCCACCATGTCGATGTATTGGAGCGTCCTTGAGCCAGACAGTGAACACGAAATTGCTCCCAATGGCACCTCGCATGGCAGCTGCTGTGTGAATATAGGTGAACGTGAAGGGTTTTCACACCTAAATGCAGAAAAAAATCATGGTGCAGGTGAAGTGCATTTATTTTTCGGAGTGTTGCAACAACCGATCGGTTTATTTGAAAAAAACTTGATGAACGGAGAAAATTCTGACTCCAGACAGGAGTCAGAGTCAGTTCAGTCCCCCGTTTATCCTGTTACGTTTATAACTTGACACTTACCTGCCTGAGTTGTTGTTTTCGTGCAGGTTACACTCGATAAATGTGCCGGAATTGACTCCCGCTGCAGCTTACATATGCAGAGAAGAGATAAACAAATGTGGAAAGAATCAACCTAAAATGAAATTAAACCGCCCGCAGTGGCACCGAACTCAATAAACAAGACGATTCATTTGGGGAAAGAGTTATGAGTCATGGACAAACAAGCGACTTCTGTTCAGATGGCACAAACCAACAGGAGGAAAGTCTGTTTCAGACTTTGTTCCAAGTTCCTCAGTCGGTTTTTGTGAGTCCTCTCCAACACAATCATTTATTACAATTGTCGAGTTACGCATTCAGAGACTCGATTTTCTGCATGATTAATGCGAGGCGTCTCCATCTTGGCAATCATGTGAGGTGCCTGCTGCGATTTTCCTCCGCTGACGCTCGCCACTTTTACACCATTTATCTACACAAATCTCGATTTATGATAAAGGCCAATAAATTCAAATGTGGAGCACTGACTGATTTATGAATGTTAATGAGATTCGACGAAACCTCCTGCAAGACACAAACAATCTGCGCTCAGTATTTATCAGCAGCAATAGTTGAAGGTAAAATCCAAGGAGAAATGGGGGAATAATAGGGACGAGCGTTCCACTTGAAATACTCGCAACAAACAACTTCTGACGAAATACAAATTGCTATTTGTGACATTTTTTCTCTCTTGTGAACAATCAGATAAATAAAGTCGACCAACTCCTCTTGAGAAATGTTCCCAGCAAAGCTTGTGATCGACTGCAATTCAAACAATACAACAGCAGAGGTGAAAATCTCAGGTCATTTTTCATCCCTGCAGATACATTTACAGTGTGTATTTTTGGACTCTGACCTGGAATTAGAGTAATCGGGTCCTTTTTTTTGTTGCTCACCATTTTCCACCTATATTCCGCAATTATGGGAAAGGCGGAGAAACCGATTCCTTCCGGAAGGGAGACTCAGCAGGCTGTAAGTGGTAGAAAAGTTCAACCCTCCAGCAAAGTTCACAGTGTGGTGAGGGACTGTAGGAAGATATTATGTGAGCACTGCCCAGAGGTAATTGACAAAATCCCAAAGGTAGCAGACTAAAAGGAGCGTGTGAAGAGCAGGAGACCACTCTGGTGAATGTAGGTGTCTGCCGAGAAATCTTCATTACCTTAAACAGGCCTGTCATACACTTTGCAGAGAACAGGCGTTCACGGTGCACGTTCCTCAAAAGCATCGTCGCTGTGATTGGAGCATTTGATAGAGGCCTGAAAGAAACAGGCAGAGTGTGCCGACGGACTCAAACGCAGCTCGGCTTTTACATTAAACGTCCCGGGAGGTTCTCAGTGACTTCCACATTCACAGCATTGATTGCAGAAGTTCAGTAAATTTCCCAGCTCAGTAAAGTGAGACTCGATCGACTCGCTCCTTCACTACTTCTTGTATTGCTCCTGTCAGCTGTGTGAAGAGTGGGCTGCATTGCATCACTTTATCAAGTTACACAAAGCACAACTGCAGCAGTGGAAAAGGAAAAAGGACGAGGTAAAGTCTTGGAGCTGTCAGGACTCCTTATAATGTTCTAACTACGGGATGTAACTTAATTAGTTTCATGTCTCGCTTATCAAACCTCCAAATCCAACAAATCCACCTGGATTAAACCACCAACAAAAAGCCCGTCTCAGGTGGCGTGCATTCTCATTTTGTGCGCCCTATTTAATATTTATTGATCTCAGCCAAGACTGGTTGAACGCCCTGTAAGAGGCCTCATTAGTGCACAGGTTGACAGGTGGGGATTTGGAGACGAATGAAAACCCAACAAGCCCTGTTGTTCCGAGTGGGTGTTGCGTGTCTTGAGGAAGTGTTTACAAGCTGCGAGAACGGCATCGGCAGCAGCGCACGTCAACTCGACAACCGGCTGCAGGTTTTCATCACACTTTTCAGCAGGTTCTTGTGAATTTAGAACGCGCACACCTTGATGCGTGCCGTCAACACTCGCCCTTTGGTTGCAGCGTTCAAAGCTCAACCGACTGTTTCTGTCATGATTTCAACTGATTCCGAATTTAGTTCATCCTTCTCATTTTCCAAAGGCGGTTCATTTGGATGAAAAGATCTGTCCCGACTGAGGTTGGAGGAGTTCAAAAAGAAGGAAACAAAGAGAGTCAATCAGAAAATGATACCAAAACATTGAACAAAGAGAGACAATTAAGAGAGTTTTGATTGAATGAATGAAGCGAGAAAAAAGAAGCACATTCACATTTGAAGCTGACCTCCTTTTCGGTAGCTTCAGTTGAGGTTCAGATCCAAGCACTAAATCAGAAACCCTTTGAAATTCTAAACATTAGAAAATAAAAAGTGTGTCATACATCCTGGAGGTCATTTCAAACCTTAACCTTTGTCATGCTAAAATGTACACAATCTTGTAACATATTGTGTGCGATAAAAGTGATGGAGTGTTTTATTTCTCCAATCTAATTGTGAAGCGAGATGGTAAATCAAAGCCTCATCCGAAGGAAAACTTTTATTGTGTTGCCTCAGGGACAAACTGTAACTTTCCCGTCAGACACACTGCCGGTGTTCTTTACCGCTGCAGCTTTCTTTATTGTTGCTGTAATAACAATCTGGGGAGCAATAGCATTTATTATAATTGGCCTGACTCGCCACGAGAACTTTTAAAGGGAGTACGCGTTCCTGAACGGAGTGAGTGAGCGGCTAAAGTGACCTGTCAGTGATGTTGCCAACTGGAATTAATTGCAGACCAAATGGTGTCCATATGTCGGGTAGACACTAAAAAAAAATCATCTTTTGAGTTTCCAAAAACAAACCGACAAATCAGCATTTTGTGTGCAGTTGTGATGTTGCTTTCGGAGGCTTTATGTCCAAGGCTGTTGTGCCCTGCTGAGGTGTAGCATCACCCTTTGCTTGACTTCTTTGGCCCATGGAGGGAAACCTCAGTGAAGCTGTAATTGGTGAAACCAGCTGACCTCAACGACTTCTCATCTACATGAGGATACTTTTACTGTGGGGCCGACTGCAGCACGTTCAGGATGGGGAATTAGTCCTGCCCAGTGAAGGTGTTTTGCTGAATGCAGCAGTACTGCCCAATAATTGCTGGTTACAATAACACCAAGAGCCTTTTGTTAATCGCTTCTTTGTCCCTCTTTCAAGTTCTGCCAAGTTATTAACAGAGGTATGTTTTTTATTTTGTTTAATAAATGAACCCATACCTTCTGAATCAAACCTCACCAAAACTGCCGGGTCAGAGCTTGCAAACCTGGACCTTTTTTTACGCCTCTCTACATTTTTTTTACATTTTTTGAATATGTACATTTTCACTCTGTATCTTTTAATTTTCTCTTCACGTGATGGGAAAGTCAAATGAGTAGAAAAGTCACGCTCAGTGTAGCGTGTTCATCCACACTCCAGGCTTGCCTCCATCGCTCGCATGTCCTCCCCTCATCAGACCGGACGGAGCTGTTTAACGCTGTTGAACGGCTCCTGCCGACAGCCAATCAGATTCTGATGCGATCTGGCACGAACGCCAATCGCCCCCTCCTTCCTCCGTGTACCCGCCCTCTCTTGGAATCCACACTTCCTTGTTAGCACAGCCATCACCAGGGCGACGGCCCGGCAGTCGTACCGGTTGGTGGAGCCGCTGTGACGTCAGAGCGGGGCCGGGAATTCCTCTCCCTGTAGGGGCTCCGAGTGACGCCAGACCGGAGAGCTGCACACACACGCGGCGAGGAAGCGGCACGTACTGAATACACGTGAGCGGTCCCGTTTGCTATGTTTCCTGCCCGTTTCTCCCTCTGCTCGCCGCTGCGGCCGCTTAACAGCGTGTGTCCTCATCTGGAGCAGGTTCAGGCTTGATGACAAAACTCAGGAGAAGAGACACCATGTCCATCTGCATCTTCATCTGTTCGTGCTGCTCATAAACACAACATCAGAGAGCTGTTCCGCTGCCGAGGTGACCCCAACGAGGCCGACTTGAGTGTAAGTGCTGAGGTGATGCAAACTTTACATCGTTAGAGTAACGCTACTCTGGCAACCAGGGCAGGACATACCCGTAGTTTTAGTCAACGTTGGTTTGTTTTCGTCCTGTGAGACACAATTCCCAGTTTGTGTCAAAGTACCTGCTTTTATTGTTTTGTTTTTTTTGTTTTATGCACTATTTTCAGGCCTGCGCTAAACCGTTTCATTAGGTTTATATACACACAATATTGACTCTCTGACCTGCGCTTGAAGGAACTGTTTGCTGTCGTTCGCCCCACCTGCTTCAGCACAGTGTATGATTTTAAAAATGTGAAGACTATCCAGGTCAGGGCTCTCAGTGCTTTTGCCTACACATTTCTAGTTGTTGTGGTATTTCGGAGGAGCTTTACTTAGTTTTGGATCAGGAAAGGGCAACCTGATTCTTTTAAGGGCCACAAAAATGCCCTCCTTGCTGCCACAGGGCCACAGAGTGCCCCGAAAACTGAGTCTGCAAGGCCCTATGGGAAATGTGTGTCTTAAGTTTAAGATTATTCTATATACATTCGAGTTCAAATTTAGGTAAGACAGTTTTTCTCCTTCCATATCACGTGAAACAAGAAGGCAGAAGTTGACAGTCCTGGTTGTGGAGGGCCAAAGTCCTGCATGGTTTCAGTGTCCCGGCTTCAGCACACCTGATTGTAACGAGATGCTCGCTGGCAGGCTCTCGGTCGAGCTTCATGTTGACGCGGTGATCAGATTCAGGTGTGTTGAAGCAGGAACAGAAAGCGGTTCCAGGCTGCAGCCATCGAGGACAGAGCGTGCTCAGATCTGCAGTAACTTGTTCATCTTGAAAAAGTGTTTTTCCCATGTTTGTTTTGCAAGGGATTAGACTGGATAAGGTGAGAACAATGCTGTGTATTTATCTGTATATGCTTGTAAAACAAGGCAGTTTAACACCTGTTCAAAGCGGTCAGAAGAAAAATAACAATCAAAAGGTAATGTGAATTTAAAAGATTGCAAATAGTTATTGCGCAGTTTATCAAACTTTCTTTTTAATGAATTAATTTGACATGCTTTTTTTATTCAGCGTCCCTGTGTGTGATGAAAGGGTCCTCAAACGCATCATTTGTCTCTAGATTCGTGGATTCATTTTAGAAAACAGACCTCTTACAAGCCTGGAAACAAACTGACACAAAGTAGTAACAAAGTAAGTAACAAATTAATAAACACTCGCAGCCAAATCGTCAGGGTTGAGACAGTTTGAGTGGGAGTTGATTTCAGGTCGTTGGTGCAGGCGCACAGAAGGCTGTTTTTCCTGTTTTTTTGTGCAAACAAAGGGACCACAGAGCGCGACAACATCCTGGAAAGGCCTTTTCTACAATTGATCAACCCCCTCGATTGACAGAAACACTTCAGAGATGCAATCAGTTGAGGCCATATTTATAACCCCTTTTATTGGTTGGTTTACTGCCGGGAAAAACAAACAATTCTTTGACTTGTATCAAAGTTGTGTCTGTTGATATAGGTCAGTTTCTGTGTACTTATCGGTACTCATTAACTTGCACAGCTCTGAATTGCCTGTTTTGTTTCCTCATGACTTTATCCCTTATCAGCTGGCATGTGCAGCCGGTTTAACTGGAAAAAAAATGCCAGTCATAAAGAGCAAAGTGGGGCCTGATCTATGCCTTGTTTACATTGAGCTTTGGCTCTTGCAACGAGTCAAACAGGACCGTGACCCACACATGTAACTCCTAAAATTGATCCGTCTTGTTTAAGTTACTTTTGCGTGCTTGGCCTAAAAGTCTGGATCACTCCCATGAATGACGGGCAGTCTTTTTCCTCGAACAGAGCTCTCAAAGTTCGCAGCCATATGACAGACTTCACATGATATAAGCAGTGAGGGAGGGAGGGGACACAGCACATCTTTGCCACGCTGCTTGGTCAGCGCCAGCGTCTGCGCACTTCTTTCTACTTTCACCGCAACCACGAGTCGCAGTGCATCTCTCGGCAGAACTGCCACTCCTGCAGCTTCGCTTGCGTCCCTGCCGGACTATCTGTTTTTTAAATCTCATCAATGACCGCGCTCCCTCGACAACCTGCTCCCCACACCAAGTCGGGCTGACCTTGCCACAGAGCTTTGCCATAGAAGGGATCAGTGACAGTGTACGGACACACTCGCGGCTCAGATGTCTGCTCCAGAGCTCCCGGGGCTGCTGGCAGGTCGTCTTTAAATAGATAAGCACTTTAGTTGTATGCCAGAGAGGGGTTGTGACCTATGAGCAAGGTGATTGCTCAAGTTTATCTGCGTCTCAGAGGGTGATTCAGCAAAACACTGGCCCTGTCCGTTCGTCCTGTGGGTGACGGGAAGACACCAGCAGGCCGAATACTGTATTGAAAATGTCAAGCTGGATGTTTACCCTGCAACAAAGGCCTTTCAAACAAAATTGAGTTGAGTTCTGCTGCAATTCACAGTGCCCCCTCTTATTTTTGAAGGTATGTCAATAAACCGATGGATGCAACTTATGTTATTCACTCATCAAGGAAAGTCCTTGATGAGTGAATAACATAAGTTGCATCCAATCCATCCCCTCTTACTTTTGAAGGTTTATCAATAAATGGATGGATTGGATGCAACTTATGTTATCCACTCATCAAGGAAAGTCCTAATTTATGACAAACAATGGCCAGAATTGTTATTTCTCCACTCTAAGTTTCTGAAACTGTGTCAAAGGGCTTTGCTGACATAATCGGATGTAACCGGATCTCCCAAGTCACCAATGTTGTTCTCGGTTCATGTTCGCGTATCTTTTGCTCCTGTGAGGAAATGCCTGAAGGTGCATGTACATGGGCTTCAATTGCGCTTTTTGTGTTATGTGATTGATTTGTGCCGTTCTTTTCTCAGAGGGTCTGCCATGTTCCCGGATGCCCTGGAAGCAGCAGGCCGGGTGGAGGGCCTGCCACTGTCCTCCCCACAACCGCTACCAGAGCTCGATGAAGAGGAGGCAGAGGGTTCGCTCGAGAGGGGGCCCAAGACAAGAGGCCGCTACCGGCACAGCCTGCAGCTTTTAAAGCCCTTCAGGATAACACACAAGTAGGCAGAAATGTATTCAGACTTATGTGGCCGCTCTCTGACGGGGGACACCAGATAAACGCAGGCATGGAAGCGGACAGTTTTAGGCCAGTGTGCTGACGCACTGATAACAGATCTTGAAGATATACAAAGACTCAAAAGTTCATATTTGTTGTTTGCTGCTCGTCTACTACGCCGGGTGTTTGGGTCAGAGCAGGGGGCCATGATAAGGGATGGGAACTTATCCGCCTGCAACACACAGCACTATGTTTGAACATTTGCTGGCTGATAAACCAGCACTGAACCTTTTTTCTTTTCTTCTTTTTCACTGCTCTCTTAGATTTTTGTGAGGAGCGTGCAAATTACTGTCCAAACACTGGCGCCATGATTCCCCTTTCACTGACTTTGGCTTGCAAAGGCGCCGCTTATTTTTCAGCGCCCTATGTGGGCATGTTCCCCAAACATAGCGCCGGTGTGTGTGTGCACCTGCAACTTTTGACGTCTTACCCGTTTCCACTCTATTCCAGGCATCAGCACCCAGTCGATAACGCTGGCCTCTTCTCATTTATGACTCTGACCTGGCTCTCCCCACTGGCACTGAAGGCCTACAAGGCGTCCAGCTTGTCTATAGATGACGTGTGGGGACTGTCTTGCCATGAAGCCTCGGCGGTCAACTGCCAAAGGTGAGCTCACAATGGTTCTGGTGATATTGATCTGAAGGAAGAGACCTACGTGCTGCTGAGAAACATTGCTGTGCTTCGTGTAATTAAGGTATCACGACAGGCATTATAAATCAAAGGCTGGACAGGACTTGAAAACATAGGGAACTTCACATTTTCTTTTCTCTTTTCGTAAAGGCAAATGTGAACGAAATGATGCAGAGGTGACGCATGAAAACAGAGGGTAGCTTTGTTGTGTCAAACCAAAAGATCCTGCTCCTCTCTCGGGGCCTTTCTCAGTGGACTTTGCTCCTGTGCCTGGTAAACTGGTGGCTCTAAATGGAGCGTCAGTGTGTGTTTAGGGTGGTGATCGTTTGGATAAAGCAAGTGTAGAAAAGTGGTTAACAGCCTTTATTTTCCAGGACCCTCACATATTGCCAGTAAGAAAGGCTGTTGACTTCCTCTTAAATTTAGGATTTGCCATCATTTTAATGTGAAGCCAAACACTGACAAAAACTGTGCATCCAAACCTTGATACAACCTGTTTCTTTGTGCCAGAACTCAATTGTTTGCCAAACACTGAGCCAAACTGTTGCTGCTATTTTCTACTGTTTGATGTTTTTAGTGGATTCTTTTGTATTTCAACCCCTGCTAAAAAAAATCTCACTATTACACCAAGTTCCTGCCAGACATTGACGACTGTGGGTTACAGTATTGCCTCTAATCTCGGTTCACGCTTGTATACAAAGCTGTGTTTCGAAAGATGCCAAGTCAAAGTAAATATATGCAATTTTGTGACATCTTTCCAAAAACCTTCAGCTAATGTCATGGTTTTTGACCCGTTGTTTAAGAGGAGGGGAAAATGGGTCATCAGTTCTGTTGACAGTTTTGCTTCTTTTTATCTTTCCTGCGCCGCCCAGTTGAGTTTGAGTGTTTTACAAAATGTTCAGCGAAACCACACTATTAGTACAGACAAACAACAAGTATTGAAACGTCTGAGTAACAGCGAGTGTGCCTGCAGTGGTTTGCTTTAATTCATCCTGGGTTTAATGCCTGCCTCTCACTTGTATTAGAAGGTTTATGTGTCAGAGATAATATTTAATGGAAGTCCGCATGTTTTCATAATCCTGTGAAGTAAATGTCGTGTTTCGTAATGTAAGACACACGAGGCAGAAGCGAGCATGATCCGTGAAGGTTGAGAAGGTCGTGTTATTTGTTTCAAGTGGAGCTGAGTGTTATTGGGAGAGCCACGCCGAGCTGCTTCACTCTCACGGTGGTGGAAAAGATTGGTCTTTTCTAAACAAACATAACGAAGCGCTGTTGCTTTTCCACTCAAACTGAGGTCAAATGTATCGACTTAAATGGGAACACAAGGGCGGGAGCCCCATTGATTTCCAGTGTTATCAGAGAGAGATTTCAGACAAACATGATGTCTGCACGTTGGAAGGCTTTGCATGTTTGTGCTGTACGTCAGCCGTTCATGCAGTGAGGCTTAATTGACGAACATCCTGTTTTATCTTTACCATTACAGGGACGCTGTGCTGGGACGGGGGGTGCTAAGAATAGCAGGGATTAGAGATTACAGTGAGAGTTGGTACGCGACTTGGTCGGTTATGTCATTAACTCCTGTACCTGTGATCCACCGCGTCTCCCTGTCACTTTCATTAGCTGTCGCCGGATCAAGCGACCTGTTTGCGTGCCCAGCCAGAGCTTGAGGAATGGCCTGTAGAAGTGGACTTATTCCATGAATGAACTGCAAAGCTGACTGGCGAGCCTGTTAGGGGGCCTTTTTGTTTCTCCTGCTCTCTGAAATTCAGACCAATTCTTTCTCAATTACTCATGTGCTATCACATCTCACCACTGTGACTCTGCACCACAGACCAGAGTGACCATTTGAGGAAGTTTACTCTTGTATCTGGTGACAACTGCGTGGGTTGTCAATGACTTGTTCCGTTTAAAGATCGTGGCTCGGGGCCTGGAGGTTTAATGCTGCTGCTGCTGCTGCCGCTGCCGCTGCTTTGTGTGTATTGAAGAGCACATAGAAAGGAAGCAGCAAAGCAGCACAAAGCTATCGCACTGGCACGGGTGGGCGCCGGAGACAGGAGGGGCTTTATTTTTTTTGTGTTTACATAGCAAGAACGGTTACGCAACTTCGACGCAAAGCAGAGATGATGGTGAGAGGGGGAATTGGAAAAGCACCCTGGGAGAGTTAACACTTGTTGGTGCTCAGTGAGGTGCGAACCTTGAACGCAATGTCCCGGCCAGCACACTCTTGAAACATCAGCTTCGGTTGCCATCTGGCAAACTGAAACGATTGCTGTTAGGAACATTTTAGTCCCATTTAGAAGCAAATAGCCCACACCATCACCCTGCTGCTCTCACGCAGCATTTATTTCGATGTAGCTATACGTCCAAAGCCACGCTTGGATTAGTCCCACATTATTGAGTCCAAACATACTCAAAATATTGTAAATTGTTATGAGGGAAACTCTATAATGAGCTAAAATTGCATTTATGCTCTGTTTTTATAATGAAAAGTTCTGGGTGTTTGTTTTTTTTTTGCAATTCAACACTTAACGTATCGCTCGCACAAAAGTCTAATTTACCAAGCCTCAAGTTGTGTCTGTGCAGCTTTTGGGCAGCATTTAATTGCATTTGCTGAGATTCAACGCCATTTGACTTGGAGTAGTAATTATCGAGCTGTGCGAGAGTCTCATTGGTTTAATGCTCTGTCTATCTGTGATACGTTTTTAATAAAGTCGTTAGAGTGTAAATTACTCTCTGCAGCTGCTCGACTGCTGCTTTATAGAGCCATTAGCCATGATACATTTGGCCCAGAAAGATATTTTCCCACTTCAAGGGGAATTACACAGCAATAAACATACGTCAGAGCACCTTTAACATGTTTAGCCTGCCTCTCTGTTTAATGTGATGCATTATTTTGTATTATTCATCACAGGTCACTCTCACCTTTTCCTTTAAAAATGGAACAGTCCTAGTCACCAATTTATTTTCTTGTTTGTGCTGTTGAGAGACATTTAATTTAACACAGATAAATTCAATGCAGTCTTGTCAGGATCATTTTGAAAGCACAAAGTTGTACATACAAGTGCTGATTGCGGCACGTAGCATTGCCTTAAGTATGCAATGCTATGTGTATGACGATGCATGATAATGTGTGTGTAGCTCTTCCTTAACTTGTTTCCCGGTTTTCGGTTCCAGGCTTGAATTTTTATGGCACGACGAGCTCAAACGACGCGGCCGAGAGGGGGCCTCCCTGTCGAGGGTCTTCTGGAGGTTCTGCCAGACCCGCATGCTGGTGGCCGTCTTCTCCCTCCTCCTCACCATGGTGGCAGGCTTTGTCGTCCCTGTGAGTACCCACCAAATCCTCCCTGCCCTTTCGGTTGCACTGGTAGGCCTGCTGTGCTGTTCAGCTTGCTCCCTGGCTTCAAGTCCTGAGTCCATGTATTTACTGAAAATCACTTCATCCTGTTTCACGCTGGTCTGAAATGAAAACATACTGGGAGATTACAATGCTTTCAATCGCAAAACCCATAATAATGCCATAGATGGGGTAATTTCTCACACAGTCATGCTTTCTCTCCCTTATATCTGGCATCCAAATAACTCCCCAATAATTTACCAAAAGAAACTAAGCGCCAGCAAAGAAGTGGTTCATATTTCGAAAAAATTTCCACTCAAGTTTGATTTGTCTTTTTTTCCAGACTGAAGGTCAATTCTGCTAAAAGCTCCTTGGTGCTTTTTCTCAGTCACACTGTTGCTTTTATTCCTTGCTGTTCTTTTTGATGGTGGCTCTTAATGCATGCACTATGTCCTCACTACCAGCCGCAACTAATAGCATTAAGTGGATTTAGCTCTTACACAATGACACATTTGTTCAACATTCCTGTCTGATTTACTTGGTGCACTCGCTGATGAATCACTGCTGAAAAACTGTAGAGCTTTTCCCAAGCTTATCAGTTCAACTGTTATGCCAAAATTAAATTTTAAAATTAAACGGTGTATTCAACAAGTTTATGTTCATGTAAGTCAGACCAAAAAACTTTTATGTCTTTATTCGTTCACCATTCCAAAACTCAAATGGGGCTTTCACTGTACCTCCATCTTTATCTCTTTTCTCCCGTCATTTCTCGTCATTACATTGTTTATCTGATCCCCGCCCTGTTTATCTACATCTGTGGTATTTCCTAAAGTGAATACTCTGTTGTTCGACCCGTGTCTCCGGTTCCTTCAGGTTGTTTTTTGTTTTAAATTTAATACCTTTTTGCCTCTCTGACTTTTTTTTTTTTTTTTAATCAATCCTTCCTTGTGTTTTTGTTAACAGTCTTTTCCATTTGTGCCCCACTAATTCTCTCTGCATTGGTTCACAGGCTCTCCTGGTTCGGGCCCTGCTGGAGTATTGCCAGAGTTCAGAGTCACATGTGCCGTACGGCCTCTCGCTGGTCGCAGGGATATTCATCATGGAACTGATGCGCTCCTGGTCTCTGGCATTAATGTGGGCCGTCAACTACCGCACGGCCGCACGACTCCGCGGAGCGGCTCTTACCTTTGCCTTCAATAAGATCCTCCGCCTCCGCAGCACGAAAGACATCGGCCCAGGCGAGGTAGGTGGTGGTACGGCTCTGGAGGGGACACCACTCCAAATTAACAAAATCATCCGTTGCTGCAGGGCTACATGCAGATGATTGAGATGGGTTTAATTTCAGCTCTTACACCATTCTTGCTTAGATCTTGCCAAATCCCATCGCCTGAGGGAAGGGAAGCCGTCGAAGATTAGTCATTACACAGCTTAAGAGGAATCATTGTCCAACAAGTGAACGTGGGAATAGAAGGACAAGTGTTTTTGCAAAATTACTTTTTATACTCTTAGTGGTGGTACCTCAGTGTGTCATGTTGTTAAAGGTTTTAGTGTATTGGGGGTTTTTTTTCCCCGTTAAATTTGTTATGCAATTCTCTGTTTCTCCCCAGTTGATCAACATCTGCTCTGCTGACGGCCAGAGGCTGTATGAGGCCGTATCAGTGGCCTGCCTGCTGGCTGGGGGGCCACTGGTGGGAATCCTGGGTCTCTCTTACACCGCATACTTCCTGGGCCCCACTGCGCTGCTGGGGTCAGCAGTTTTCATCATCTTCTACCCGACTATGGTAAGCCTTGACAACTATGACACCTGAAACAGGTGAGAAGGAGTGAGAAGACATGGGAAAACCCCAATTTAGATATGGACAGACTGACACAACTGATTAATTTACAGTTGCTCCAACTTTTTCCAAACCATATTAACAACAGTTGCACATCTGAGCTGACTCGTCATTCTCTGCTGGAAATTCAGAATTTAGTCAGAAGACGACACATACTGTTGCCTCTTTAAAATCTTTAAGTTAATTCAAACAGCTGAAGAACTTTTTAAAAGCATCATAACTCTGTGGCTATCAATCTCCTGTCAACTTTGTAGCTGTTATTTTCAAATCACTCTCAGGCTGAGCTGTAGCCTGACAGCTGGAGACCCCAGTATTGATGGGAGAGGCGTTTATCACTCCGGTCCCCCGGACAGGCCTGCAGCACAGCTAATGTGATTGTGTCTGCTTTCATTTCCTCCCCTGCCACTTATTTCTCTTGTCATCATTTCCCCTGTTCCCGTCTGGACAGATGCTCGCATCGAAGCTGACGGCGTATTTCCGCAAGAAGTGCGTGGCGGTCACTGACCGACGTGTGAGGCTGATGAACGAGATCTTGGGCTGCATAAAGTTCATCAAGATGTACTGTTGGGAAGATGCCTTTGCACAGAACATCCATAGTGAGTGGCTGTCCCTCTTCCTAATGACTCAGCGCTGTATGTGTTGCTCATTTCCTGTTTTTGGCCAACGTCAGAATGGCACAAAGTCCCGAGGACCACATGCCATCCTGTGGGTTTGTCAATCCTCGCATGTTCCACACGCCTAATAGACTTTTGCTGCATGTGAACACCTGTCATTGTCTGAAAATTAGCCAGTAAGTGCTCAGTTTATCACCTGAAATTAGACTTATCCTCATTGCGAAGCAGCAAGATAACCCTGACCTGAAATCCATTTCCATTAGCTGGAGCTGTTTAAGTGGTTCCCTGTGCCATCGTCTATAATCAAAGCCAGTTTGAATCCCTCTGCTTCAAGGTTAATTTGCAATGTGTTTGGGCCCTTATGATACGTTAAACGACTGTCAAGGCTGTTTTACGTATTCATGAATTAGGAGAGGCCTTCTCAGGAGGTCGGGCCTTTATGTTGTAGATAACAATATTTTTCAACCTTTTTAATCGGTTGCCAAATTGGTCAGGTGGGACTCATTTTCAACACTGTCCTGTGATTACCTGTGATAATGATAATTAATTGGCATTCAACTTAATGCCCACTGATCCTGAAGTGTTACACCTTCAGTCAGTTCACTTATTTGTTCATGGTGGAGGATTGTTTATGAATCCAAGAGGTGTGATTCATGCTAAAGGACACGTATCAAGCGGAAGATGTCCCACGGGGTACCAGAATGAGAAGGAGCTCTCCGACTTCACACACACACACACAGTGCTGTTGGAGCTGAATTAAAGATGCGTACACTTTTTTTCCGGTGTGTTGACTTAACAAAGCAGAAGGCACATGCATTTGGGAGATACAAACATGGACGGAGGGGTCAGTTTTTGGGCATGAGACTCTGCACATTATCAAGGTTCAGCAGGCTTTGAAGCCTCTTTCAGAGGAGAGCCACTTGTCCTCCCTCTTGTAGCGACTATTTCTGTCTACTCGCCTGGTTGGTGAGTGACTCTCACCGTGTTGTTGATTGAATGTTCACTGGAAAATCCTTTGGGAGTCACTGAGCCATTACTTTATTTCCACTTTCTTTCCGTCATTCTGTGCCTCACTTTATCATCTTTCCTCTTATCTTGTTGCAGAGGTGCGATCGGAGGAGAGGAAGATACTGGAGCGAGCGGGGGTCGTCCAGAGCCTCACTGTGGGAGTGGCTCCAATTGTTGTGGTGATTGCAAGCGTGTGCACCTTCACCCTTCATATGGCCTTGGGCCATGACCTCACTGCTGCAGAGGTATTTTATATGAGCACCGACAGTGTTGCTCCGTGTTTCCGCCTTGTATTTTTAATGTTTGGCCACTCTAATCCTCGTTCCTAACAGAAATATCTCGGATTGTATCGAATCTCTGATAAGGCATGAAAATAACAATAATCTCACCATCACGTTGTTTTTAAACTGAGTTTATTTATTTGGCAATGGCAACCTTTTCTCAGTTGATGTCAGTGATCAGCATTTCAAGAATACTTGAATGTCAAGAAAAAGCATTGTGAACCTTTTTCTTCCATCTCTGCACATCTTTTCCTAGGCTTTCACTGTTGTTGCTGTGTTCAACTCCATGACCTTTGCCCTCAAAGTAACACCACTCGCTGTGAGGTCCCTGTCTGAAGGCGCTGTCGCAGTTAAAAGATTTCAGGTGAGGACTAGAGGGAAGGATTTCACATTGCATCTTTGACACGCAACCCCCTTCAACACTGTGAAACGATATCAGGCTGCTATCTGTGGTCAAACTGTGAAGGTCAGGGGTCTAAAAGGGCTCAGGTTGGGAGTACAATATGTCAAAAGGTCAGCACATCTCGACATGCTCAGAGATGATTAAAATATGGGTTTGTCCATTCTAAAAATGTACCTATTCACACCACATACTGACATTTTTGACACACTGATTCGAAACACATGGTAAAAGTCGCACATCAGTGAGAGGTGGTTTCACAGTGCCAGCTGGGGTTAAATAAGCACATATTTCTGCCTAAACACTCAAAGTACTCTGTGTTTTTTTACACGTACGCAGTGCATTACGAAAAAAACCAGTGATGCCTTCAAGGACAGATTGTACTCTCCTTTAGGCAACACCCTGAGGAATGAAGTGTGACTGGCAATCCTCTGTCTCTAGCGCTTTGCGATACGCAACGTAGTAGCTAGTAAATGCACAACTGTAAATTACTTTATTCAAAAGATGTCTGACTTCCTCTGTACACTGAATATAGTTCTGTATAATAGTATGAACCTGTAATATTGGAGCATAAAGTTTTTAGTTTGAAACCACAACTGACTGTCCACTTTGCATCCCTGCAGAGGCTCTTCATGATGGACGACAGAGAGGTGGTTTTGGTCAGAATGCTGAATCCTGACAATGCGGTAGAGTTTCAAGATGCCACCCTGGCATGGGAGAAGGCCCGTTCTGCAGCTGCAAAGACCAACCCGCCCCCCAAAAAGAAAGGTGGCATGATGCGCTTGCTGCGTCGGGAGAAGCTCAGCTTGTACATTTCCACAGAGGACAGCAAAGCCAGCAAAGAAGGTCCCAATGCACAAAGCCTCCTCACAAACATGGAGCAGGAGAGTCCGCAAAGCACCATCTCCTCCACGCAAAGTATCCGGCCTCCTCTGCACAAGACCCTGCACCGCATTGATCTCCGCATTAAGAGGGTAATACCACAAACGCCTAAGCAGATTAGTGGATTGCTGATGAGGAATTTTAAGAAACCTGAACTTGTATTGTATAATTCCCATAGTATATCTGTTTTCAACTTCTCCAGGGTTCGCTGGTTGGAATATGTGGAGGTGTCGGGAGTGGAAAAAGCTCCCTTCTGTCTGCTCTCCTGGGACAGGTGGGTTTCAGTTCCACGTTTATCCTAATTTTCATGTCAGAGTTCCTCTTCAGAGTACAGACATGAATCACACCACAGACTGCTTCTCGCACAGAGCCAAGGAACAGCCTACATTTCGAGTGCTGGCTCTGCCCTCAACTTTGTTACTGTATTGCAGATGACGCTGCTGGAAGGAAATGTCGCTGTCAGCGGTGGTTTTGCTTATGTGTCTCAACAAGCCTGGATCCTCAATGATTCTCTGAAGGAAAACATTCTCTTTGGAAATGACTTTGACCCAGACAAGTAAGACTGATGGTTGTACATGCACGATCTAAAGATTAAGCCTGAGTTTTGGCGACGCGTCGCTCAACTTCTTCGTTCCCACATTAGATACAATGCTGTGCTGGATGCCTGCTGCCTTCTCCAAGACATTGAAGAGCTCCCATACAGAGACATGACTGAGGTAACTGTGGTTTCTCTTTGTGCAGACTGTCTGTGCTGCCATCTCTGGTTTCTGAAATTTCTTGCACAGCAGTTGCAAACTCAATGCGAGCAGAGTGTAATTTAGCAGTTATTCTTGTTTCTCCTGTCTAGATCGGGGAAAGGGGGGCTAACCTGAGTGGGGGGCAGCGTCAGAGGGTGAGCATGGCACGTGCGCTCTACAGTGAGCGGCCCATTCTTCTCCTGGATGACCCTCTCAGTGCTGTGGATGCTTGTGTGGGCTCGCATGTCTTCAATAAAGCCATCAGAGGTGTTGCCAAAGGCAAGACGGTGCTCTTTGTTACGCACCAGCTGCAGGTGAGTGGAGCCTGTGAATCTTTAATGAGCCCACATTTTTATGTCTCTTTTGCTGCTTTAATGACCCCCAAACTCTGAGCTGTAAAAAGCAACGGGAAAGTCCAAAGCTTTAATCGCCACGAAGCGTCTGCAACATTCACATTTTGGCCTCTTTCCTTTTTGTTTCACTTTCTTTCTCAAGTATCTGCCTCAGTGTGATGATGTCATTCTGATGAAGGACGGGCAGATTGCCGAGCACGGCACCCATGCACAGCTAATGGCTAGAGAGCGTGACTATGCCACCACGTTCAGCAGCATGCAACAGGAGGTAAGGCCAGGGGAACGCGAGGAACAAAGCCAACCTTTTGAATGAGGCAACTTTGGCCCCACCGCACAATAACATTCAACATTACAAGCTGAATAATTCATGAGCCCAGAAATGCTGGCCCAATTGCCGAGAAATGTTAATGCATACGAGGCTTTTCATTATTTATGCACGCATTGATTTCCTGGTGAGCTGCTCAGGACCATGTCACCAGTCTCTCTGTTTGAACGACTTCACAGGAGGCTGTTGTCGTTTCTGTGATATGTGGTTGCATCTTGTTTTGAAACTCACTCGGCACTCTGCTTTTTGTCCCTCAGAACCTGGTTAAAGAGAACTTGAAAAACAAGCGGTGCACCGCAGCGAAAAAGGCTGACAGTGCTGTTGATGTTGCCAAGGTCAGACCAAAGGTGGAAAACAAGAGTGGAGGTGAGACAGCCCGCTGCTTTTCATGCTCCACATTTAAAATGAATGCTAAATGGTATTTTTCTGGGGTACAGCTTCTGCTTAACTTCTTCGTGGTTCTTTTTCTTGCTCCTTTAATTCAGAACAACTGATTACAGCTGAAGAGAAAGGCTCTGGCGCAGTCGCCTGGTCTGTTTATGGAGCCTACATAAAAGCAGCCGGAGGTTCGCTGGTCTTCTTCATCAACAGCTTCTTCTTCCTCTCCACCACGGGCAGCATAGCCTTCAGTAACTGGTGGCTCAGCTACTGGATCCGGCAGGGCAGTGGGGTGAGTTGGGCGACGTTCACAACAATAAAACGCCTCCTTTTAGTATGCATTTGGCTCCCAAAAGGAAACTAACTGGTGTGGCATAATGAGTTGTGGCAGGCAACTGAGCAATAATCTGAATATGCATGATTAAAAAAGTAACGGCACCTCGGTAAACTTAATTAAAAACAAGCATCGGCGTCGAGGAAACAGATGTGCAGCAAAGCAGGCGGTGGCTGCTGTTTAGGAATGTGCTCGGAATAGTAAACTTGACCGAACTGACTGAGTTTTATGCATTTTTTCCCTGTAACCCAAAGTGAGCTTTTCTCATTTTCATCAGAGACCAAACTGGGAAGAAAAGTCATATTTTTCCCTGCAGTCTTTGTAATTTGTTGCTCCATCTGCCCCCAGAACACGTCATTAATCTCAGTGAACGAAACGATGGCGAGCGACAGCATGAGACTCAACCCTCATATTCAGTTCTATTCAACTGTTTACATCATCTCCATGGGAGCTGCTTTACTGCTGAAGACAATGAGAGGGCTGGTGTTTGTCAAGGTGGGTTCCTTCACTTCATGTGATATAGAAATCTGACGTATTCGTGCTTTACAGTAAAGCGGCGCTTCTCCTTAATTGCCTGCGCTGCCTTTCGTTCATACGCTCATAGTTGCGGCGCAATAATTGAAAGGGCCTGCAGGCCAAATCCATTTATCTGTCCAGCGCAACGTCTCTCGACCGCGCCTGTCCGTCTGTCTGTTTGCGAAGGGCAAAAGAGACAAAGCAGCTCCGAGAAAAAAGAAGGATGTGTGCATTGCAGCTGTGTGCCTGCGCATGTCAGTGCCCCCTCGGGTGTGCGCCCTCTTTTTCAGGCTAACCCGTCCTGACACTGCACTGCAGAGATTAGGTCCCCACGTTAATGTGTGCCACTTGAAATTGCTAATTTTTCAAAGATGGCTAATCTTTTTTTACCTCTAGCTGTGGCGAGATCTTTCTGAGTGTTAAATATTCCATTAATAGAATTAATTTGTTCTCTGCTGCCACATGTAATTTCTGTCCAGTTGCTGAAATGTCTCCGGCGCATTAGGTCACGGCCTTTATGTCAGCCTCCCAGAAACTCATTATAAATAAAGATTTGACAGCTGGGCTTGTGCAAGTGAAAGACAAAAAAGAAGAAGTATCTCGCCGTCACTGCGCACATGCTCAGCATATGCGTTTGCTCACGCTGCAGGCAACATGTGAGTGCCACTGTATTTATCCATTGTGGGTTTGACAGACAATTTCCTCGCAGCTGTCTGTTTATCCAAGCCGTGATGGTTTCCATATGTCTCTTAAAGTTGTTTGTTTACATGTGTCAGGTTTCATGTTCACACACAACATGTTGTCTGTGTTGACAGTGCACGGTGAAGGCTGCCTCAGCGCTCCACGACAAGCTGTTCCGCCGGCTCCTCCTCAGCCCTATGCACTTTTTCGATACGACACCTCTGGGTCGAATCCTGACCCGCTTCTCCAGGGACATGGATGAGGGTGAGGCTTGATTTGTCTTGACTGTGAACCGTTCCCCCCGGGAGAGCTCTCAGTCAGTGAAGTCACCCTGGTTGACAAGGTGTACTGCCAGCACAGTGTGATTTGACATAGAGTATTTTCCCTAGTGAGTGTCTCTCTGTTATCCACTTTGCTGGTGTCTTTGTTTGACATGTTGATTTTCTGTGTTGTTTTTTGTATGTTTCGGGATTTTTTTTCTTTTTATTTCCAAGCGTATTTTTGGAAACCCCTTCAAGTCACCTTCAGAGTGTCAGCCTCGTTTTCTGTCGTTCATGAGAACAGTTATTCTGCGGGACAACGAAGAGAAAAGTCTTTCACGTGTGAATCTTCAATGTGTCTGACATGGTCTGTTTCCCCTCTGCACAGTGGATGTGCGCCTGACCATGCAGGCTGAAATGCTGCTGCAGAATCTGACCCTGGTACTATTTTGCTTGGGAATGGTGGGCGTCGTCTTTCCCTGGTTCCTGATCTCGGTCCTGCCGTTGGGAATCTTTCTCTGCGTTGTCAACCGCATCTCCAGGTCAGACTTGTGCCACTGCTGTGGGTTTTCTTGTCTGTTGGCGTAAAATCCCTTCTCCACCGCAACATAGGTGCTCAGGGACAACCTCTGTTTGAAAGAAGAAACCCTCCGTTTTGAAATAGTTTTCAACACAACAGCCAATGAGGTTTCCAAATCTTTCTCAAATCATTAATGTGTCACATGAAGTCACTACAGGCTGCCGCGAAAAATAACCGCAGGTAAATTCTTGTGGAAGGAGTGTTGGAATAATTTTTACATGTGTAAAGTGTTATCGGTCTCTGATTTAATTCTTCAGCTTGCTGTAAATTTTGCAGGAAGACGTCAGATGATCTGATGATTCTGCTTTGGTCATTATTCATGTTTTTTTGCAGCAGTGCTGCAATAAAGGTGAACACACCGAGGGGAACAACAAGCAGCTGGTGTCTTGAGAAATAACCACAATTTCATGTTCGCCTCTGTATATGAGATCAAGAGCCGTTTTATTCCCTGTGCCGTTTCTGCGCTTGTGTAAGGTTTGGATTTATAAAATTAGGATTCTTTATAAACAAAACATAAATGTTTCAGTCAGAATTTGATTATGCTGAGCTATTGTAGCAATTTCAAAGATAATCAGAATCAATATTCATGCTTGGATTAGTTTTAGAATGCAGAGAAGTTTGTTTTATATTGCCCTCTATCAAACTGATTTTCTTTTTCTTTGGAGTGAAATCACACACAAAATTATTACTTTAGGGATGACCTTAGTGACTTCACATCATCGTTCCTCATCTTAACTGAAGATTTGTTTGTAATGTTGAGTTTTGATAAAGAAGTAAAGAAGTGGCACATGAGATCCACAAGGAAAGGATGACAAGTGTAAGCAGGAGATAGTGATAAGCTCTTCAAAAGGATGAAAAGCTGCATCTCGCGAAGTCACGACATCCCAGGATATGTATGGATGTTACATCAAGCCAGGAATCCCATTGAAATTACCCACTTTTAAAGCAGTTTTTATTGAATTCTGAAATGAAACTGCCCAGGGCATAAACATGTTTGTCTGGATCATAGCCCTGGAGCGAGGAAGTGTCATGTACTCCCGCTCTCTCGCCTCAGCTTTTATGAGAAAACCAAATGATTCATGGGAGACTTGTAATTCCCATGCACTCTCCATTCTGCTTTGGCATCTAAAAGTAGGAAGACATCGCACCTTTGTCAGTAAACCTCTCTGGCTCGCATCGAGCCGAGGACGGCGAGCTCTGTGTCTTTTTGGCTTCCAAGTGTGCGGCTGTCTGATGTTGCTCATGATATTGCTCATACATCGCAGCGTGGTGATGCTTGTACTCCCGTCTGTCATCTAATTACCTCATGACCACACAGCCACATCTTCAAACAGATCTATTTTCCATTCCGTTGAATGTGAGTGTAAAGTTGGATTGTCTGCCTTTCCTTCGATGGCTCACAAACTCGCCAGCTTGTTGAACGCTACACAAACAGTTCAACCAAAATGTGACTGTTTTTTGTGCTTCTCAAATAAGCCCCGTGTACGTTGGAGAGACTTGCATCTACATTTCATATAGCCACTGTCTTCTGTGGTTGTTGTACACTGTATCCACATGAGCATTTTTCTTCCTCTGAAAAATGTGCTATCGGCATGCCAGAGCCTCTTTCCACACAACACTGCACCATTTTCATTCAAATGAGGCTGAAGTGAGACCTCAGAGTTCTGCAGTGCTGCAGACTGATTGAGATTTCTGTAACCCTCCAGTATAAAAAAGCAATGCAGAAATCACATGCAGAATATTTCTAGAGATCCCCGAAATTTGCTTGTTAATACAAATAGACAGTTTACAATGGCAAACACTTTCTACATTTCATCAAAATTTGAACTGTCGTAAAAAAAAAAGTTAATTTGTTCTTGAGATTGTGGGTCGAGGGGGCAGAATGACACAATATGACCTTATGTAGAAGTTTACCACTGAAAAGACTGACATCATAATGGTTCCCAAATACACTCTAAATTCTATTCAGAGTGAAATTCAAAAGTTTTTTTTTTGTTTGTTTTTTTACAAAATTGAGTTTTTTCCCCCTTGTTTCTTAAAACGAAGCTTTGGAGGAGAAACATGTCTTCTGGTTAACTATCGGCCATGTGACTATTCACACAGACATCCCGTTCAATCGATGCTCTGTCTCATTCCTCAGTTCTTCTTGTTAATTACTCCCTTTTTTTCACTTGAAAAGAACATTTCTACATCTATCCCCATTAAATACGTCTAATCATAAGCAGACAAAGAAGTGCACTGCTTTTAGTAATTATGCTGGAATCCATCCTTCTCAGGAAGTTGATGCTGGTTCGCAAATGCGAGCAACAAAAGTAAGTTAAGCAGCAAAGTTTCATAAAAAGGAGGTTGAGTGAAAGTTTAATGGCAAAACGTGGGAGAAAGGTTAAAATGCTGAATTAAAAAATCAGCCCTGTAAAACAAATATCGCTTTACTGCATTCATGTACAGCCTCAAAGTTAAAAGACAAACTTCATCATTCAGAGACGGTTGAACGTAATGATGTGCTGCTGTTGATTTCCAGGGTCCTGATTCGAGAGCTGAAGCGCCTGGAGAACATCAGCCAGTCACCGTTCACCTCTCACATCACCAGCAGTCTTCAGGGACTCTCCACCATCCACGCCTATGGGAGAGGACCAGACTTCCTCCAAAGGTCAGTAAATTGGTTTCCGTCTGTGATTGACGCACATCAGCTTGAGTTTCATCTCATCTCTCCGTGTAGTTTTCAGTCTACCCCTCAGCCAGCAAGTTTACACCGGACCTCATACAGGGAAATGTCCTCTCAGCAAGCAGGAGGCAGAGGGTTGTGCTCACTGTTGCTCCGGCTGTAATTGGATTACAGTATCTTTGTTGTTTTTTTTCCTCTCCTAGATATCAGGAACTGCTGGACACCAACCAGGCCGCCAACTACCTCTTCAGTTGCGCTATGCGTTGGCTGGCTGTCCGCCTGGACCTCATCAGTATCTCTCTTATCACTGCTGTTGCGCTGCTCATTGTCTTCATGCACAATCAGATACCTCCAGCTTATGCAGGCCTGGCGATCTCATATGCAGTGCAGGTTGGTAAACAAACACCAAACGCACAATGTGTGGTCACTTTTGCAGGACCTTTTTCTGTGAGTCAGTATTTTGACACTGAGAGAGTCACAGTTGAAGTGAGGTGACATTTACCTGGACTCATTTTGCTAATCATTTGTTCGGACGATGTCAACTTTAACAGATTTAAACCTTGTTTTATGATTTCGGTCATAAAATGTGTTTTTGCTCCAAGGTGTCAGTTGAGTTCAGCAGCTCATGATTACTGAGGTCGAAGTTGTTGTAGGTAAATATTACTGAATTATCCAGACGACTCTCCGAACTAGCAAATCGACTTTGAATTATTTGACTGTTTCTATCCTGGTGGGTCTTTGTTGCTTTTTTTTTTAGCTGACTGGATAAATTTCAGTGTTTCTGTTTTTCAGCAGCCGTGTGTTTACCTAAAAATCATGTATTTAAGGTTCACCTGTTTTTGATATCATCGTTTTCAGAAACTTGAGTGTGTTTTTTGCTTGACAAAACCAATCAATAGTTTCCATTGGTTTGATAACTTTGTGGCTTAGCATGATATTTAGCCATGCAGAGAAGCTATGAGCAGATCTTTAAGCCCTCAAGACATCTGTCCATTTTCATACTGAATTATTTTTTATTCACACGAGTAAATTTACAAGTACTCGTCAACAACTGGTTATGACCTCAAAGTCGATGTTTAATGTAAACACCCAAGGTTGTTCACAAGCTCATGGCCCATTATTTGTGTGTTATTTATTCAAACAATTATTGCTTTAGTTCATGCTATAGTCACTGTAGTCATGGTAACTTTAGCAGACCTCAATTATATTTCCAGCCATGTAAAGAAGTGATCATTGGTGAATCTGTTAGTCATGCTTTACAGTTTAGCTGCTCTACTGAAAAGACTTTCTCATATAAATCATAAGTGTGGCGTGTCGTCGTTAATCATCGTCTTTAATCCCTTTTGCTCTTCTTTGTTGTCTCGCAGCTGACCGGCTTGTTTCAGTTTACTGTGCGACTGCTCACAGAGACTGAAGCTCGGTTTACATCTGTAGAGAGGATCAATCATTACATAAAGGTAAGAGCATTGATTAGCACAGTGAGGAAGGTGGATTAAGTGGCACTCAGGCACATTGCACACAGTCACTGACTGGAATCACATCACCAGGACAAACCAGTGAAACGGAACAGATGGATTCAGAGTCGCCGGCATGTTTATTTGTGTCTGTGTTTTCTGTGTGTGCATGTGATTGTGTGATAACCGCAGCAGGAAGCAGATAGAAGCGCAGTGTGTGGTCCATGCACACTCCAGAACTCATGGCAAGGCTCGTGTCACACAAGAGCCAAAAACCACAAAGATGCACAGACAAACTCCAACTTTTTTTCTTCTCAAGTGCTAAGAAAAGCTCATAGAGAGCAAATCACTCCAGATCTGTCAGGGGGCTTGCACCTGCACCGAGATTCGAAGATTATTGCCTGATACCATCACTTCTCTTATCTCAGAGTCTGGGGAGTGAAGCGCCCAGAAAGAGTCCTGAGGCAGCCACTCCTGCCCCCTCCTGGCCTCAGGAGGGTAACATCACCTTCCAGGATGTGAGGATGCGTTACCGCGATGATCTGCCGTTGGTCCTCAAGAGCCTGTCTTTCACCGTTTTCCCCGAGGAGACCATTGGCATTGTTGGCCGCACAGGATCGGGTATGATCAACAGGTTGTGTTCGTTGGCGAGCATCTCTTTGGTCTGAGGAATTCCCTTCTGTTCATGCTGGCATTTCTGTCTGTGCGATGCAGGGAAGTCGTCTCTGGGTGTAGCCCTGTTCAGACTTGTGGAGCTGACTGGAGGCTCCATCCACATTGACGGGATCAATATTGCACAGATTGGTCTGGACGACTTGCGCAGCAAGCTCGCTATCATTCCTCAAGAGCCTGTACTCTTCATCGGTACAGTCAGGTAGTGTAATCACGCTCACTCCTTGCTACAGAATTGTTTTGTCCTCCATTATTTTCTTTTTTGTATCGATTATGCACATCAGTGAAATCAAATACATGCACTTAATGCACCTGCTTTAATAGAAAATCTGTTTTAGCCATGCAGGCAGATGCCCACAATCGATATCTGTAGCTCATTGAAATTTTCGCATGGTTGTTATGTGGCCTTCACATCTGAATCGTGATTTCTTCAAGCTTTAGTCAATTGACCGATCTATTTTTCAAAATATTCTTTTTACCACTTTATATAAATGTATGATAAACAACAAAGATCAATAACATTTTTACATGTTAGTTGGCATCTGTGCTCTTGTCTGGACGGTTGCTGTCATTTCTGTTATTAGCCTGAAATTGGCTTGCGCGTGATTTGGCGTTCATGTGTTGTGCAGCCAGCAGTGATCCGCTCAGTGGCTCTTCAGAGAGAAATTCCAGCAGAAACAAAAGATGCGGCTTGGAACTAAAACAGCTGCATTGACAGACAGGAATAAATCAAATGGCAGAGTAGCATTGTCTTCATGTCATCAGCTGCCAGCTGCTTTTTGTGAGGCAACTAGTTCAGTCCTGCAGTGAGAAGTGATTGCAATCACTGATATTTTGCAGTCATCTATTTTTCACATCTTTTGATACAATTCCCACGATTTTTACTCCAGTTGAAAAATCTTCACCTTTCTGATTGCTGTTTGAAACAGGAGTAATTTGGACCCATGGGATCGGTACTCTGACGCTGAGATCTGGGAAGCTCTTGAGAAGACGCATATTAAAGAAATGGTGAGTTGTAGAATAGCCGGATCGTCGCTCTTTCCACAACTTGTCTTAAACCATCGTCTACATCAGTGTTTGTGCCGTGTTTGCGTTTCCCAGGTGAGCCAGCTGCCTCACTCACTGCTCTCAGAGGTGACTGAGAACGGTGAGAACTTCTCGGTGGGAGAGCGTCAGCTTCTCTGCGTGGCCAGAGCCCTGCTGAGGAACAGCAAGGTGCTGATTGTTTAACACTGCTGCTTCACATTTTCACCGCTTATATCGCATGAAGACGAGCTTCTCAGTTTCTGCTGAAACTTCGGTTCTATTGAGCCCCTCTGTGTCTCCACCTGGATGGGATACCACTGCCACCTAGTGGTGTATAATATAACTACAGGCCAGAAAGTTGTGAAGCTCGACTTGTATCCATTTTGTTTTTCATTCGTTGTCAAAATCGCACAAATCCTGCATATGTGAACTTAAAAGTATAATAATTTTGCTTCATGAACTTTACTTTTTAATTTCCTGATTATTTTTCACTCTGGATATTCATTGACTGTTTTGCTCCCACTCCAGGTCCTCATACTGGACGAGGCAACAGCAGCCATTGACACAGAGACGGATCGTCTTATCCAGGAGACCATCCGCAGTGCATTTGGCAGCTGCACCACTCTCATCATTGCCCATCGTCTGAACACAGTGATGAGCTGCAACAGAGTCATGGTTCTGGATAATGGCCAGGTGTGTATCGATGCAACATGACTGGACATACAGTTTGGTCTGTTGGTTGAAAACTGAATACCAAGTTGAAACCTCACTGATCTCCTGGATGAACTTGGTCTTTCCATGGTGACAAATGAGATAAGACGGCACGCATCTTACCTGAGTGGTTTTACAGCCAACTTTAAATGCAGACAGAGAACATGAAGTGCCTACAAGTGATTACCACGTTCAGTTGCAGCTCCTTACCCTGTTAATAAGATGAGTGCAGCCCTCCTTTCAAAGGATTCCTCACCATGCTGACAATACTGTGCCAAAAGTGGTGGATGTATCAGGTTCAGGTTGTAAATTTAACCCCTAATTTATTGCCACTGTGATTCTGTAATCCCCTTTACAAGCCAATTTTGCAGCAGGTCCCCAGTGAAAAGGCAGTTCAAGCAACATCAGCGAAGCTAAAATCTTTTGCTGTTAGTAGGTTGCCTTAAATGATCCATTATTCATCCTGATGGCATTAAACGGCACATCTTCAGTTCAATGATCACAGGATCTTTCAGTTTTATCTTTTCCTTCTATAGTGTATGGTTCTGTGGGCCACACTGTCTCCATTCAAAATGTCAAACATGGTCACAATTACAGATGAGGTGTGTGTTTGAGTCATGTCAACAGCTTTATAGAAGAGATGGGTAGTTATCAGCGCTGGTTACAGAAGCTTGTGTCACTCAAAGTGTAACAAGGCTGTTTGAGGACAATATTTTCCCAATATTAAAATGCTTTTCATGCTTTGCCGCTGGGAAAAGACTTAGGTTTGCGATATTCTCCAAGATAATATACCCAGACTCTATATGCTAGTTCAGATTTTCTTGTCTTATTTTTTTTTCTATCATTTTGTCATCACAGATTTTGGAGTTTGACAGCCCCGCCGCCTTGCTGGCAGATGAAAACTCCCGATTCAGAGCCATGATCGAAGCGTCAGAAAGCCAAAGCAGATAAGGCGACGTATTGCGGCTGAACTGAGGACGTGATCCTGCAATACATTGACACACAGATAGTTCAGCATGGAATAAACCAAGTCTTGCCATCGGGTGACCTTGGCAAGTGAAGAAAAACAGTGAAGTCTCAGTGTCACAACGTCCATTCGTTTTTCCACACCAAAGACCAAAAAAAAAACCCCAGTTTCGAGCAGCACAGCAAGCAGCAGTATGCAAAGTAAGAAGTGACAGCCTCCCTGCTGTTTTGACACAGGAGGCTAAACAATCAACTGCAAGTGAAACAGAGTTGAGACTCTGACAATAGCACTTTATGTTTCATGTGAATAGGCGAAGGACACAGGGTGCTTCCTTTTCCTTTAGGAGTCCTGTTAGTCAGTGATTCTAAACTAGTTTTAGTCAAGTTATTCTTATAACTTCAAGACCTCACTGTGCGAAAATATACTGTAACACAAAAATGAAATAGTACACAAATATTTATAGTTTCACAGATTTTTTTTAACTATGGGATTTTTTTATTTTGTACTAGGTGATCTTTACAGTGAACCTTTAAAATAAGGTACTCTCTAATTACAATAGGTTTGTCTTGTTTTTCTTGTAATTATGCAGTAATTTCAGTGACGTGTTGCAGATGCGATATGTGCCTAGAACTTTAAACACTTTCAGGTTATATAATGGAATTAGCCATGTGAGCATGCATTTGAAACTGCATGCAAGTACTGTGTGTGTGTGTGTGTGTTTGTGTGTGTGTGTGTGTGTGTGTGAGATTTTTTTGTTGTGGTTTTTTTTTAATGAGGTAATGTTTCAAAATGCTGGAGTTGAAACTGTGCAACGTTTTCTGTTGTGGAGGCCAGTTTAATATTTCCTTGTGCAGAGGTACAGATGGTGTGGTACATTTTTTGCAACAATGATGAGGAGGATTGACATCGGTGTGTGTCTTTATATGACGTGTTTTCACAAGTCTGAGGTCGAAACTTCTGCCTTAAAATCAAGTATGTGCTGAACAATCAAGAAATGTGCAATATCTTCCGATTGCTTTGATACACTTTCAAGATCGCCTTTGTACACTTCAGATTGTAACGTTGCAATATATTTTGGTGAAATGTTTGATTTTTAATATAAAGATTCTTTCTTAATAAAAAATGTTTTTTTATAGTGTGCTTTAATGTGTCCATTTGTTCCGGGTTGAGGCTGAAAGGAATCTCCCCAGAATTCCTGTTTACAGGTTTTGGAGTCTTTTTTTTAAATCCAGATGAGCTGAAAGTGTGGTGATTTTGGAAGATTACAAAGTTTAAAAGCCAAAAAAAAAAACCAAAACTAAATGTTGGAACAAAAAGTTAAAAACAATATTCAGTCACTTTTAAAAAAAGAAATGCATTTCCACTGTGTGTTCTAACACTGCTGAACAATTAAACTAAATTGCAGTTAAGAGTCTAAGTTATCAAGACATTTAGAAGCATCACGGTTGTTCCCTTTTGATAGGACGTGATCATTTCAGGAAAGTCGAGGAGCTTGAAGCATAAACAGGTTTGCTGACCCCTTCCAATCTGCTACACCTGTTGTTAATACAAACCACACAAAGGTAAAACACACCACCTGTCCAAGGGCTCTCATCTCCAGACTTCATCGAACATCTGTTCACAGGCATTTCATCATCAGCAACCCACAATAGATCCACTTGTTTTATTGCTCAAGATCAACATCCAGTGAGAATTATGAAGTTTCCCTTGACAGCAGGGGTGTCAAACCTAAGGCTTGGGGGCCAAAGTAAGTGAGACACAAGGACCCACAACTGAACAGCAGATGGCAGCACTGTCGATGGTAATGTGCCACTGAAAGCTAGCTACCGTTTTGATAGCAAGGTAGCATTAGCTCAACACCAAACTATGACATGGGTCATGTGAAAGCATGCTGAAAGCTGCAGAAACATTTTCCTCTTTGAATTTCAGTTGTCCCGTAGTTTGGATACATTGATTACAATTAGGATTTTTTTTTTCCTCCACACTTGAAAAACATCAATGTTGCTTTTTGATAATGATTTAACATTCAATTTTTTTTCTGCCCTGGCCTCATTGACTGTGGCCTCATGTGGCCCCTTAACTCCACAGCATATTGTCCGATTCATAGTTTTTTTTTTCTGTAATTTCAACTTGACAGTTTGTGCTGCAAACAACACAACTTACTTAATGAGGAAAGAAAATAATAAAATCTCTGGAAGTAACATGATTAAAGAAAGTAGTACATGTATAATCTACATGCTAAAGTCAAAGAATTGTGCAGAAAAAAAAAACCAAAGCACGAATCTGTCGATCTGCAAGCTTGGAAACTCAGTATCACCACTGCTTTGACTCAGAAGAGCAGCTGGTTGCACATCACACCATCAAAGCCTTTGTATTGGTTGTCTGAGGCTCACCTCCCTGACCCCTCATGCTGCAACAACATGACATAACCTTTACCTTCGGAGCTACCAGCCGTCTAGACTGTTTGCCTTCTTTTCTTAGCAAGAGGGGTGTGTGTGTGTGTGTGTGTGTGTGTGTGTGTGTGTGTGTGTGTGTGTGTGTGTGTGTGTGTGTGTGTGTG
>JASSRZ010000049.1:12573627-12594278 GCA_032164315.1 Malacoctenus gilli | reverse complement strand
CATGGGTGAGCTCTACTAGCGGCAGCGGTTATGTGCTTGTGTTCTCCAGGCCTAGAAAGAAAAAATGCTACTGCGGGTCTGCGAGAGTGATTATGATGGGTGAGTAGCTGAGTAAATAATTTGCCACGACAAGTACTTCCAAATTAGTGACATGTTGCGTCTAGCAGAGTTTCACTGTTGAGCTATTAGCGGTTAAGCTGCTACGTAGGAAGCAGCGGCGCGCACGAATGTTAATCGGTGAAAACCGGAAATTACGAGGTGATCGGCCAATCACCGATTCAGATTGGATTGGATAGAAAACCGGCCTTTCTGATCGGCGGCCGATTGATCGGTGCATCCCTACAGCTGAGCCTCTCTCTTATCCACAACATACGGCCAGAGGTCGGGTAACAAAACCACAACGTTGATCATCAACCTCTGGTGTCCTGATGCCAAGTGCACTGACGGACCCTCTCATGTTTGAACAAGGTGTTTGGTTTTGGAAAACTGTGACTGACACAGAAGTCTAACAACATAACACCCCTTGCTTAAGATCAGGGGGGCTGTTCTTCCAAATCACAGCGCTGCAGGCATGACTGTTGTTTCCCACATGGGCATTGAAGTCCTCCAGTAGAACTTTGGAGTCCCTGGTCAGTGCACCTTCCAGTACCCCTCAAGGGTCTCCAAGAAAGTGGGTCCTCTGGAGTGTGGCTTGGCTTGACTGAAACAACAGTGATAAATGTGTCCTCATCCTGAGGATGCAGGAAGGCCTCCTCACAGGGAACAACTTTAGCACATGCAAGCTGAGCTGGGAGCTATGAGGAAGCCCACCCTGCCTGCAGTCTCTCGCAGTGGGCAACTCCAAACTACAAGTGACTTTAGCCTCTCTCAAGGCGCTGTGTGGAGATGACATTGACTTTCACTGGTGGGTATCTCAGGTTCATCAGCCCCTCATGGTCCTTCCTGCAGGTGGTGGGACCGTTGAAAAACAAGCCCACATTCCCAGCCTGTTTCTGTGGGCAAAGTCCCAGCCACAAACCAATTGCTGTCAAGCCCCAACCCTTGGACTGGCTCCAGGGTGGGCACCACACTGGGAGATCCTGCAAGCAGAATGCGCCCATGACAACATAACAGTCTGTTTGTTTATCCGCAAAATAGCTCAAGAAGTTCTTAACAGACTTTGATTAAATTTGTAGGATGGGTAACAGTTGGTACAAGGAAAAGGTGACCGAACTTTGGTGGTGATAGGCCCTTAAGTTGATCCACAGTGATGATTAACAACGTTTCTGTTGTGTGTTTTATTAAAAGGTAACATGTAAGAAGTTGCAGCAGGACAGGTTAAACGGGCATCTTGGCAGAGGGAGTTACTCTCGGATTCGTTGTAGTTCAAACAAATTTAAGTGTGATGTTTAAAGTTTAGGTACAGCTCCAAAAATTAGGATACCATGAAAAAGTTCGATATTTTTTGCTACTCATTTCAGAATGTGAAACCCATAAATTATGTAGATTCATTGCGCATAGAGTGAAATATTTCAAACACTTATTCCTTGAAATGTTGATAACAGTGGCTTACAGATAATGAAAACCCAAAATGCATGCATTGCATGCAATGTCGCATTGTATTAAGCCACTCCTGAACAGGAGACGACATCAGAAGCGTCTCCCTTGGTCTAAGGAGGAAAAGGACTGGACTGTTACTCAATGGTCCAAAGTCCTCTTTTCGGATGAAAGCAAATGTTGCATGCCAAGGTGAACATCCAGGGTCAGGACATTGAGATGGTGGAGTCCTACAGAGACTTGGGTGTTTACCTCAACAATAAACTGGACTGGTCCACCTACACGGATATCATGTACAGGACTGAGGTCCTTCTGAGTGTGCAGGACTCTGCTCAGGACATTTTATGACACTGCAGTGGCTTCAGCTCTTTTCTATCCAGTGGTCTGCTGGGGAGCAGGGAGCTCAGACAGGGCAGAAAGAGCCTAAACAGGCTGTTCAGGAGGGCCAGCTCTGTCCTGGGCTGCTCCCTGGATCCCGTTGAGGAGGTGAGTGAGAGGAGGATGTTAGCAAAGCTCTCATCCATCATTGATAACCCCTCTCACCCACTACATGAGACAGTGGAGGCTTTACGCAGCTCCTTCAGCAGCAGACTCAGACTTCCACCCTGCTAGAAGGAGCGCTACTGCAGGTCATTCCTCCCATCTGCAACAAGACTGTTCAACATCAGCATCCCTGGCTGATGCTGTACCAGTCATACTGGTCATCCCCATACAGTTTTTATCTTTTTTTCTCAGTAAATTGCACATTTTTCTTTTTGTGGTTTTGTAAATACTGTATTCTTTCTTCAGGAGTTTATATTTTTGTTCTTTTTTGTACATATTTGTACATATATTGTACATATTTTGTATTTATTTTATACATATTGTTACATATTTTATGTATTTCTATTTTATGTTATTTTTTTTCTCTTAAGTTTTCCTATCTTACATGTTTTGTATATTTTTAAATTGCTGCTGTGGTGTACAAAATTTCCTTCAATGGGGGATCAAAAAAGACTTTCAATTCAATTCAATTTCATTTGGAAATCAAGGTCCCAGTCACACAGCCATCTACCAGGAAATTTTACAGTACTTCATGTAACCTTCTGCTGATGAGCTGTATGGAGATACCGATTTCGATGTGTAATGAATCAATACAATACATAGGTTTCACATTCTGAAATGAGTAACGAAAAATATGGAACTTTTTCATGATATTCTAATTTCATGAGATCTATCAAAATACCAAAATTTAGTCATTTCTATTCTTGGCATGTATTGAAACTGGGCGAAAGAAGAATTTTGTTAGATTCAGTATACTTTCAAGATAGCAAAATGTCACAATACATCAATGATTTTTTCCAGTCATTAGAAAATTGTTGATGGAAACATGATGAGAAATAACTTGCATGAAAGAAGGAAAAATGTCCACACCATGATTGCTCTGCATAGCAGAGGGAAAAACTTGGTCCAAGTTGGAACAATCTTGCCTCAAAACTTCTGGGCAGAAACCTAAATTCCCTTGAAATTTAATGTAATCGTCTTAGACATATGAATGGCCACACAGAGTTGAGCTGTTCTGCTGTGTTTGATCCAAATCTCATTCACCAGCCTGGAGGTCGGTCTCATTTTTCTTTAGAGGTTTTTAGAGGCCAATCTGATGAGTTCTACTGATTTTACATTGGAAAGAAAGCCTTTGAAGAATAAAGCAGCTCAATGCAGCGCTGATAAAACCATGTTCCTGTCTGCAGATTTGCTCTGTAGAGCTCCGTGCTTTATCCTGTGCTGCTGTAACGAGACTCTTTGTTCTCCGGGACTCCTGCTTTCTATCAGGACTGCTGTCCCATTGATATGACGAGGGACTGCCCTTTCATGAGTTATCCATTGTTGCATCTCATATCTCACAAGTCACTTTGAACTCTACCACATGCAAAACAAAAGCATCAGTGAAGATGTCTTTATGATCTCATTTCTTTCTGCACAATCCATCGTATGTATATTTTATATATCAGATGGTCCGCCTTTTTTTAATGGATGCATTTCCTTTTTTTGTTGTGGGAATTGTTGCTTTTTAGTGCTTCTATAATTTAAATTTTAATAAAATTTGAAGTTAAAAAATGCTTTAAAATTCTTTACTGAATGCTAAAAATGTCATATTTGCCATATTTTGAATACACTGACCAATTCCCTGCTCACTAAAGTGAACGAGTGATCTTCATCACTTTTCAGTTTGTCCTTCCCCACACACGAGGGAGCTCACATGGCCAGACCCGCATCATCCGCAAGGCCTACGAGGAGGACTTCTACACCCACATGATGGGCGAGTGCTATGAGCTGTGGGTTCAGCTTGAGAGGGAGACAGGAGTCAAACTGTACAGGTCAGCTGTCACTGGACACAGGATCAGAAAACCTTGTTAGAACAGAGGCATTGGTCACATTCAAAATTGTATGTTGGCACAAAAGGAACTTATCAATTCACCCAAGCCAAACTTTTTTGGTGTTTGTTAAATGAGTGTTGACATGACAACTTGACATCTAATACATAAGATGTCAATGTGCACATTTTTGCAGAAAGGACACATCAGTTCTACATGAACGTAAATCACCTTTGCATTCCTACATAAATGAAGACATCTGGTGAGCTGAGGTTGCAGGTGTCCAATAAAGCTGCAAGAAGGAATGAAATGCATTTTTCAGATGCAAATGGCCTGAGTGGGTGTGGCTTCAGCTGAAAGTGTTAAAACCCCAATTTACATGTTTGTCCTCAGTCAAATTTAACTAAGTAATTGAAAATACATTTTTCTACAGTGTGATGCACTGAAAACACAAAGTCCTTTCAGTTTCACACGGTCTATGACATCGCTAAGATTGTGTACTCAGCTTTGTGATGGCTGCGTCCGTGTGTTGGTTTGTCAACCAAACAGATAGGTTGCAGTTAAGGGGTCATGCTATGTCCACATGTGCTACTCCTTCCTTTTAGGCAAACAGGGCTGCTGGTCACAGGACCAGAGAAGGGTCAGACGTACCAGATGGTGAAGAAGACCCTACAGAGGAACAAGGTTCCCATCATGATCCTGACCCCCGACAACTTCAGCCAACATATCCCTAACGTCCGGCTGTCTGAGGGAGATGGAGCGCTGGTGGATGTTACTGCTGGAGTTCTGTATGCTGACCGGGCTCTGAAAACTGTGCAGGTCCACTGCCAACACTCTGATGGTGGTAGCTCCAGCTGTTACCACCATGACACCTTTCTTATTCATCTCTGGAATGCTTTGTCTTTGGAACAAAACTTTCTGCTTATTGATATCTTCAAATGTGTAAAGTTTATCATATTCATCAAATTCTTTTTGATCTGATTCTATATGTTCTACATTATGAAACTTAAAGCTCTCTACAACAATGTAGAACCAAAGGTCAGAAGGGGTTAACATGGATTGTTGACTTCTTTTATCAGGACCAGTTTCAGAAGTTGGGTGGAGTCATCAGAGACAAAGAGAAGGTGGAAGACATCAAACCAGGCCCGACTGTCACTGTGACAACCTTGACTCATGTTTATAAAGCCAGAAGTGTGGTGGTCACTGCCGGACCCTGGGCGAACACAGTGCTGGCCCACACGGGCCTCACGCTACCCCTGGAGGTGTGGACAATGTCCCTTTGATCAGCATTTCACTTTATCCACATGTTATGAAACACTTGATGGACTCAGTCTCACTAAAACACCAACATGACAACACAAGAATCCAGCAGGATCCTGTCATGTCACCAAATCAACATCCAATGAGCGATGAGGAGTTTCACTATGTGGGGCAGCAAAGACCTTTAAAACACTTAGATTTCAACATATCCCAACAAGCCAAATGTGTGGTGGGCATGTTTGGCTCAGGGGCCCAAAATATAGCCCCTTATTGTCAAAGTGAAGTTGAAATGGCCACTGTCAGGTGAGCAGCAGGCATAACTCAGCCAACATGGATCTGTGTCAGAATCTGAATGTGCAAACAGACATTTTATAAAGCTCAGACTTGGACGTCGACCAATATTGAATTCATGAAGGTCAATGATTTTACAATAGACTCAAGCACAAAAAACTTGGGAGCTTATTAATCAGCCCGCCCACCCCCGAAAAACCCATCACAGTTTGAAATGAACAGTCACAGAACTGATTAAATTAAGTCTTTTTAAGGATTCATGGCAAACTAGGTTTAACAGACTACATTTCATTTTAGCTTGTTCATAAGTAGTTGGCTATTAGCTACTAAATCAGAACTGCTGAAATAAACGTGCAATATGTGATAGTATAAACTGGCTACCATGACAGCTGGTCTGTGTGGCACTGCAGGTGGTGAAGATCAATGTGTGCTACTGGAAGGAGAAGGTTCCTGGGACCTATGATGTGAAGAAACGATTTCCCTGCTTCGTCGCTACTGGAAACAAGGAGTACGCAGGCCACATCTATGGGCTCCCATCCAATGAGTACCCAGGGCTGATGAAGGTACGTTGGAGCACTTCAGTAAAAGATCATGCTATCTATTCAACCAGGTACATCACAGTGGCTCTGAAGTTCCGATAGTAAAAGGTAACATTAGTTCACCTAAGTGTGTCTATGCTCGATTATTCAACATTTTTAGGTTTCTTATTCCCTCTAGTTTGCTTACACTTTACATAGACAATTTTCCGAGTTGAAATTGTTTTAAATTTTAAATTTATAAAAAGTGGACATTTGAGGGATCATTGAGGAAAAAAAGATTTTATGCTACTTTATCGTAAAAGTGCAAATCAACATTTTCGATTCACAAAGTGATGAATAAAAACAATCAACACAAATAAAAACACTCAAGTTGCAGAAAATTAAAAGCCATCAAGCATTCAAAGTTCATTTATAGTCAACAAAAAAAATCAACAAAAAATCTAAATACCTACAAATAAACTCATGCTGGATTAATGCAAATAGAGGCTTAATCAGGTGCTGAGAGCACAGATGTGAGCATACTTTTCAAAGGCCTGATATTTGTGTTTGAAATCCCTTTTTTATTGATCTAATGTGATATTTTCCTTTTTCTGTTATTTCACTGCTTTGCTCACCAGTGAATCACAATGACGTCAGATTTAATTCATGGTGCTGCGTCTGCCATAGGATCACTCCGAGCCAAATTCGCTGTCAAGTTGGCCAACCCAGCTTTATTAACCCCTTAATCACCTTCAACTAATGACAATTCAGAAGGCGCCCTTTGTTTAGGAGCAGATAAACGTGCAGCGACCTTCTGAACACTGAACACACCTACTTTTAAAACACAGCTGTGCTTGTTTGCCTACAGGAAGTTAGTGAGAGGTCACTGAGTGTATTTCTGCTAGCTCCTGTTCACAGTTTCACAGTAGTGCCACTGCTTTGACTAAAGTGGCATGATCACTGATACAAATCAGGAACAGAAGTTACATTCAGTGAAAGTTCTCTACTCCGCAAGATTTACCCTGCAAATGTTTTACCCTGTAAAGGTTTTGCCCTGTAAAATTTTTTTTACCCTGTAAAAGTTTTACTCTCAAAGTTTTGCTCTGTAAATGTTTTACCCTGCATAAGGCTAGATTAGACCCTCTGGAGGGCCAGACTTTGCCAGCAACACATGTGTTTGACCCCCCTGGTTTACAGTACTGATGCAGTGTCATGTGTGTGCAGATTTGCTTACACACTGGCAGCCAGACGAATCCAGACCAGAGAGACCAGCAGACGGACAAGTCTGATATCGACATCCTGCAGCGCTACATCACCCGCTGCTTCCCCAGCTTGGTCCCTGAACCTGCAGTGGTGGAGAGCTGCATGTACACTGTGCGCTTCTTCCCATCTCGCTATGCTTGGGATGGGTGGGGGGGTTTCTGTGTTGTGTGTTGGACTCTTTCTGTCTCCTGTCTACAAATAACCATTCATGCTGTACACGCTATACACACTGTACACACTACACATATTGTCTACACTGTACACCCTGTACACATTCTATACTCTGGATACTCTATAAATCACTCTCTCCTTCATGTTAGTTAACTCCCTTATTTTCCATCCTCATCTTTACTGTTTTTGTTGAAACTTCTGTCGGTTATGTGAATGTTTTGTTGCTTCTGCAGCTGACCCCTGACAGCCACTTCGTGTTGGACAACCACCCAACCTACAACAACATAGTTATTGGAGCAGGATTTTCAGGTAAATGACAAACAATTAGAAGCTGATGAAACCAAATCACACATGTAACATCTGACATCACGACTTCAGTCTGCCATCACACAGAAAGAACTTTTGTCTTATGAGGTGAAACTCACTGAAGACAGACAGAATTCTGAGTGTGTGAGGTTCATGTTCCTCTCACCCCTTCAGTCTGTAGAAATCTGAAAGAAAACGTTCAAACTCAAATGCAACTACCAATCAGGGAGAGTGGGAGGGGGCTACAGTCGTCAGCCATGTTGTGGGCACACAAAGAGCATATTGACATTCGATGAGATTTCAATCACATTGCATGGGACCTGAAAGCTGCAGTGATGTGGTGCTGTGCTGCATTGTTGAATCCCTCCTGACCAGCCTTGGCGACGCAGCACCATCAGACAGCATTCACCAGAAGGGGATGCTGAATTGTCTGTCAGCTGTTCAAGTGGGTGGTCCACAGCTCACCATGAGGGCGTCCTTTCTCTAGGTCATGGCTTCAAGTTTGGACCGCTCATCGGCAAGATCCTGAGCGAGCTAGCACTGGGGGAGGTCCTGTCCTATGACCTGTCGCCGTTCCGCATCAGACGTTTCCAAGGAGAGCTGAAAGCAGCGCTTTAAAGTGGGAGGAGAAGTGGAAGTAAAGGCTGCAACGTTTGGATCACTGAGCTTGTACCACAGCTGTGAGTGGTTGGTACGGTTGTTTTTTCCAGCTCCACATGGTGGGAACAGCAACGATTAAAAAAAACAGAAAAAGTCATACAATAGTTTGAAACGTTAGTTGAATGTTTTGAACTTTTATATCACACGACCAAAATACTCATACTGATCAAAGACATTAATGTATGAAAGTGCTGATCATCACAGGTAGTGTAGAGGGCTCAAAGTGCTCTTAACTTTTATAATAAACAAAAAATACTAACACCAATTATTAATCTTCTGACTGCTATAAATAGTGACCTGACACTTGTTTTCTTTATTGATTTGCAGCATCATCATACCAATGTTGTTGGCAGTATTTGCTGCATTTTATCTATCTGACAAAAAGCTCTGAGCTTCAATGTGCCTTCATGCAACGATCCAGTTGTGTGTGATCGTCATGTGGTTCACTCACCTTGAAGGCTTCATGCCTTCACTTCTCCTCTGATCAGGCCAGAGCAGCAGGGGTGACCAACAGGGGCCTTGTTTCCAGGTGTTTCTGCCAACATCCACACACCCGTTGGGATAGATGAAATGTGTGTATCACCATGGAAACTGTCCACCTGCTGTCCATACAATCCAGCCAACAGTCTCGTGACCAGTTGCTGAAACTGCTTAAAGTCACTGATCTTTGCACTTGCTGGTGTCTTCCTGCACCGCCATGAGGTCACATGGTCTAATCAAACACTGAAGTCTGACTGAAACAACTTCCTGCTCATTGCTCCTATTATCTTCAGCCAGCTGACAAATGGCAATAAAAGTTAGAGTGTGACAAGGTTCAGTGAGTTTGTTTCTCTTTTATTTTGCTCCCAAAATCATGTTTTAGAAGGGGGGGTGCTGTGCATGGAGACTGGGTGAAGGTAGGGGGATCCGACCCTTGCTCCTCACTGCCCCCCTCTGGGGCTCCTTCCCCTTCTCTCTCCATCTGGTTGTTGCCTGCTGCTGTTCTGGGGGGTCCCTGCGCCTGAAAGTCCTTGGTGATGTGACCTCCCAGTTAGTAGAACGTGGGGCTTTATTCAACTCTATGGATGGACTTTGAATCCCTGAGAGCCTCCTGACACGTCCTGTTGGTTGTCGTTCTCCTGAGAACACAGTGGTTCATCAGTAGAAGCAGCTCCACAGTGTGGGAGTTATGGATGCGACACAAGATCAGAACTCCAGTTTCAGAGCTTCTTTGTGATTGTATGTTTGGCTTGATTTGAGGAAATAACTAGCAGACACATGGCGTTCATTGCATCATCTATGGACGGTAAAGACTGAAGGACTAAGTGAAAAGTGTGTACAAACATTAACAATAGTGACACAGGAAGTAAAGTGCTGAAGGTTGAAGGTCTGTTTGTGATGGGGCAATGTGAGGAGAGGTTGGATAACTGACGGCTTGTCCTCGGCCTGTCCAGAGGCTTCCTGTCTCAGTGGACACCCACAGGAGCTCCTCCACAGCCTGCGGGAGACCAGCGTCACCCTGTAAACCAATCAGTGTCAACCTCTGGAGGTGCGGTTTGACTGCAGTAGGTCTGAGCTGATTACTTGTTAGTGACTAAGGTTCAGCTGAGCGCTGTATCCAAGCTCACATGCTGACCCATCACTGCTGCTGGTGTCTCCCACAACACGCAGCTCAAATAGGGCAGTGTGACTTAGGTCTCAGTGGGAGCGAGATTCTGGGAGGCTGCCAGTAAGCCGTAGCGATGCCAACAGAAGACACACTGCAGCAAAGCCACTCGGAGGCTTCCCAAAACACTCACCATCATTTATTTGCAATATATTAAACTGCAATGCAAAATTTATAACAAATGGTCAATCATGAAAATAAACAGAAACTTTTCTTCAAATCGAGCATGAATTATGCACTTAACAGATCAATTGTGGGTCCAGTCAGTATTAGTCATGTGCTGTTGCCCTGCTGAGGACAAAAATCAGCTCAGAGTCAATCAGGTCAGAAAACACGTCACCGCCGCTGCTCCTGTGGTGCTGCATAGAGTTAAACGGAAGGAAGCAAAGCTCACTGCACCCACATCAATCACATCAACCCGATGTTTGAGCCCTGAATGTCACACCACAGCATGTTCAACACAAACAGGAGTTAGCAGGTGATGCGGGGGGAGTGGGCACACGTTGGCAACCATGACAACACATACTCCTTTCTTTCTTTGCAATCAGGGATGAGTGTGTTTGACGAAATATCACAACATGTGCACAACTTGATAAAGAAGCATCAGAGCCACTGAACGTGATTTCATTGTATTGATCCATAGGCTGGATGACGTCGAGTTACAGAAGTGTCATTTAGAGTAAACTGAGACTTCAAACAAAGACTGGTGGGACTAAAGAATCTCAAAATAATAAAATAGGATTAAAGAAAATGAGTTTTTGGAGGTCAATAATCTGGACATTAATTTTATTTTGTCCACATAAAGCAATCGATGTGATGTCCTTATTGTCCTGTGAGACTGACTGACTGCTGCACGGAAATGGCACCCCTTCCTGGTACCTGGGTGAACCACACCGACTTTCACCTCCACACTGACGTCCCTTTGCAAGCAGAGTTAACCTACATCATACCACTCTTGACATGAGGTGACACTAACAGCGTCCCGCAGGTAACCAGTGCCTTTGGATGACCTGTTTTGGCGTCGAGCCATCCTCTGGAATGTGCTGGTTGAGGCTTGGGGGTCTTCAGAAGGAGCAACAGTGGTTTCTGATGGACACGCAGGGGCACGAAGCTGCATTCACCTCACCAGCTAATAAGTGCTGTTTGTTTGTTTGTTTGAAATGAAAAGAAAAAGGCATTTCAGGCCATCTGAGCAACCGCAAAAATCATTTTGGTTTTTTGGCAATTCACTGTGAAAAATATTGAAAACACCAAATGGGGGCTCTACTTTTACAGCTAGCTACTTTTGGTGGAGGAAAGACACACACACGCACGCACGCACGCACGCACGCACGCACGCACGCACGCACGCATACAAACTCCCAAAAAGTTAAGGATATTTGGCTTTCGGGTTGAATTTCAGGATGAGCCTAAAATGCATTCAAACCTTAACAGGTGAACTTAATTTGACTTTCTCTAAGCTTTTGAATGCACCTGTCCAACTGTTAAATGTTTCAGTACTTTTTGCACATGTTGCTGTTCTCTAACGGGGAGCTTAACGGCAAAATTCACAACAGGTGTTTGATCCTCGAATTGACCAATAAATGTCCTGGTTCAGTTACAGCTGGTGTTTAACCAGTCGTCCTTATCAGGCTGGAAGAGTTACAGAAATTCGTAGAAGTGGACGTCCTTTGGCCACATCCCATGCTGATGACCGCTACATTGTGAACAATGCCCTGAGAAACTGGATGACGAATGCCACTCAACTCCAGGCGCGTTTAAGGAACCCAAGTGTCACGTCAGACCGTTCGAAACCGTTTACATCAGCGTGGTCTGTGTGCTAGACGAGCTGCAAGGGTATCTGACTACACCAGCAGGCACAGGCGTCTTCGTCTTGCATGGGCCAGGGAGCATTTACGCTGGACGAGGGACCAGTGGACCTCAGTGCTGTTCTCTGATGAAAGTCGATTTACGTTGAGCAGAAATGATGGCCGCCAACCATGTTGGAGACGTCAAGGAGAACGCTATGCATCAGCCACTGTTGCCACCAGACAAGCTGTGGGTGGTGGTGGTGTGACAGTGTGAGCAGGTGTGTCCAGTCTGTACAGGACATCATTAATCCAGTGATTGCGCCCCTACATGAACAAAACAGGCCTAATTTCATCTTCATGGACGACAATGCTCCAACTCATCAAGGTCGCATCATCAGGGAACGGCTGTTGGAGACTGGTGTACCTCTAATGGAGTGGCCTGCACTTTCTCCAGACCTGAATCTCATTCAAAACCAGTGGGATCAACTGAGTCGCCATGAAGAGGCTCGAAACTCTGCACCCCAAAACCTCAATGACCCGAGGGCTGCCCTTCAGAAAGAGTGGGATGCCCTGCCTCAGCAGACAATAAGTCGACTTGTGAACAGCATGAGACGTCATTGTCAAGCTGTAATTGATGCTCAAGGGCACATGACGAGTTATTGAGATGTTGACATTTTTTGTTGTGGTGAACACTTGGTGGTTAACTTTTGTTTCAACAAATTGTTTGAGATGAGGAAATCACCAGTGCATCATTCCACTTAAATGTCCTACTATCATGACATATCACTGGAGCGGGAACTTTTTACATTTTCCACAAATTTCACCCAAAAGCCAAATATTCCGAAGTTTTTGTGAGCTGTGTGTGTGTGTGTTTGTACATATGAATAAAGTACTTGTACATTTTTAAGTGTGAAGATAATTCAACAAATTCCAAGCAGACACTGAACGGCCGTCTGTGTGGCTGCAAGCGTTCTTGCGATGCTGCAGGCACACTCAGAGCAGCTGTGAAGGAGACACTGGGTGTAATCACTCCTGTTGCAGGTTCTCTCAGCTGGTAGTGTTGCAAAGCAGGAAGTCAAACAGCGTGCACATGTGCTCAGTCAGGGCTTTTTGGAGGAGGGCATTACATCAGAGGAATCAATGCATTATATTGTAGAGTATTCATATATACAAATATAAGAGAGAGAGAAATAAGCTGATCAGTGAAACCAAGAGGATTCTGGCTCAGCGACATCCGTGCAGGTCATCACTGAATTACGCGGTGTTCATGCAACCAGCAGAGGTGGACGGTGGCCAGGTCACTCCAAGGAAAAGACCACCAACATGTTCACTGTCCAGCTCTACTCACTCTTTTAACCAGACAGTCTGCTTGTCAAAGTAGCAGAGTGTCCATGTCCCTGGTGTAGTGAGAGGGTGAGGGGGTGAGAGGCTAAAGGTACACTGACCACATGTGTGGCCAAATCTGCCCCTAAGACCAAGTGTCCTGGTTGAGTGGTGGTCAGAAAGTGGTGCAAAGGTGATGTGTTAAGGCTCATTTTTTAGATGGCTGCTGGATTGGGATCAGGAGAGAAAGGAGGTGTGGCCCAACTGCTCCTCATCTTTATAGTCCTCTTCATCAGATCCATCCAGGTAATAGTGTCTCCGGCCAGATGGACTGAAAAAATGGAGAAAAGAAGAAAAATGGTCATAATTAGACAACTATTTAGTCAGTCTCACCATCAAAAACACAAACATGCAAACCACACAACTAGCAGGCAGGAGCAACGGCAAATTTCCACTTGGTGACACTTTGTTCAGCTAACGGGCTGCCAATAACATCAGCAAATGTGTAGCATTTCATTGGCTATGCCCTAGGGGGAAGTCAGAGTTTTGCAGCTGCAGCAAACTGAACCTGTAGATGCTGTGACCCCTGATGAGGTCATTCGTTCTTTGGCTGCAGATTTACTTTCAACGTAATTTTCACCACAAACAATTCACATAAAAAACTTTATGAAGTGAGAGAAAAAAGACCAACAAGTGGATGAGTCCATCTTGGCTTCAGCGACGATAGAGTGATACCAGAGATCAGCCACTCCTCAGTGAATCCGAGTGGAAGACATCAACATCTCCTTCCAACCGCAGGAACATGGACAACAGCTACAGCCAGCTGGAACCTCGATTATTTTCTATGTCTTCTGTATCACATCTAGTGTCCACCTGCTGCTGCCTGCAGACACGACGTCCCAGTTCCAGAAAAGAAACTAAACAGAAAAGATCCTTGCTGGTTGTAGCCTGCTGCCAATGTTCACACGTCAGTTGTTTTACCAACAGCATTTTGCGGTTATTGACTTGGGAAGTCGGGATCCCACCGACTCAGACACCGAGAGTACCCGATCTCTGTAACTTGACTGAGCAGAACAGCGGTGAAGGGCTCACAGCTGGAGGCTGCAGCTTCCTCAGCTCATCTTCGCTTCACTTGCAGTGATAAAAGGAAGGATTTTAGTGTGTTTTCATTTGTCTCACAGTGAGCCTACCACAACATCATAACAATCAAGCAGCGAAAAGGGGAAATCTGGTAAAACTGTGAAAGCACACAGGTAAGACAGGGTGGGAGCATCTGGTGATGACTGCTACAGTTTAATGGTCAGATGCTGTTAGGTCACACCATGCTGAAGGCACACCCTGAGAGTTAGGTGTGGAGCAGACGAGCACCTACTGTCTCAGTCACTGTCTGGTCGGTACAGATACTTCATCACAAGACTGTCCACCTTCTCCTTCCTCTTCTTCTCTGCCTTTTTGCTCAGTGGCTGGCTCTTGCTCGGGGCTCCAGCTCTGCCCTCCTCCGCTGGGCTAGTTGCCTTCTGACCTGGGGCCTTCTTCACACTGCTTGAGCTCCGGTAGGAAATGGTGGAAGCGTCGGAGCTGGAGTCAGACTCGGAATCCGAAGACGAGGAGGCAGATGAGCTATCATTCTTCTTTGACTTCCGGTGCCTCCTCTTGGACCTACTCTGGTGGTGCTGCAAGTCTTCCGAGGCGTCCGACTCTGAGCTGTGTCTCTTCTTCTTCTTACCCTTACTTTTATTCCGCCGCCGGCTGCTGCACCTGCTGACTGTGCGGGATGGCGTTCGACAGTCGACAGCAGACGCGGAGCGCCTGATACTGCTGGCAGGTTGGGCGCAATGTCCGTTTCTTATGCTCTTGTTGTCGTCGTCGTCATCATCCCTGGGTTTTACTTCATCATCAGTGTCTTCCAAACTCTGACGCTTAAATTTGATGGGTTTGAAGCTCAGCACTTCATTGATGGCTTTCTCAAGGTCAGGGTCAAGGTAGTTGCGATGGCTGACTGGTTTGATGTCCAGATTATCGCCTGGTTGGTCATCAAAGGATGACCTGGCCCGTGGGGGGGGCATGGAGGTGCTGCGGCCTGTGTACGAGTTAGGACTAAAGCCCGAGCGCTCAGTAAAAGCTATGCTTCGGCTGTCGTCAAAGTCAATGTCCAACTGACTGAGGCGGCCGCTGCGTGACACTGAGATGTGGGAACCCACTTGGCTGACACTTCCAGGACTGCGGCCCCCCGATCGCCGGTTGAAACAGGGGCTGCTGGGACTGCTGCCATACAGCAGGCAGCCGCTACGTTCCTCGGAGAAGCAGGAAGTGCTCCGGTGCCGTCCCACAGGGCTAGACGTACCCAAGCTGTCTGAAGCCTTTGCTTTGTAATCTGGATCCGAGCTGAGATGAGCGGATGCTCGACTCCGAGCCGTGAACGAGACTATCGACTCTGTGTCAAAGTCCCCCCAACGACTGTCTATGCCTGTCCTGCTCCTGCTGTTGGCCTCCAAGTACACCTGGGATGCAAACGAGTCTTTGCCACTCCTGTCCTCCACCTGAGACTTTCTCTGGGAGCTCGACGAGTAGGCGTCCTCCTGATAATCTGTGCTCCTCGATTTGGTTCTGTGGAAGCTAAGAAAGTCTTCTGTCTCTGCAGCCTCCTTGAGGATGTCTCCGGGCCCGCCAATGGAGTCATGGGTGGACCGTTTCCTGTAGCTTAATGAGCTCATCACAGACATGGGCCTATCTGTCTCTTTCTCCTTTTTCAGCTCCTTCCATTCCTTACCATCTTCCCATTCTTTCCCTTCCTTTGCATCTACATTTACAGCATATCTGTCAAAAAACAGCAGTGGACAAAAGACAACAGACAAGAGAGCGATGACGGAAGGAAAAATGAGAATTGGATTTGAGAAAATAGACCCTTCATCAATTTTTCCAGGGGGACAAAGCAACTTAGATAATATCATTATTTTAGTAACAGACATTTATATCAGTCAGCAGCTCTATTTTACTGGCTTTCCTTGGTGGTGGACGGATGGATGGACAGACATTAATGTCTTAAAGAGGCTGGATGTCTTGCCCCGACTGCCTGCAGACAGCTGCTGGAGTGACAGCAGTGATGGCTGCCTGGTACCAACCTGGAACTCTTGAGGCTGCCGCCATCATCGGAGAGATTCTTTGGGGAACCTTTGCTTTTGGACAACCAGGACTTCACCCCATCAATGCGATTCTCCACCTCAGAGTCTGTGTCTGAATCCCCCTGACTGGACAGGAGTCAGAAACAGAGGAAAGCCTTCAGAGGACACCAGGAGACAGGAGACAGCAGCCCACGGCCGATGCAAACCAACCAGCAAAGGGGGAAGTCACACACAACCATTTAGTGAGGTAAGTGCAGAGGAGGAGGACGAGGAAGGAGGAGGGGTCAGTACGAACAGTGGTGTTCCTACAGAGCTCAGATGCTGCAGGACAAGACAAAGACCAACCAGTCAGTGTTAATGTGGCAGAACACAGCAGCATTCGCTGTGGCACTTATGGGTCCGTTAAGAGCCTCGCACGCAGGCACACACGCAGGCACGCACACACCTGGAAGATGCGTCGTGCTATTAGTGAGAAGTGTTCATCATTTCTTGCATCAAGTAATGTTGAAATAACAACAGGATGCTGTGTGACAATTTCCTTCACTGTCAGCCAAGTTTGCAGTTTAAACCAAATTAAAACATTTCTGAGAAGCTCATTATTTTCTTTTTTGTCAACTGATTTATTGGTCATTCAAAATTCATTCTATCTTTCTTTTTGCATTTTACCTTTATGTTTGCATTTTTATCTCTCTCTTTTTTTTAAAGAGTCAAACTAGTTTATGTATGGTTACTTACTAGGCTTGTAGTTGGGTTAATCTATAGTTACAGGGAAATACAGCTGCAGGTCACAGACCAGGTGTGTTCACTTCATCAATACTGTGAGAGAAGAAATGTGCTGAGGTGCTTTCAGGAGGTAAAACTGATGAACTAACACACTGTGCAAATGTCAACTCAAAGGTCAAGACATGATGTGACACAGTAAGTTGTCACATATGCTCTCATCACTGTTGCCAGTACACAGCTGAGCATCACACTATTGCTCTTTCAGTTTGTGTTGATGAACCACTGGGAGTCATGGAGAGAATAAGATAGCTGTCATTTACAAAGACACAGCTGACAGGAGGCTGCTGTCCTCCTTTATGAGGTGATACAAGCAGCTCCAGTCCCCCACGGGATGGCTGGGACAGTAAAATGTGCTGCGTTATCGTCATAGATGATGATATGAACAATGACTCATCATCTTTCAGAACATGCAACACATGTGGAAAGCAATTATTGAGACATCATGAAACACACTTAAAACATGACACTGATTCTGTTCACTGGCTGAAATACCACACATGCAATGCGCACGCACACAGGCATGCACGCACGCATGCACACACAGTAACTGTGTTTTGTCTATGATTTTAGTATAGCAACATATACACTTTTAAAAATGAGAACTTTTGGACTTCAGCATCACACTGAAGCAACATGTGTCACTTTGTACCAGTGAAACGATGGATCCACTGAGTCTATCAGTGACTCTGAGCTCCTTTTTTCTCTTTCATCTCTGTAAATGTGGACCAAAGTGAGTGTGAGGACAGTAAGGACACGGAGCTTTCCCCTGAAGCAGTGGTCCAACTGCGTGTCAACTGAAGTGCTTCTCCTGTACGAAAGGAAGTTTGTTTAACCAGAACAGAAGCGAACAGAAGTAAACTTCAGCCTGAGCCGCTGGCAGTTGCCTCTGGCAGTTTGTACCAGTGTTTACTTGAGAGGAGGAGGAGACAGCAGAGTTTCATTCTAGGCTCAGGTGATGGCATGTCAGTGGTGCTCATGCAGCTTAGCGTTTGGGGGCATGCAGAGGAGTGCAGTCAGCAGGGGACAGGGACAGTCCTTAGTACTGTGGATGATGCACTGTCGCGAAAGGGAGACCCCCTCCACGCACACCCAACACTGGAGTCACTGTCTCATCTGCTGAAGACATAAAACCTAAACAGATAGCTACCCCCCAACCTCAAAAGAAAAATAGAGTGAGACACAACAAGCCTTAACCTAAATCTAACCCTTAAACTGAACCTTAACCTAATCCTTAGGCCTAACCTAAAACTAACCTTAATTGTAACATAACCTTAAGCTACCCCTAAACTAGCCCTTAAGCATAGCCTTAAGCTAAACCCAGCTGACAGATTTGACAGGCTGTAACATATTGCATCATTTCCAGTTGGGGACTAAAATCAAATAAAGGTGAAGTTTCTCACGTTCGGTTTGCTCTTTTCTGATATTTTGTCACCATGTCTTGTAAACTGGCCATGAAGATGATGATGAAGATGATGACAGCGGTGAGGCCAGTGGAAGAAAAATAAAAACACATAGAACCACATTAGACAAAAGAAAAAAAAATCAATAACAAGGTTTCAAACAAGCATGCACAACATGAGGGACATATAAACGTGAGTCCTGTCCAGCAGGCAGAGTGTCCATGTTTAACTCTTCTGGCCAGTCAACTGTAAATGACGCAAGGCATCCGTTGTGACTGGGTGTAAAAACACAGCATGTTTACTCTGGTGGTCCCAGTGTTTGGAGGATTCCCACCACACCTGAACCTTATGCTTATGACTGTTGAAACAGCTGGAACGTCTCCTGCAGGACCCCACTGGATCAGGACACAGTGAGTGTGTCTCCGTCGAGCCAGGAAGCTTCCCAGCTGACACGCTGACGAACTGCACCTGCAATGTCCCTCTAAGCCACATGGATCCTTTTCCTACCTGTTGATCAAGTCCTCATTGTTGTCACTGTCCATCTCATCCTCGATGGCCGCCTGCAGGTCTCCGATTCTCTTGAAGGCCAGCTTGAGGTCAGCCTGCAGGCTCTGATTAGCTGCCTCTAAGCTCTCGATGTCCATTTCCTGGGGACGGGAGGAGAGTGAGGCTCAACTTCTAAGCTGTTGGGCTGTTTGACTTGTCTGAAACTGTTGATGTGCTGCTGATTCACTGTGTGGTTCTTCCAGGGATACCGGCTGTGTCTGAATGTGCTGCTGGGTCTCTTTCTTACCAGCTCGTGCTTTTTGCGGCTGGCCTCGGCCTCCTTTTTGGCCAGCTCGCCCATCTCCTCCTTCGTGTCCCGGATCTGCCTCTGCAGACGTTTGTTCTGCTCCTTCTCTCGGTTCTCGCTACTGATGCGCTGGTCTCGCTCCTCCGTCAGCTTCTCCACATTTTCCTTCAGACGAGCTACGAGGCTCTGCTCGAGAAAAAGGAGCAGAGAAAGGTCAACAAATGAATAAAGACCATATATGCATGCGTACGTGGACATGTCAGTGGCTTTACATTGGTCCTTCAAAAAAGTTTAAACAGTCATAAACAAACAAACAAACATAAGGCAGTGCGTTGTGATGTGTTTTATTAGGAACAGTTAGATCGAGTGGGTTGACTTGTCCTGCCAGTGATTGTTAGTTGGTCTGATTCATCCTGGAACTGGGAACTTTGGTATTGCTCACGGTGGCTCGTTGAGAACGCTCGCTTATACTTGGACCAATGTTGTCTTGCTGCCATGCCTGCAGCTACAACTTTTGAATTTAAATCATACTGATTGAATCAAACATTTGTACAATCATATGAAACATAATGCTGATCTACTCTCAGAGGAGGAAGAGAGAGAAGAGCAGAACAAGCAGAAACCTGTGATCTCATCAGCACCCCTGACAGCAGGGCTTGTCAAACTCCGGTCCTGGAGGGCCGGCTTTTCTGGAGGGGTTGTTAGCAGGCTCCTGCTAACATCAGAATGATGCCACATTAGTTTAGAGCAGGTGTGTTGGAGCAGGGAACCATCCAAAACTTTTTGGACGCCGGCCCTTCAGGACCTGAGTTTGACACCCCTTCCCTACAAGACTGAATATTTTACAAACATGAGACATTAAGGCTTTTCGATAGAGAGTAAAGGCTTATCATAAAAGTGTTGACAGACATCACAGTGGTTCCAAACGATAGAGAAGAACAGACGACCTGCGCTCACTGAGGATCATCTCTGTGTTGGCTTTCTGACTTCAGCAGTTCTGTCTCTTTGTTGCCTGCATGGAGCTCTTACCTCCAGGCGTTTGACCTGTGTCTTTTCAAACTCCAATTTGGTCTCCAGCTCGCGGCTCTTTGCCTCCTGCCGGCTGACGAGCGATTTTTCCACCATTGACTGCTCCTGGAAATCAAGCTGGCTCTGCAGGGCTTGTATCTGAAAAACAGTCACATAGGAAGGAGTGGGAATGTGAGGAACAACCAGTGGTTCAGGTGACACCCTAGCCTGAGTACAGAGAGGACTGCTCCTCAGCATCAGCAGGGAAATATGAGCACAGAACCTAGTTTTGTTTCCAAGGAGGCAACAGGAAAAATCAATGCAATAAAAATCACTTTGATGAACACCTACAATTTGGAAGAAGAAGAAGAAGAAGAAGAAGAAGAAGAAGAAGAAGAAGAAGAAGAAGAAGAAGAAGAAGAAGAAGA
>JASSRZ010000049.1:12540924-12573527 GCA_032164315.1 Malacoctenus gilli | reverse complement strand
GTGTGTGTGTGTGTGTGTGTGTGTGTGTGTGTGTGTGTGTGTGTGTGTGTGTGTGTGTGTGTGTGTGTGTGGGTGCGTGTGTCTATGTTGAAAAAGATTAACAAGTTTTAAATCCGCCTGTCAATTCCCCAAATTAAGTTTGCAAAGCGATAGCAGCTAATTACCACATATTTGGACTGAGACTGAACATATACAGTCCTCCCAATGCAGAATATTTCTTTTTTTATACAAGAGTAAACTACAAAGGGCTAACTGTACTGTTTCTTTTTGTCAAAGAATGCCAGTTTTATTCCCATATAATGAATGCATGGATGTTTTCAACAATGCATGTCCGTGCATATCGTATCTGCTTGTATCGATTCATGCTGATTAGCAAGCTAATCAGGTGAAATTATGGTAATTAAACTGCACCACTATCTTTCTTAGTCTCAACATAATTAACAGTAATCCCCCATTTATTCACTCATCTTCTATAGGGGACAGTGGGGGAGGTGCAACACTGTTTGCTTGAGAGCCTGAAACTCACAGAATTTTGAACACTTTTAAAATCTTTAACCAAAATGCCCACATCTATTGGTTATAAATGGCATCAATTCACATCAGTCTTGGAATTTCTCTAACTTTTGAGGTGCGTCTTTGTTGTCCTTCATAGAATGGTTTAGATTGAAGTAACCTGACATTAGACACAAAAAAATGCCAAATAACCATTTGACATGTCGGTCTGAAGTACATACAGGCTGGAATCACAGACTGTGAATGGGCCCACACTTGTGCTTCAAATTTTCAAATAGCTCGAGATGTAAAACAAAAATTTTGAGGCGTTCTCTTTTTTCTAAACCTACATTGTTTTTGTTTTGTTTTTATACTCTTTTTTCTTCTCAGATTGCCATGTTCTGTGTGGCGTTTCCATGTTCTCTCTGTGCATATCTGAGTTGTTGTTTCTCCGTGTTTTCTTCTACAGTCCACAAACATTCACTTCAGGTCGACAGAAACCTGCATGTAGGTTTGGTGTGATTGGCTGTTTCTCTCAGATGGACGAGTGACTTCGTGCCTGGCCCATGCAACTCTTCCTTGGAAAAGCAGTGAGGAAGATAAAGTCTGACATCCTTGCAAAAATAAAGACTCATATGCTGTAAAAGAAAAGTAAAATACCTTTTTGTTTTCAAGAAACTTTGCAGAAATGATATAAAATGTCAAAAAAAACTGTTTCTCCTTTGTAAATAAGCATTATTTATTACTTTAAATAAATTAGAGTGTGCTATGTTTCGTCAGTCATTGCACCGCTGGATATTTATTTTTCAAACTCATCTGATTTCGGGAAAATTAATCACTTTCTTTGGCCATAAGCCAAATGTACAAACGATAATTTCATCTGTTTGTCTTCCCATGAGTAAAGAGGATGTGTTGCCTTCATTTTCGTCAGTTGACGTAATAAAGTACCTTAGAAAAATTTAAAGGCATGCAGTAGCTGAATATATAGATGTTTTGTTAAAATACAAGTTGTTCTCGAAGGAAAAGAATACAGGGGACGTTGAGAAGTTGTTTATTATCAGAACAGCAAAATCATGTGGACCCTGGATGAACACAGAAGACGTTGTGGTTTACAAGCGCTTTTATTGTGAAGTCTGGGGCAAAGACTGAGGCGGAAGCGTGTCTGGCTGTTGTCGCTCCGCTTAGGCTGCTCGGGAGGAGGAAAGCTTCGGCTGTGATGCCGCTGGATGATGGCTGCTTTCGGGATCTTAAGTTACGAACACCGGCCATTAAAGCGGCCCCGGCTCGGCCCTCCGGACGTTTATCCTCAAGATCCAAAGCAGAAAGAGGTCAGATTTTATGATGTGCAGCCTGAAAAACGAGGGATAAGACCTCGGGGAAGAAAAACCTTCAGCGAAAGAAGCTGTGCGAGCTAACACTCGCTAGCCTCTCTTAGCGACCCTGGAGACGATTCGGGCCTAGCAATAACAATGAACAGCACCTAGTTGTCAGTCTGTGGGCTAGCTCGCCTGCTTACTTGGGAAATAACTGGCTCGTTATAGACCTGACATGGCTAAGCTAGCTCATCGGGCTAGCGGATGCTATGCAATCTGATAGTAACTGCAATTATTCTGCTTTTGTGATGCAAAGCAGGATGTATATGGTATATAAATTATATGCTGTTGGCAGGTTTGTGTGGGCTTGGTGTTTATGTCTCATTATATTACACCAACGTGCAGAGCAACCCTCCCCACCTGCCAGCTTTGACTGAGGCTAAATTATCTGCTCAGGTTAAGATTGGAGTTTGGCCTTGGTGTGTTTTGCTGTGAGCCTCTGATCTATTATTAACCCCATAGTCTATGTTGATGCAGACGGAAAAGTGAGGGTTTCACCTTTGGTCTGCTTTTGGCAGCGCTGCTTTTTAAGAATCACACAGGAAGGAAATATTTCAGTGGCTCCTGGTTCACCAGTCTGATCGTTTCTGGCGGCTGCTGGTTCTTGGGAGACCGAACACACGTGATTTTCAATGCTCTGAAACGTGTGTTTGTTTCAGGATGAGTTGACTGCACTGAATGTGAAGCAGGGATTCAATAACCAGCCGGCTGTGTCTGGTGATGAACATGGCAGTGCCAAAAATGTCAACTTTAACCCTTCAAAGGTAACGAAGCTGCACGATGCTCTCGACTGGCTTCAGTTTCACTCACAAGCTGTGTCTAGAATTGGTTTGGTCATTATTCCTCGTCCCCTCATTGCTTTACAGATCAGTTCGAACTTCAGTAGCATCATCGCAGAGAAGCTGCGTTACAACACGTTTCCAGATACCGGGAAACGCAAACCACAGGTCAACCAGAAAGACAATTTCTGGCTCGTCACCGCAAGGTCCCAGAGCTCCATCAACAACTGGTTCACCGATTTGGCTGGGACGAAACCTCTCACACAGCTGGCGAAAAAGGTAGGAGACGAGATCCTATGTCACTGCAGCCAACTGTGTCTGCGTCCGTATACCTGCTGTGGAGACGGAGAGTGCCTGGTTTGGTTTGATCAGATAGTTGGATTAACAAGCCGCTTTGGCCTGATCTTCCATTTTGATCATGCACGTTGTTTTCTCCTGTATGCCTTTGCCTTGTTGCCACATGTCTGGTATTAACTACACATTGTGCTGGGATGAAATTTCCTCAACTTTCACCTCAATGTTTGTGGCAAATGCCAGCTCAACAAAACCCCACTTGCTTATTCTTCAAGTAAAAATTAAAAAATTATTGCACTTTATGCAATTTTTTTTAAAATGCCCCTTTTCCTTAATTTTTAAAGTCAACAAACTGTAACTGGTTTTCATTTAGATTCCTTCTACAAACTGTCAGTCAACAGAGTTCACCTCTGAAACTCAGCTGATCGCATTTCAGTGAGCATCTGTTGTTTTCTTGTTGTAGATTCGGTTGCAAAGCCAAACGCTGCTGCATCATTGATGGACTAGTTTGTTTTTTGCTCGATACGGGATGAAGAACCCAATATGTCAAGGCAGGCAATTGGTTAAACGCAAACTTGTAGTTATGGCGTCGAAAGACAGCAGAGAAGACTGCTGGTAAAAGAGTTATTTGCCAAACGACGATTAGTTTGGCTGGAATGTTTCGAGTGTGCATTTAGGATCAGATTTTACCTTGAAACTTGGTCCGATCTTAGTGCGAAAGCAGCCAAGTTGTATCTCCTCTTTGCTTATTGATGGGGCTTAACCGCTGAGGCTGAACCCGCGCTCACATTAGCTGTGGATGGATGATCCCAGTGTGTTTGTGACCCTCCAGTGAAATTTATGTGTTTTTGTGGACGCTGGAGAAACAGAACAAATAGCTTTTCGTTAGAGAGAGCGCCGGGACCAAACGGTCACTGAATTGTGTACAACTCTGAGCTCTGAACAGCGTTACAAAAGAAAACAACTTAGGAAAAATAAGTAATGCAGTTTTGTAAAAGTCTATGTTGAAACAGGCCAGTTCAGGCTTTTTTGTGTGAATCAAGTCTTTTGTTTGCCTTGTTTGGGTGTATTGACTCAAAACGCATTAAATCTCATTGTAAGAGCAACCACTTTTATTCCTGTTGAGTTTTTTTTTGTTTCTATAGCCAGCAAAAAAAAGATATTTATGGATTCTTGACTGGGGGGTTTGTTGCCTTCGTGAGTGCTCTTACAAATGGCAGCAAATAGATTTTTTTTTTTGATGACAATAAACTGAATTGATGGTGAGCTTGCTCTTCACATGTTTCTTAGCGTCTTATAATTGCTTTGTAACTGGTTGTGTTTTTCTCTTTGTTCATTGTCGTAAACACATGTAATGTTTTTTTCCTCCTTGTATTTATGCCTGTTTCATCGACTTTTACAGAACTCTTCCAGAAGTGAAACAATTCAAGGTTTCTCATTTACAACGTTTTCTTGTCCATAAACGAAGCTATATACAAAACACTATGCAGAAGAAAAACATCTTGATGTTCAGTATTTATTTCTTTACAAAGCAAGTGATTTACCTGGAACCCACTTCAATAAATTGGTTTCTCTTCTGGTTCCCAGTTTGTTTTCAGACCTTTCTCTTTAGAGTTTTTGATCTCCTACCTTGAACATCGCTAACACGATTCAATGGCCTCTGTCACAGGTACCAATCTTCAGCAAAAAGGAGGAAGTGTTTGGCTACTTGGCAAAGTACTCAGTTCCTGTCATGCGCTCGGCATGGATGATCAAGATGACCTGTGCTTATCACGCAGCCATAACAGAGACGAAAGTCAAGAAGAGACACGTGATCGATCCCTGCATCGGTGAGCAAGTTTTTTCGTCAACACTTTTCATACTGCACTTTTGTGACATTTCTGGCCCAAAAAAACCCAAAACAATTTTCGTTTGTTGTTGTAGAATGGACACAGATTATTACAAAGTACCTGTGGGAGCAGCTTCAGAAGGTGGCGGAGTTTTACAGACAGTTTCCCAGCCAAGGCTGCAGCTCTCCTCTGCCAGCCACCCCAGCTGACGTGGAGACGGCCATGAAGCAGTGGGAGTACAACGAGAAGCTGGCCATGTTCATGTTTCAGGTCAGCCCGCTCTGCCTCTGAACTCCACCTCTGCACGGTGTTGGATGATGTCACGCTAATCCGCGTGGTTGGAAGTCACTGGGAGGACAGTCGGCCTGGGATCCTCCCAAAAAAATCAACTCTTTACTGATTGCTCTGCAGAGTCGATCCAAATACTCACAGTCAGTTTGAAGCAGTCAAAACATCCTGACTGAATAAATGTCTTATTGATGTGATGTGTCAACATAAAGCTCTCGAGATCATTTTGCTGGTAGATTTCATTTATTTCATTCACAATTGTTATTATGCTGTAATAAGAACAGCATTTTTTTTGGCATTCCTATTAAAATGAGCATTATTACTCAAACAGCACTATTGCTACAAACTTTTGTTGTTGTGTTATTATTTTGTCAGTGCTTTTCCGCTTCAGATTTCACAAACAGGCCTTATTACTGTTATTAGGCGGTGAGAACTTGCAGTGTGTTTTTTGATGAAGGATTTTGCATTTTTGCCGTAAGATCTTTCAGAGCGATTCAGAACAGCTTTCATCCACATTGTAATTGGATTATTTTTGAGCATGAAACGTATTTTTTGGAGCGTATTTGAGATAAGAACCCTTGAAATAAATATGGAAATCACTGCACATTTATTCATTTAAAAAAAAATATCGTTGTCTCTTCGTGAGGAACAATGATTGCTCTCCCTGATATTAAGGCGTGCCTGCGTTTCTATTCTCAGGATGGCATGTTGGACAGACATGAGTTCCTCACGTGGGTGCTCGAGTGCTTTGAGAAGGTCAGACCCGGCGAAGACGAGCTTCTCAGACTTCTCCTGCCTCTTTTACTTCAGGTAAACGCATCTCGTCCATGATCGCCTCGGCACACCGTCTCAAATGCAGTGTTTTGGGGAAGCATGCTGCCCTGCACACATTTCACACCAGTCCAAGCAGCTTGTGGTTCTGACAGGCTTCTACAGCTGTCAGCGGTCCCGTCATGCTTTGTGTCTTCGTCTGGCAGCGGTGACCTCAGCTGACAGTGCCCACCGGTGGCCCGCAGCCACTCATTGTGCTTCAGTTTCCAAAGCTGATTGATGTTAATGGACACTGAGTGCCGTGGCTAACGCTATGAATCTCCCCTCTGTGCCGCAGTACTCAGGAGAATTCGTACAGTCGGCTTACTTGTCACGAAGGCTGGCTTATTTCTGCACACGCCGCCTCAACCTGTTGCTAAGTGACGGGAGCCTTGGCCCTGGCACAGGGGGGCATCCAGCTCACGGCATATTGACGCAGCAAGGCAACGCTCTGCCCCCGACTCCCACCTCCCAGCCAGCAGGAGGGAACCAGCCCCAGACACCCTTCACAGATTTCTACATCTGCCCGCAGCACCGACCTCTGGTGTTCGGCCTCAGCTGCATGCTGCAGGTAGTGTATTTAATTAGTACATGACGCAAGGGGGGTGTTTTGTTTTTATCTGTTCTCATCAAATCAAAGCAACACATTTTAGGGTGTCTCACTATCAAAATGTGTTTTCCTTTCCCCATCAGAGCATCGTGCTGTGCTGCCCCAGTGCTCTGGTGTGGCATTACTCTCTAACAGACAGCAGGAACAAGACTGGCTCACCTCTGGACCTCTTGCCCATTGCCCCCTCCAGCTTGCCCATGCCAGGGGGAAACACTGCCTTCACCCAGCAGGTATCGCACTCCCTCTCTCATTGATCGAGCCGCCTTGTTTATCTTTGTTTATCAAGTGCGTCCATGAAAGCCTTCGGGTGTTCTTTTTGTTAACTTTTCCAATAAATAAACAATATAGAAGGCATGATGACCGTGGATCAATACGAAGAAACGGAACGAAAACAGATTTGGGTACATAAAGGCAGGCGGGCTGGAAAAGGAAGATGCACAGAAGAACAAAGACACTCCCTGAAGGGTGGAAGCCTGTCGGAGTGATTTGAAACCCTTATTTTCTTATACAAGTGCATTGAAGACAGACCTGGTCTCTAATAGACACCGAGCTTGAATATGGTTTATATGCACAGCTTTTCAGCACCATTGAGTGTCTTGTTTTTATGTCCCCTTGACCAGAGTTTTGTGTATTTTTTCCCCATTTGATTCACCTTTCATATAACTTTATAAGATCACTGGCTTCCTTTGATTTCAGGTTCGTGCAAAGTTGCGAGAAATCGAGGAGCAAATAAAAGAGCGAGGTCAGGCCGTGGAGTTCAGGTGGTCATTTGACAAGTGCCAGGAGACCACAGCAGGTGAGAAAACTGCTCCCTTTTTGTGAGCAGGCACCCCGTTGGAGCAGTTTGCGATGGTCTCGTCTCTGTTCAGGGTTCACTATCGGGAGGGTCCTTCACACCCTGGAGGTCTTGGACAACCACAGCTTCGAAAAGTCGGACTTCAACAACTCATTGGATTCGCTGTACAACCGAATATTTGGTTCAGGCCAGAGTAAAGACGGCCATGAGGTAAGATGCATTATTTCAGAGGAGTTTTATCGGATCACGTTTATTCTGTCAGCATTAAAGTTTCTCAAATTCCTTCTAACTGAACCAACGAATGTATTAAAAAGTGAGCCTTTTGTTGCGCTCTTGCTGCGTCATTACTGATTCAAAAAAGTCTCTCCATGTGAGTTTCATTATTAGCTGTATCATCTCATCATGCATGTCTCCCTGCAGATGTCTCCTGATGATGACGCGGTGGTGACCTTGCTGTGTGAATGGGCCGTGTGCTGTAAGCGTTCGGGCAGACACCGAGCCATGGTGGTGGCCAAGCTGCTGGAGAAGAGACAGGCCGAAATAGAGGCCGAGGTAAATGAACACGGCAGTGATTCTGTGTCTTAAACCCACATCTCACTCAATGCAGTTGTGCTCAGCTTCTTTGTGTTTTAACTTTTTTGTTTTTTTCAGTTTCAAATGTACTTGAATAATTTTCCATCTCTTAAAATAGATAAAGACAACACTCGGGAGCCATAATTTGGATTTTTATTTGACCTTAGGCCAGTTTTATTATTAATATTACTCAGAATTATCGATTTTCAAACAAATGTATATGTATAATTATTTTTGGAAGAGAAAATTAGTTTTAGGCTTATTTTTTGGAAATGTAGATTATTTTCATTGTGGCATTATTGTGTTTTTTAGCGTATTTTATGGAAGTTGTCCAGTGCGTGCATGTTAATTGCAAAAGCACCGCATGAAATTCGACATAAAGCTCCTCTTATCTTCAAATTTGTGGCAATAATTTTGATCTGCCCTTGTGGTGAGCGTGAAATGTCTTCATGCTTTCTGTAAACAAACTGTAGACCCAAAGGAACAGATCTCAAAAAGGAAAGCTTGCGTACGAGGCACTCACAGGCCTCTCGCTGCGTGGCGTCTGCCTGGTTTGTTTGCAGAGGTGCGGTGAGTCGGAGGTGGTGGATGAGAAGGGCTCTGTGTCATCAGGCTCGCTGTCAGCCGCCACACTTCCAGTCTTTCAGGATGTGCTGCTGCAGTTCCTCGACACTCAGGCTCCGACGCTCAGTGAGTCTCCTCGGTCTTTTCTTCTCCTTTGCCGGCGTCTTCACTGCAGCTGTGATTCTCAAATGTGCCAAACTTGATCTCAGTCTAATATTGAAGGAACTCTATATCCTTTTGTCTTTGCCTCTTATTTCATTACCCACTGCATATTTATTCTGGAGGATTTGCCAGGGGAATCTTGTCATTGAATTATTCAAATCTTCTCCCCCACTTCACAGCGGAGCCGGGGAACGAGAGCGAGCGCGTGGAGTTCTCCAACCTGGTCCTTCTCTTCTGTGAGCTCATTCGTCACGACGTCTTCTCCCACAACATCTACATGTGCACGCTCATTTCTCGGGGCGACCTGGCCTCCGACTCCCACCTGCCGCGCCCACGCTCCCCCAGCGACGAGCCGTCCGATGAATCAGAGCGCAAAGAGCAGGAGGCGGGCAGCAGTGTCAAGATGGAGGCATGTTTGGAGGCTTCTGTTGCTTGTGTGATGTGGTGTAACAAAAGGCTGCGATATGACAGGATAACACGGGTTTGATGTTTGCTCTACAGGATACTGGCCTGTCAGAATCCATGGAAATCGATCACAACTCCAGTGCTAACTTTGACGAGGTAAGTGCTGCATTTGCCGGATTTTTATATGTGTAAATATTTGCTCTTTTTTTTCTCTTGAACTGACCGATGGCGTCTTTGCTGCTTCATTGTCATAAAGAATTCAAAATATCACTTTTGATTGTCAGCAATGCAGGTTTCACACAGTGTAAGTTGAGCACATCAGGTCTAAATTCCCATGTTTTTGTTTAATCGTTTGAATATTTCAAAATAAAGGTGCTTGTTCCTGATTGGATCGACACTTTCAGTGCATCACCTCGCTGAATATGTGTTATAAGCCCTTTCGAGTTTGAGCTGACACGTGAAGCTCCCGATGCTGTTGTTGCACAGGGAGACCCCCCCCACACACACACATGCAAACAGATATATCAGTTTTGTGATGCTGAATTCAATAAAGTTGAATTTGCTGTTAAAATCACCCAAAATAAACTTTTGAATATTTTTGCTCACAGATCAAGAGTTAAATTGCCAACTTACCCTTACATATAAAAATATGAAACAGGAAAAGAATGTTGTTTACATTGAATGCACTGCGATTGCCCTGTTTTGTAGTCACAATAATATAATTGGCACCCTGTGACAGCAGCGGTGGTTCTCCCTCTGATGACGATCGTCTGACTTGCCTTCACCTGGCAAAGCAGCATTAATGCAAGGCCGTCCTCTCATCGCAGTCAAAGCTGTGGGCTGCGGAGTTTGGGCCCGAGTCAGAAAAGTCGACTGAAAATGCTTTTCAAGCATCCTGAAGCATCTTTGCCTCCTTCAAAGTGGCAAAGCGGGGACTGTTTCTCTGGTGGGAGTTTCAGGCTGGGGACCAGTCAGGCGCAGGCTCCAACACAGATGGTGCCATAAGTTTTATTTGCATTATATCCTTGAACACACGCGCTCTCAGCTGTGTGTCATTTGGAATAAAAACATCCACTGAATTAATTGGTGGGACTCACCGAGTCAAAAGCCGTTTTTCTTTTTGAGGTAATTATTTTGGAGGTGCAGCGAGAGGCTACAGATGGCTGCGCACTGTGTTTACGTGAACGCTTCAAATAGCCTCCATTATCTGCGAAAGGCTGTTTTAACGCCAGCTTTGTTGTTTTTTTCCTCCACGTTCAGGCCTTCATTGTGTGTTGGAGCTGAAAGTAATTCTCGGTCCCGTTCTGCCCCGCAGATGTTCTCACCCCCGATGCACTGCGAGTCCAAGGGGAGCCCCTCCCCTGAGAAGCCGGCTCCAGATCAGGACAGCAAGGCCGGCTGTAAAGATAAGGGCATGGACCCGGCCTTCCCCCAACTGTACGAGCAGCCGCGGCACATTCAGTATGCCACTCACTTCCCCATTCCTCAGGTAAGAACGCTGGCAGCCCGGCTGGGAACATGACATCCTCTCAAAATGCCCTTTTGGATTAGATTCTTTTTTGAACTGAGCGCCGAGCTCATCTTCACTCCTAAAACACTTGAATATGCAGAACGACTCGATGTCAACGTGTAGTGAAATTTCAAGTGCTCGCTGCAATACGCTTGAAAACTTCTCGCTCCTCAAAGCAATGCTCGGAACCTATTTGACTGTGCGAAACAGTAAAACAGATGAACCATGAAACCAAATGACCTCAGCTGGTGGAAACGAAATACAACTCGTTTTGCATTTGCAGGAATATTATTCGCTTTTACATAAATCGTGTTCAGATCCCTTTTTCATCCGTGACCTCTTGCGCTGCTCTGAGTCGTTCAGCCTGTGAAACTGGCCTCGATGTTTTGACAGATCAATGCCACAAAGTGTCTTTCTGCCTCATCAAGACAAAAATTTGAGTTCAGAAAATGCAACATTACCGATCAACATTAACTCGTCAGTGTTACAAACATCAGGCCAATTCAATTCAGCAGAAATGTGTTGCTGCCATTGGTGTTTTTATCCATGCACAACAATCTGTGTCTTTGTTTTGATCATCGTCATTGATTTTTGAACTGATTATTTTGAATTAAGTGAATTCCGCAAACAATTTCAGGCAGTTTATTGACTAGATATTAAAAGTAGTGCGACGATTCCTCGAGCCTGCTTTTGTTGCCCTGCAATGTTCTCACCATGCTGTTTGTGAGCACCTCTCTTTGCTTTTGCTTCGGCAGGAGGAAAGCGCCAGTCATGAGTGCAACCAGCGTCTGGTGGTCCTCTACGGCGTGGGCAAGCTGAGAGACGAGGCACGACACACCATCAAGAAGATTACCAAAGATATCTTGAAGGTGCTCAACCGCAAAAGCACAGCGGAAACAGGTGAAACAAACGTTCCAGCACTTTGCCATCCATTGTCTGGCGTCCCACGTGTTCCATTCACTCAGGTTTTACATGAGTGGAGCTGCGGGCACGCAGTTTGTCTGGCAGTCCTTTGGGATTACTCCTCAGTATGAGTCCTGCGTTTTAGCGGATGGAGTACAGGTAGAGAAACCCCCCTCCTGTGTGAGCTTCTCATATTTAGTGAATGAAGTGTTTCTTTTTGCACGCCTTTGCAGAACAAACCATGTTTATCATTTGAGGGATGGTGTTTTCCCTCAGCAGCAGCGTGGAAAACGCCGTCTTTATCACATTTGGATGTTTGCGAAACATTGATCACGCGCAGGCTGATTACTCGCTTTCCCACTGTGACCATTCCAGCTGTTCCCATCCTCGTTACTCTGCCGTTTGAGCGGGCTACGTTTGTGTTTCCTTTCTCCTGCCCCTCTTCAAAGAACAAGCTCCTCTCGCCTTCTTTATCAACCCCCGGGGGGGTTGCATCACTCAATCTTCTTTACACCCAATTTCTATGCTAATAGCTTTCATCTGTTCACAGCCACTTTATCTCAGATACATGTGACCTTATTAAGGTGATTTAAGGTGCTCCGACTTATAATTGTGGAGGTTGGGCTGTTTTGTGGCACGTTCCTGGGAGCTGATGATGACCTTCAGCTCCCAACTGTCTCCGTTGAAGAAAAAGCGCCACTTTTCTTGTCTTGGAGGCGTCTTTACGGCCGTGTCTTTGCAGCGGGGCGCCAAATCGAAGGAGGCCCGGAAATAAGATAACAGACCATTGGCTTAACTCGATTTCATGGCTGACCTCTTCAGCAGACTGGAGAGAGGAGCGCTGACCACTTCTGAGTTGCCGCTCACCCTCTCTTTCCTTTCACACATACACAGGAGGCGAGGAAGGACAGAAAAGGAAGAGGAGCAAGCCAGAGGCCTTTCCCACTGCAGAAGATATCTTCTCCAAGTTCCAACACCTCTCCCACTTCGACCAGCACCAGGTCACCTCACAGGTCAGACCGAGAGGTCAATTCTGTCAAGCTCTCTCGGCTTCTCCTTAAACGCATGTGGGACTCGGTCGCTTGGGCAACCGGCCATAAGCTTCATTAATGGCAATTCTGCTGAAGCACACAACAAGTGACCTCCTGAGGTGGCTCATTTGAATGCAAATGTAATTTTTATGTAATTTGAATCCTCGTGCGAGATGTCAGAATGCAATTTGAATGTATAATGCACTCAGGTGGCCGTAACACGGAAACATAATGCATTTAAAGATCAGATGGTACAGATGGCCCAGCAGTCAATCCTCAGTGCCGCACAGGCAGTAATAACTTATAGATCGTAAAAACGTATAAACCACTTAGCGTGTGCAAACTTCATTTGATTTTATTTTTTTTCATGCTCTCAATCCAAGTGAAGCTGATATCAATCCCAGTGAAGTTTACAGGGAACGAACATTCAAAAGTCAAATCGATACTGGTTTATATGGCACATAAAAAACAACAGATGGTCCCTAAAATGAAGTGCCTAAAAGAAACACGTCGCAAAAACAATTAATTATTAAGAAATAGAAGATGCAAGCATAGATATACACTCATAGATTAGATTTCTGCTCTTTTGTGCTGTTTTTTAGCTCTCTTGCCTCATAGATAGAGCCCAGTTGAATGGAGCAAAGATGCTTCTGTAATGGTTTTTTCACTTCACGCCTACAACAATACAAATGTGTTTGTGGAGGTTTTACTGTGACTTTTAGCTGTAAATGTGTGTGGGGTCTAACCTGTCATATGTCCATTATCACCTGGGATTTTATGACGCCTCACAATGTAAAAGATGGTGTAAAAAAAACTAATTGGGGGGGCTGCTTACAAGCTACGAATGACCAACAGTGGGTGTTAGGAGCTGCTGAAAATTTCTGTGTTGCTCTGGAAAAGCTGGAGAGAACTTGCAACGTAATAATGTAAGTGGAATGTTCCAAACATTCAGCTGCTTCAGTTTTGAAATGTGGAAAAATCTTTGCGGGGTGGCCCGTCTGGCATTCGCATTGTGTTTGAATGGACAGTTTGGCATTTTAGGAGACGGGTCTTTGATCACTGTGGATTTAGTTTGGGAGGAAGATGCCACTGTTGATTATGAAGCTGTTTTTGCTCTGCACTCCAAAGAAGCCAGATGGTCCAACTGTCTCCCGTCCTTTTATTCTCAGCTAAGCTAATCACCTACATGTTGTTTCCTGCTTAATAGATCATGTGCTTTGTTATTCATTGAAAAAAATCTCAAGAAAATTAATGACGCGCCTGTTTTTGGTTCGATTTCCCATCAAATAATTACAATCATGACTTTGAATGAGCTGTCTTGTTTGGTTGACATAAGCGGGATGTTTGTTCCCAGTGTACAGCTGCTCCACAGTGTTTGCAAGGCTAATTCTCCCTCTTTGGTGGTTTTTGTCTTCATTCTGGGTGCAGGTGTCCAGAAACGTGCTGGAACAGATCACCAGCTTTGCCTTAGGGATGTCTTACCACCTGCCTCTCGTCCAGCACATCCAGTTCATCTTCGACCTCATGGAGTACTCCCTCAACATTAGTGGCCTCATAGACTTTGCAATCCAGGTACTGACCACTCCCTGGCCCGAGGTCGCCACATTTCAAACGTCTCCGCTCAGTTGAGTGTCGAGTGTCACTTCACATTCGTTCCAACTGTTGTTTTTGTTGTTGTTTTGTTTCTTGTTTGTTCGGCAGCTCCTGAATGAATTGAGTCTGGTGGAAGCCGAGCTGCTGCTGAAGTCGTCCAGCCTGGTGGGCAGCTACACCACCAGCTTGTGTCTGTGCATCGTGGCTGTGCTGAGGCGCTACCACTCCTGCCTCATTCTCAACCCCGAGCAGACGGCACAAGTTTTCGACGGGTACGTTTTCCCGCAGCGCGAGTCCGTCAGACGGCCAAAAAGCTCAGGGTTTAACAATTTCTCTGAAGACTTGATTAGACTTTAATCGTTGGTCCGATCTTCTTTTTTGTAAGCTATTACCGTTAAATTAAGCGAAACAGAGATGTGAAACCATCCCTAAAGAATTGTTTTCAGGGTGAGGCCTATAATTAAAGCCGTAAAAAGGATGTTTTTGGTTGTAAGAGCAAGTTAAAGAATAGTTGCTGGTTTCCACTTGTTCAAAAAAAATCTATTCTGCTGACTTTAATTAGCACTTTTGTATCACAGGGATGCTGAGACTGCACTCACTTCCTGGATGCCGTATTCCTAAAATGCTTAACAAAAGCCTCCCGATTACAACACTAAAGCTCAGTTATTGCCACAGTTTACGTCTTTGTTGTTGTCCAAACGCAACAATTTGTAATTACTGGCAAGTTATGTGCTGAACAGTTTACCCTCATTGCTGCTGGTGCTGTGTCTCAGAAACAGCAACCTGACCTCCCATTCAAACAAGAGGAGGTTCAGGAACAGTGGATTTCCCTTATGTTTGGACAGAACCTAGCGATTGTTTCCCTCTCAGTGTTTATGCTGTGACAGGAGGAAAAAGGACCTCACGAATAAGAAAAGCAGCATTGGGCTGATGTTTGGGTCTGGGTGTGTTCATTCGTTTCCAGGCTGCGCATCGTGGTGAAGTCTGGTGTGAACCCCGCAGACTGTTCCTCGGCCGAACGCTGCATTTTGGCCTACTTGTACGACCTCTACACCTCCTGCAGCCACCTTAAGAACAAGTTTGGGGAGATCTTCAGGTAAATAAGAATCAGTCTTTTCACCTCCTAAACAAAATAAATAAAATACACTTTAAATCTTCACCCAGCAGCTGGAGCTTCTACTTGTCTCAACTGGGTGATTGTTTTAGTTTCCAGTGTGTTGTTTCAGTCTTTCTTATTGAATCTTTTCTTTCTTTTTTCTGTTCATCATCAGTGAGTTCTGCTCCAAAGTGAAAAACTCTATTTACTGCAACATCGACCCGTCTGACTCCAACATGCTGTGGGACCCGGTGTTCATGATGGAAGCCATCGCCAATCCCTCAGCTCACAACTTCAACCACTCCATGGTGGGAAAGATTCTCAACGACAGCCCGGCCAACCGCTACAGCTTCGTCTGCAACGTGCTCATGGACGTGTGCGTCGACCACCGGGACCCCGAGAGGTGTGTTATTCCTGTGCTGATGATCTCGCGTGCTCGTCACTCTGTTCTTTGTTGACCCGTCCTCACAGGTTCTGTGATGTGCTTTCAGGGTGAACGACATTGGGATCCTGTGTGCAGAACTGACTGCGTATTGTCGCTCTCTGAGTGCCGAGTGGCTTGGCATTCTCAAAGCCCTCTGCTGCTCCTCAAACAACGGCAACTGCGGCTTCAACGACCTGCTGTGTAACGTAGATGTGAGTGGTTTTTTTTATCTTAACTCGTTTTGGAATTTTATTCTCTTTTCTTGCCAAGTATGCTCTTATTTTCGCTCACTGTTCCATGACAGTATTTTTTCCTGCACTTGCGCCCTTCAGGTTAGTGATCTGTCCTTCCACGACTCCCTGGCAACATTCGTAGCCATCCTTATTGCAAGACAGTGTTTGCTGCTGGAAGACCTGGTGCGTTGTGTCGCCATCCCTTCACTCCTCAATGCTGGTAAGAGGGAATTTTTCTCAAATGCCATGGAGATGTCATGTTGTGTCCATTATGTTTCCTCTCATTTCAACGATTTATACTCAGTTTTTTTTAACTTCATATCAATTAATACGTTAAAGAGAGACTTTGGGGATTTTTTTCTAATCCTCTTTTGGGTTCTTAAGCTGCTTTTATTTAAGTGTCTTTTTCAGGTAGCGGCCAACTCGATATCACAAGACTTTTTTCGAACTGAACGATGTCTTGCCTTTAGATTCTGTTCCCTAAATGTTGCCTCTTTGTCCTGTCCATCCTTTTCTGCTCTATTGAGATGCAGCCTGATGCGAGTTCTTCATACGACCTGGACTTCATTCGCTTTCATATTCTTTCAGGCCTTCTCTAAATGAGCGAGCAGCACATTGCAGCCTGGCTCATAAGAGGGAAAATCCCGCTTTATAATGTGCTTCTTTAATCAGCGAGGAGAGTAAAGGCGACGCATTTGATCCAGGTCCATGAAGCCTCTGTGCGGTTTGTGTGTCCGCCAGGGAAGTGTCTGCGTCTCCCCACTGTTAATCTTTTTTCCCCCCCTCCCAGCGAGGAGACAAAGCCTCATTCATCCGTGCTGTTTGGTTGGGTTTTGCTAATTTTAAAGTGCTGCTGCGCGTGCCAAATGCCAACAGCTTTCACTTGTGGTTCATGCTTTGTTCTTGCTCCCTCTTTCACGACAACAGCTTTATGAAAAATTCCACTTCATCCTGCCTGATGAGACGTCTATCTAGGACAAGGTTTAATTTTAGTCCTGCGATTTAGATGTGCTGGATTGTACAGTCCAGCCACCCCCCCCCCCCCCACAGTAAAGTGAGCCTACCATATGCAATGAGAAAGAAGTAACACCAATCAGTGACTATGTGTCTGATCTGTACCTCAGCCTGCAGCGAACAAGACTCCGAGCCAGGAGCGAGGCTCACCTGCAGGATTCTTCTCCACCTTTTCAAGACGCCACAGCGCAACCCCGTCCCCCAGGATGGTGTGAAGTCAGGTAGTGAACGCAGCCAGGAACAAAGACTTTGTACCACCTTTCCTGCTGTTAGAACAGGAAATGTTCACTTCTAAACCGGCATCATGTCTTTGCAGACAAATCCTCAGTCGGCATCAGATCGTCTTGTGATCGTCACCTTCTCGCAGCCTCTCAGAACAGCATCGTTGTCGGAGCAGTGTTTGCTGTACTCAAAGCCGTGTTCATGCTGGGTATGAGTCCTTCTTGTCTCAGGCTGCGAGGAGTCTCGTGGTGCGTTCGCTTGTTGGATTTACTCTTTTTCTTCTGTTTGTATAGGCGACGCCGAGCTAAGAGGCTCAGGTCTGTCTCACCCGGCTGGTCTGGATGACATATCCGAGGGACGTAACGTCTCCATAGAGACGGCCAGCCTGGATGCGTACGCCAAGTATGTTCTGAAGACCATCTGCCAGCAGGTGAGAGCGTTGCATCCAACTGCATCCATAAAATTCTATTAAAACTCCGAGTAAATGTTCATACAGTCAGTGTGGGGGCAAAAAGTCTAAATTGAAAGTGCTGAAGCAGCTAATCACCACAGAAGGCTCTCTGTTGTGAGGACCTGCGCAGAGAGGCACACAGTCTCCATTTGAATGCTCGGCGTCGTCTGTGGTGCTTTTATAAGAACACTGCGAGCTCTCTGTTTTTGTTTTCCAGACCATCTTGTAAACGCAGTCACTTGAAGTGTGTATAATGGCTGAAATGAGATCATTTTTCTGCACCAGATGTCACTTATTGCACATAGCTATGAATGCCAGAGAGGGAGCTGGCTGCAGCCCAGAGGACCGGACATGCTCACAGGCCTCATGAGACTTCAGACACATTTTCTCCTCCGCATCGCTCTGGCATGTGCAGAGCTATTCCTGAAGAATGACCCATTGGCCTGCTTTCATCACCACCCAACCATCTTTGCTTGACAAAGTCTATCTAAATATTTCGATATGAGCTTCACTGAAGTGGCTGACTGCTGTCACTCTTCCCATTTTCCAACCTTTTTTTCCCCCTCCCTGCCCGCAGGAATGGGTGGGCGAGCGCTGCCTGAAGTCTCTGTCGGAGGACAGCAGTGCCCTCCAGGACCCGGTGCTGGTAAACATTCAGGCTCAGCGGCTGCTGCAGCTGATTTGCTATCCTCACCGCCAGTTGGACAGCGATGAGGGCGACAACCCTCAGCGGCAGCGAATCAAACGCATCCTTCAGGTAGAGAGAAACTTGAACTCAACATTTTGTCTGATTGAATCATCCAGTTGATTCTCTTTCTGTTCAGCTTTCAGATCAAATATGAAAAATCTGGCTCAAGTATGTTGAACATGACAGTCTTGAATCGTGTTATCATCTGTTGCGACCTTGACTTATACGGTGGAGTTTTGCTGCCCTCTACTGACTGAATGAGATGCACAAAAACATGTTCTGAAAATGAAAAGACTGTTTAGTTTCCCATTGACTGACTGTGGGTTTTTTTTGCAGAATATGGACCAATGGACGATGAGACAGTCGTCTCTGGAGCTGCAGCTGATGATCAAACAGAGCACCAACAACGTGAGTGTTGTGTCTGTGTTGTTTAAGTGTCTACTGCAGTTGATCACTCAAGTATTTGATTTTGTTTGTGTTACTCCTCAATTCTTCAGCTGTTGTGTGATATTATCTGAAATTTGTGTCTTGTGAAGTGAACTATTTCTCCTTTTTTGTCTCATCAGGAGCTCTACTCTCTGTTGGAGAACATTGCAAAAGCCACTATTGAGGTGTTTCAGAAGTCAGCTGAGATGAACTCCAATAACCCCTCAGGGAACGGAGCCACAGTCCAAGGAGGCTCCGCATCCAACAACAGCACCACAAGCAAGATCAAACCCATTCTGAGGTGTACATCACGTACATGTTTTAGATATATTTTGCTGATAAACTCTGCACTGAGGGCGAATCGGTTCCCTTGTGTTTGAAATTAAACTCGTGAGGTCTTGCTTTAACTTTGATCACTTGCACTTGTGACCTGCAGCTCATCAGAGCGATCAGGTGTTTGGCTTGTGGCGCCACTGATCGCCAAGCTGCCCACTTCAGTCCAAGGCCACGTGCTGAAGGCTGCAGGAGAGGAGCTGGAGAAAGGTCAGCACCTCGGCTCCTCCTCACGAAAGGAGAGGGACAGGCAGAAACAGAAAAGGTTGGTGACACACTCTCATGGCTTACGGCGCTCAATTTTGTAGGTGTAAAAGAACAACCAGACGCTATCCTGGTTTGAAAGAAACCTGATGTTCAGGATGTTAAGACAAGGTTCTCTTTTGTATCGTTTGCTCTTCCCTGTGCAGCATGTCTCTTCTGAGCCAGCAGCCCTTCCTGTCTCTGGTGCTGACCTGCCTGAAGGGGCAGGACGAGCAGAGGGAAGGTCTCCTCACCTCACTCTACAACCAAGTGCAGCAGATTGTCACCAACTGGAGAGAGGACCAGTACCAGGATGACTGCAAGGCCAAACAAATGATGCACGAGGCTTTGAAACTACGACTGAATCTTGTGAGCACTGATTAGAACAGAAAGCAACAACCAAGAAAAGAGGAAAATATGAGAAAAATAGCAACAGCATGTCGTTGAATAGTGGTCCTTTTTTCATCAAAGGAGGTCATTCAGATCACAAACAATTCAGATGTGAACAAAAACTGCCAAAATGACGAGCGCATGACAACCGCTCACTTTAGCTTATCCTGTTTTTTGTCTTGTTTAATTAAGGTCGGTGGCATGTTTGACACGGTGCAGCGCAGCACCCAGCAAACCACCGAGTGGGCAGTCCTCCTCCTCGACATCATTAGCAGTGGCACCGTGGACATGCAGTCTAATAAGTGAGTTAATGAAATGGTTGACCATTCTGAGCTCAAACTGGTATCTGATTGGACAGTGGAGTGAGAATCAAGTTCACTTGTTGATACATTTTACTTTTTCCCTCCTTCTGTGCAACAGTGAGCTTTTCACTACAGTGCTGGACATGCTGAGTGTGCTAATAAATGGCACGCTGGCTGCTGACATGTCCAGTATCTCTCAGGGCAGCATGGAGGAGAACAAGAGAGCCTACATGAACCTGGTCAAGAAGCTCAGGGTAAGACTGAAGCGTGATGATGAATCCTATGTCAACATTTCACTTTTCTTTCCTGTTCATTCGGGTGGTGTGAAGTGGAAGTCTGATTTAGCATGAGTGATAATCCAGAGGGAAAAACAAATGAAAGATAATAGTATCATCTCTGAAAAGGTCTTTGTTCGGTTGAGGGGGAAATAACTCCGCTTGAGCCGTCACACTGGCTCCTGTATTCAACCGTGAAGTGTGACTGAGGACGAGTGAGGCGGTGTCAAAAAGAGCTGTCAGCCTCCTTGCTGAAGGACCTAAAAATGCTGTCGTTTAAAATGAGTTAAATGAATGTACCCGTGCTGAAAATGTTCATGACACTTCAGTTGGTTTCAAAGTGTTTGTTTTTATTCTTGTTTTTTTGATTTTCTTTGCTTTACAGAAAGAGCTCGGCGACAGGCAGTCTGAAAGTTTGGAGAAGGTTCGACAGCTTCTCCCGCTGCCGAAACAAACACGCGACGTCATCACGTGTGAGCCTCAGGGTTCACTCATCGACACAAAGGGCAACAAGATTGCTGGCTTTGAAAAAGAGGTAAACTCTCACTTTACATTTTGAAAGAGGAGCTTTCGTGTGAACTGGAAATACATTACAATGACTTCCTTCACAGTTCCTCGTGTTCCAACTGTTGAATCCAAGGACACACAAAGTGTTTTGCCATTTGACCACTTTATAAAGACGAATACTTTATAAAGCAAGAAATGTAGCCTCTGAGTAATAACGAAGCCATCATCAGGCAAAGAACAGTAACGTGAATGTTTGCTCCTTCAGGGTCTTCAAGTATCAACCAAACAGAAGATTTCTCCCTGGGACGTCTTTGAGGGTCTAAAGCACTCGGCCCCTCTCTCGTGGGGCTGGTTCGGTACAGTACGCGTGGACCGCAAAGTCACCAAGTTCGAGGAGCAGCAGCGCTTCCTGCTGTACCACACCCACCTGAAGCCCAAACCCCGCAGCTACTACCTGGAGCCTCTCCCACTGCCCCCCGAGGAGGAGGAGCCCCTGACCCCCGTCTCCCAGGAACCCGAGAAGATCAAGGAGGCTGTGAAGCCCGAGAAGAATGTTCCCGCGGTGCCCTCGGATACGAGCAAGAAGAAGTCCAACAAGAAGAAGAAAAATTCATCCACATCTGCGAAGACAGAAGTGAGTTGAAGTTGGTGTTCCTAGAATATGACGGTGGTTACAGGATTTCCACATTCTGAGTGTTTATTTTTTTCTTGTAGGATTATGTCAATCGAACACCAGGTACTGGGAGCTATGGGACCAATATGCCTCCAGAGCTGATGCAGAATCACCCATACAGGCTACCGTACAGCCAACAGACCATGAGCATGTACACACAGAACCAGCCTCTACCTCCAGGTCAGTTCAAAGACTCCTGGCATCACTGCCGAACACTCGAGGCTGCGCGTAAATTCCTCAAGAAAACCCATCTGAGAGTTTTTCCGTATTTTTGTCGTCAGGAGGCCCAGGACTAGAGCCTCCGTACAGACCTGCCCGCAACCCCCAGATGAACAAAATGATGCCCACGCGGCCCAGCTATCCATCCATGATGCCGGGTATGCAAGGAAACATGCCTGGGATGATGGGACTGGAGAAGCAATACCAAATGGGTTATAAACCCCAGCCCACCATGCCACAGGGCCAGATACTGCGGCAGCAGCTACAGGTCAGACTGGTGAGTCATCGGCGTCTTTTTGTCAAGTACAGTTTACAGCTGTGATTCAGTGCTGTGCTATCTTCTCAGACACACTTTCACCAACACAACACAGCAGATAGGAACATTGAAAGGCTTGACAGACAGTCGTATCTACATGTATGTTCTACCTGAACAACTGCTCTCTGATTTAAAACTACTCTGTTGCTAACTTCTCCCTGATGCAGTGAAATACTTTGAAGTCCCGTTAAGGTTATTACAGTCGTCTAATCAGTGGTTAATTAAAGGTAGAATAATTGCCAGTTAGCTCAAGCACAATCAACAAAATTAATGTGTGTAATTACTGTTCAAATTTAGAGCCTCTTCACACTGATTTTTTTTCATTTATTTCACTTTTGAGAAGAGGACGGCTCAGGTTTCTTTCTAACTTGCATTTTTTCTTCCAATTCAGAATCAGAGTTTGATGGGGCAGCAGATTCGGCAAATAACTCCCAATCAGCCATATACGTCAATGCAGGCATCTCAGGTGAGTGTGTTTCATTTACTGCTTCATTAAAAAAAGGTGCTTTGATCAAATGACTCTGAATGTGCCAAAGTCAGACAAATAAGCACTTTTCTTTTCCTCACAACATGATAATGTCTCTGTTGTCTACTTTTCCCATTGTAACTGCCAACATTGTTCTCACCCTGGTTCAGAACATATCTCAGGGCTATACCTCATACGGATCACACCTGAGCCTGCAGCAGCACCAGTCCCAAAGTGGCGGTATAGTTCCTTCCTCCTACGGGAACCAGAACTTCCAGGGCACCCATCCTGGAGCCAACCCAGCGGTGGTGGATCCTCTCAGGCAGATGCAGCAGAGGCCGAGTGGTTATGTTCACCAGCAGGCTCCAGGCTATGCACACAATATGCAGAACACGCAGAGGTCGGTCAAAACGCCCAAAGTTCCTTCTTCTTTTTTTCGCGTTTGCTGTTTGTCCTAATGAGCCATTTTTTTGCCTATATTCATTCAATTTTCCTGGTCCCATAAATTTCAGGTTTGCCCACCAGCCCATCCAGCAGAATGCCATCATGCACAGTCTCGGCCATATGGGAGGCCAGGGTGTCCATCCAGGCTTGAGGCCCAATCAGATGCTGGCAGAACAACAGCAGCAACAACAGCAGCAGCAGCAGCAGCAGCAGCAGGCAGCCCAGCAGCAGCAGCAGCAGCAGCAGCAGCAGCAGTACCTCAGACAACACGCACTTAGAGTGAGCCACTCGTCATTTCTCCTCCTCGAGCCGAGTTACAATTTGTTTGGGTTTGCTGTCACCACACGCTGCTTTCTAAGAAACGTCTGGTACACGAATTTACATAGGAACAACACATAGAAAGTTCCTTCTCTGATTGCTTTCTCTTGTCTACATCCCCACAACAGCAGCAGCAGGCCCAGCAGGTTCCACAGCAACAGCAGCCGCAGCAGCAGCAGCCGGTCCAACCGCAGCAGGTTCCTCCTCAACAGCAAGTCCCACAGCAGCAACAGCAACAGCAGCAGCAGCAGGTGTCAGCAGTGCCCCCTCCAGGCCAGGCTCAGAACCAGGGTCTTGGCATGCAGCCGCTGCCCCCACAACAACCTTTGGTAGGTGCAGTTCACACATCAGCGGTCCTCAGTAGTGCTGTGGTTTTGTATCATACATGCGGGGCGCGAGCTCCAACTAAAGTGTTGGTGTTTTGGGCATTTTGCCTCGTTAACAGAGATCACAAAAAGAGGCGTTCGCTTACAAGAAAATGTGCGGGTAGAAGTTCTGAATAAGCCGCTGTCATAACTGCACTGTTGAGGTCACTCACTGACCAACCAAATGCCTACAGTCTGCTGACGTCACCTTGCCACTTGTTTGGGCCTGAGCGAAAGAGGTTCCAAAAACAATGGGGAAACAGATGCCTGGGACCATGGACTTAATCACTAACTGAGTAGAGCTAAGCCTAGTGGGTACTCGTGGAAAAGCTCCTCCATTAGAGGACCAACATGTCCGAGGATTATCTATCTCTGTACGTTGGCTACTTTAACACCTTGGAAGTTGTTCCAACGACTGTTTCTCTCTCCGTGTAGTTCCAACGACAGGGGATGCAGCAGACTCAGCAGCAGCAGCAGACTGCAGCTCTGGTCAGACAGCTGCAACAGCAACTTTCAAGTGAGTCCGAAGCCTCCCGATCAGCAATCACTTCTTTATCATTGTTTTTCACATCTATATTGATCATTTTTTCCTCCTCTTTTTCCCTTCCAGACACACAAGCAGGACAGGGCCCCAACTCATATTACTGATTGTGCTCCTTCATCATGCTGTGCTGAGAACAGGCCCATTGTTCCATGTGGAGTCCAACTCTGTAGATCGTCCCAGAATACGTCTATTTCTACGAAGGTAGTTAGATCGGAAGACTTTTCACGTCTCCAAGGACCACCAAACAGACCAACCAAATCCCAGTGAGACCACTGAGGCAACGATTAAAGTATCTCGACTTCAGTTGATGTAATTATGGATTATCAAAGGAGGGATCCGGATCTGAAGTAGAAACATGGTTAATGATGGAGAAGTCTATGTACAAAATACCACAAATTATAAGAATAATGCAATTTTTTATTTTATTTCAATTTGTACAATTTTTTCAGTTTCGTGTATTTCTCATTAAAAAAATCATGTCAGTTTTTATGTCTTGTACTTGTGTTGGATGCGTTCGTTTACATTTCAATGGAACGTTTTCCCAGTATCAACAAAATAACTTATAATATCACACTCAGCAAAAATGTATGAACGGATGAATCTGGGGCTGAAACTTGACTATTTTGAATGTGCAGACTTTTTGCTCTTCTTTGGTTGCTTTGCTTTACTTTGCTTGTCATCTTTTGGACTCTCGATGCGGCCAAAAAGCACCCCGTTGTCTGGTCCCAGTGCTCGCCCCTCGAAGGGGCAGTCTAGCCCCCTGAACCTGGGCAAAAAGTTCAGGGCCGCCCAGCTCCTCTCGTGGGGTTGCACCCCGAGTCTGGACAGCAGTTTGTCGGAAATCTCCGGCACCACCGGCTGTAGGAGGGTGCCGTAAATCCTCAGACACTCCAGGGACACATAGATGATGGTGTCCAGCCAGCGTCGGTCTCCGCTGTCCCCCCCATCAAGCTTCCAGGGGGCGTGACGCTGCACGAACCCGTTGGTGTGCCTCACACAGGCGCTGATGGCTTCCAGAGCTTTGTACACATGCAAGCTTTTGTAGTGCTTCTCCACTACAGCTGGGAGATTCCCCACAGCCTCCAACATGTGGTAGTCTTCCTCTGCCGCTCGGCCCCTGGACCCTTCGGGGAAGGAGCGAGGGCAGAAGGAGGGGTAGACCTGGGCAGGGTTCAGAGCTGGGGCAGTGCAGCGGTTTAACAGGCCGCCCAGAGAATCCGCGAGCTCTGCGTTGAGCAGTTTGATAGCTTTATCGCCTCTGTAATCACAGTCGGAGTCTGGCACGCCCTGCCGGAGCAGAAAGTACCTCATACCATCTGTTGTGAATATTTGTGAGCACTCGAGGGGATCGACCACATTCCCCAAACTCTTGGACATCTTCTTCCCGTCGACTGTCCAATGAGAGTGCACGTGTATCGTCTGAGGCAGCGGCAGTCCCGCTCCGAGGAGGAAAGCGGGCCAGTAGAGGGTGTGAAACTTTAGGATGTCCTTTCCTACGATGTGATGGGCCACGCGCCACCACTGGTCGTGTTCCCCGGGGTAGCCAAGCACGGTCAGATAGTTCACGAGAGCATCCAGCCACACGTAGATGGTTTGCTCAGCATCCCCCGGGACCGGGATGCCCCACTGCAGGCGGCTCCTCTGACGTGACACTGACAGGTCTGGCAGGTCCTTCTGCAGCCACTCCACAGCCGCATGGTGGAACCGCTCGGGCTGCACAGCCCGGGGATTCTCCCGAAGCCAGTCGAGCAACTGACCGCGAAATGCAGACAGACGGAACATGTAGTTGTCTTCTTTCATCCATTCTACCTGAGAGACAATAGAGAGGGCTGTTACTGATGGGACATGGGTAAAAAGTTGCTCCAACACTGCCATGTCTTCAGTTTCACCCACAAACAAAGGGGCTCAAACATATTTCTTTAGAAAACTGCTCACCCAGCACAAGCAGTGCAACATTTTGATGCTGAAACAGGTGGATTGTCAGCTTGTACTTTGATCGATCTCAGTTACCTTGTGTCCGCTCTCCAGCGACACTTTAATCTCCCTCCCCGAGGAGTCCACAGCATCGGCGACCTGCGTGGGCATGAGGAAGCTCTCATCCTGTGTGGAGTACCAGCCCTCATAGCTGCCCTTGTAGATGAGCCCTTTGCTCCAGAGAACCGACCAGAAATGCTCCACAGCCTGACGGTGCCTCTGCTCGGTGGTTCTGATGTAGTCCGTGTAGGAGATGTTGTAGTTGCTGAAGAGATGCGCGAACCGTTGGGACACGTCAGTGCAGAAGGTCAGAGGATCTTTTCCTGCAGCCTCCGCAGCCTGCTGGATCTTCAGGCCATGTTCATCTGTACCTGAAATGCAAAATGTGGGATTGTTTTGACAAAAAAACAATGTGAAAAAACAAAATATATTTATGCATGCATTCTTTTAATGAATGAAGGGATTACCTGTCGCAAACCTTGACTGAAATCCCTGCAGGACCTTATATCTGTGGAGGCAGTCAGCAATCACAGCTGAGTACAGGTGTCCTAAATGAGGGGACGCGTTGACATAGAAGATGGGGGTGGTTACATAGTGACTCTTGGTGTCCGTGCACGGCTGGCTGCTCGTGGATCCCGCCGCAGAGCTGCTCTCGTGCCTCCGCTGCGCTGAACATGCTGATAAAAATTGAGTTCTGGTAAGTCTCCGGGCAGCTTCACAGCCCCTGATCACGCGAAGCAAAGGGAACCTCATAACTGGAATTCCGGAGACACCGACATGAAGACCAGAGAGGTGTTGAACCCGCCACTCTGTTGACTGGAGACACGGTAGCTCGGTAAGGAAAGCGACGCGGGAATTCAGAGTAGTCCCCGTGTGTGGTGACCGATCACGGGATTGGAATCGATGAAAATGAAAGATATTCTTGTCAACACAGCACCCATGTGTTTTGGTTGCTGTGAAGGTTAGCAGCGGTTCCGGGTTTAGGAATTGACAAGCGCTCCTCCAATCAGAACGCTTCGTCTTCGGCATCAACCACCAATTAGATCCCTTCGTTGTTTATGTTGCAAAATGTATTGAATTAAATTACCGTATTAAATCATGAAACGTGAAAGTGACTTAGACCAACACCAGCAAAATGTTAAATGGCAAAGTTTCCTTATCCTCCAAATCGATTTTTACTCTTTTTTTTGTAAAAAAAAACCCAAAAAAACAAAATACAATGACATTCAAAGGGAAAAGCCTGTAAATAGATATTCCTACATCTGTAATTATGCCGTGTGTCATTTCAAAGGAGGTTTTTCCTCTGACAATATTTTCCCAAGTTTGATTAAAGTCTAATTTCAAGCTGCTGAGCGCTCATTTCGATTCTGATTGATACGTTCTTTGTGTTTGTGTTATTTCACTGCTTATTGTGGATAAAATCGATTGTGTGCGAGGTTGTTACTCTGCAAGACACATAATAAACAGATCTTTTTCCCTCGTTTCCTTGGTAATTATCAGGAAGTGAAGGTTGACAGCGGGCCAATCAGCTGTCTCGCTGCCTGCCAGATAACGGTACCGAATGGGGTGGACGTACCGACCGAGGTAAAACATTTATTTTACTCTAAGAGCCAGCTAAGACATGTATTACGATCAAATACGCCTGATTTATGTCTACCGCGTTTGTCTCTGAGTATGTCTGGAGGTTTCGGGCGGTTTTGACGCTCGCTTCGAAGCGTCGCGGCAGGAGTCAGCCTATCATGTGATCTATGAAGACCATGACCGCCTGTTGATTCACTCCGGGAAAGTTTTGTGCGTTACGCCGCAACTTTTATGCCACGGCTGTTTCAGATGGATGTGAACCGTGTGGATTTCTACATCGGCCTGTCGCTGGCTCTGAGCTCCAGTGTTTTTATCGGGGCGAGTTTCATCCTGAAGAAGAAGGGCCTGCTGCGATTGGCCAGCAAGGGCTCCATGCGAGCAGGTACTCTATTTTGCCCCCTCGAGCACATCTGATGCAACAAAACTGAACCAAACCGACGATTGAGCGAGTAACCAGAGCTTTTTCCTCGAGCAGCATATTTTCTTGGGACTAACCCGGTAACCATGATGGAAACTTAAACAGCAAAGTCAAAATACTTAAAAAAAAAAAAAAAAGACAGGCTTGCTGCAACACAAAACAAGCCTTTATTATGGAAAGTCCTCAACTTTTCATTTAATGTCCAACAGAAAAACAGATCTTGTATCTGAATCATTGGATGTACAAGTAAAGCTCTGTTTTCTTCATCTGTGCATTGTAATGATCCCAATTGATGTCTTTTGTCTTGTTACTGTTTGTAGTTTTAATATGAAAAAAAAAACTTGTGCCAAATCACTTTTGTATTTATTTTGTGCTTTCTGTACCTTGAAGGTCAAGGGGGGTATGCATACCTAAAAGAGTGGCTATGGTGGGCAGGACTAATATCAAGTAAGTGAACGATTGATGCTCCAGTGGCATTATAGTGGGCAATGTGGTTTGGCTTGTTTTTGCTCCTGGTTGTGCTGCAGGCCAGCTCTGCACAGGAACACTGTGGTCTTTGTTTTAGAGAAACAACGTTCTGGTGGGTTTGGTATTCAGGCGGATGATGTTGCAAATAATGCATGCTCCATATTGTGTGGGTTCCTACAAAGTGCCCATTTGCACATGTGGGTTTGAACAAAAAGTAATATTTTCCAAGTTCAGCCTCACCAGCTGCAGCAGTTGAGAGTTTGTGTGTTCTAATGGTGATCTGGTGTCTTGTAGTGGGAGCCGGGGAGGCGGCTAACTTCGCTGCTTATGCCTTTGCACCGGCCACACTGGTCACCCCGCTTGGAGCACTTAGTGTGCTTGTCAGGTAACTTTTCAAGGTTTAGTGTTGTGCAAATGAGATGCTCTCTTCAAAAAAATCAGGTTGGCCAGCTGCCATGGCTGGATAGTGCATGCACTGTATTTTCCATGAAGCATATTGTCCATGTACAAAGAGCAAAAATAATACATGTAGAAAAATAAACTGGTTGCAAAATGTAACGCAAGCTAAGAAGGTTAGGTAAGCCGCAAGCTACATTTAAAGCAACATATTTACCATTTCACTGACCATGATTAAACTCAGTGAGAAAGTAATTTACTGCTGGTTCAAAACAATCAACTGAAGAAACAATGATAAAAGTAATACGATTAGAAATACATAGATGTAATTCGCGTGCCAACATTGTCTGCTGTTTTTCCCCAGCGCGGTTCTCTCCTCATACTTTTTAAACGAGAGGCTGAATGTGCACGGCAAGATTGGCTGTATGCTGTGCGTGTTGGGCTCCACGGTGATGGTGATCCACGCTCCACAGGAAGAGGAAGTCGTCTCTTTGAGCGCCATGGCTGAGAAGCTCAAAGACCCAGGTAAACCTCACCCCAAAACCAACATGATCCCATTAACCGTGTTGTGGAACCTGAAAGCCACAAAGCACATGTCTGTGTGTATTCTTTCCTCCGGGGTACTAACTCGTCCTTACATGCTTCCACTAGGTTTCATTGTGTATGCTGTGTGCGTTGTGGGAAGCAGCCTGATTCTTGTCTTTGCTGTGGCGCCGCGGTTCGGACAGAAGAATGTGCTGGTCTACATCCTGATCTGCTCTGTGATCGGCTCCCTTTCTGTGTCTTGTGTCAAGGGCCTGGGCATTGGCATTAAGGAGCTGTTCGCTGGGACAGCAGTGCTGAAGGAGCCCCTGTTCTGGTCCTTAGTCGTCTGTCTGGTCATCTGTGTTAGCGTTCAGATCAACTACCTGAACAAAGCTCTCGACATATTCAACACCTCCCTAGTCACTCCCATTTACTACGTTTTCTTCACCACCTCCGTCATGGCCTGCTCGGCCATCCTCTTTAAGGAGTGGTTGAGAATGACCACAGATGGAGCTGTAGGCACCATCAGCGGCTTCCTCATCATCATCTTAGGGATTTTCCTCCTGCATGCCTTCAAGGACATTACTTTTACCTGGGATGCTCTTCCACTTTATCTCAGGAAGGGTCCTCAGCGGTTCCTCTGTGGCCAACAACCATATGTAGCTCTGCCCAGCCATGTTCCGCAAGCAGACGAGATAAAGCTGCCCAGAGAGGGAGGTGTGAAGGGGGGCAGTGGTATGCACCAGAGAACTCCTTAGCAAGGGTCAGTGCTACCTCCAGGTTGTTGTTGCAGTTTCAGTTGACAATTCAGCTTCACAGTTTGAAGTGAGTCATAAAAGCGGAACTTCATTCACTGCACAGAACACACTGGATAACCAAAGATAGGAACTTTACAAGTTTGTGATTCTGGGACAAGAACACTAGATTTCATTCAGATGCAGACCAAACGTCTGTTAGCGTCGGGTCGTGACAACCAATTTCCCAAAAAATTGAATGTCTCCTGAACTGCAGTGTAAATTTTGTACAGCATATTTAAAAGTAGTGTATCTAACTTAGTGTCAGTAAACCATGTTATGCCTTCCGTTACAGAAAACCACATCCTCTTTGTAGTGTTGCACTTTTAACTTTATTACTGCAAATGTGTGAGTTGTTTTGCTGTTAGACATAAAGCCTATCCTCTCTTGCCCTGAATGCAAAGAGTCAATGATTGCTCTAATGAGTTCCTGGATTACCTCGGTACTATGTATAAACTGGACCAAAGAATGTTCTCTCAGTTAGTAGAATAATTTTCTATATGTGTCAAGTCTCTGATGTAACTGCACTATTTGTCTTTGATCAATAATGCTGATTAAAAAATTCCGCTAACTTTTGCAAAGGATGGACAGAATTTTTTTTGTCATTAGTTTATTGTACAGTCCATGAGGCTTCGCTGCTTGTCTTGCCTCCTGAATCAAGACATCTTCATAGTCTCTTTTGATTTAACCATTGTGATGAAGTCCTCATGGCCGGCAGATGAGGCTGAACTCTCCAGTCTTTTCTGTTGAACCCAAACGTCACAGCATTCAAACTCAAATGCACCGTTTGAGTGTTTAGACCTTTTGCGCTCAATCTCTCAACAAGGAAAAAGAAATCAACCTGCCACTGCGCGCAACACAATGAAGTTCTGACATTTTGAAACACTCAGACTCCAGCAGACAACGGTTAAAAATGATAACCTACAGGAGTCCAGACATGGTGGTAATCTCAGGCACTTGTGTCAAAAGTAACACTTTATGTTCCTTTTTCCCCCAGTTGTTTGGACAGCTCTTTAACACAGTGCGCGTACAACTGTGTCAGGACCCAACGGCATCCTGTCCCTGTTGTGGCTGAGGGACCACGCCACACCAGTCCTTTCAGGGACAGTCTTTAGTCTGTCATGGTCTCGGAGAACGAGCCCCGGCTTCTCTGAGTCTGCTCCAGTCGGTTCAGGATGAATTGGCTGGTGTCGATGAATCGCTCCACGCAGTTCACGAAGCAGATTTCTGTCCTGGAGTCCAGCTTGGGCCCGGGTTTATCCATGCATTTCTCCTGCACATAGAAACAGGCCTGGTCAGCAAAGACGGGCTGGGATGCATCAGATCAACTCCAACCCAAACATGATATTCCTGGTTATTATTTTGTGAAAGTCAGACGATTCAAGCATTTTTACATTGAATTTTTCTAAACACAAGGAGCATCTGGAACAGCGATGGAGGCAAGTGTCCCTCGACAACTGACGTGTGGTTTGTTTTGAACTGAACAGCATCAGTGTGGAACATTTGGATGACACTGGAACCGCTCATACGATGAGGGAAAGCGGCAGCAAAAGGTCTGAAGACCACAGCGGACATACTTCAGGTGACGCAGTGATCAGAAGAGCTGCAACACCTGATTGAGTACAGAAATTAAGGCTGTTCGGTTTTGTTGACGTAAATTTACGTAGAGAGCGCAATTAAGGACTGAGACGTGGTGCGCACGAATACAGCTCCGTGCGGCCCACTGAGAACGTTTCGGTGTTGTTTCCGGATCACAGCAACGTGAAACGTGCCTTTGTCACCAAGATGCAGAGCAAACAAGAGTCAGATAACGCAGCGCGCGGCTGCTACTTGCTGCTAGCTCAGAGCGAATCTTACCCAGCAGACCTCCGTCATGTGATGCACCAGCTGCTGAAATCTTTGTTTTTGCGACTCCACTTCGATGAACTGCTGCAGCTGGGGGTCAGCTGTCGCTCCTTGGCCGTCCATGGTGGCTGGAAACAGGCGGTAAAGGCGGTTTTCTTGTCGTTATCGCAGCCTTTGGAGGCGTTCAGCTGACCTTCACGTGTGTATGTGTCCAACGGGAAATAGGAAATGATTCAGCCAATCCAGACGCCGGTTTGCGTAACGTCAGGTCTCGTCGCGTTTACGTCAAACATGACTCCGTCGGTATGATATTGACAGTTCATTCAAAGTTTTAATTCCTTCAAACTGCGTCGAGTTGTTTAAGTTATTGTTTTAGAGGTGCATTTGCGTGTTATGTGTTTATGCAAGGCAATGGAAAATCCACACAATGTTCAGACAAATTCAGAAAATGTACCAGTTCAAACAAAGATTACGCTCATGCAGACCAATGGATTCAAATGATATCGAAAAAATGATGTCTAGTGGACATGATTCAGTCATATTTGATGCTTGCCTTATTTAGCCGACTGGTCACTAAAAAAATAAAGCAAAACCGAGTTGGAGAACGAACAGGTGATTTGGTCTTCGTCCAGTCATTTTCA
>JASSRZ010000049.1:12520763-12540824 GCA_032164315.1 Malacoctenus gilli | reverse complement strand
TCAGATTTCAGTCTGAAGTCATTTCACAGCCTGGTATACTTGGCTTTTATTTGTGCAATGAATATGTGCCATGAAGCTTACACAACAATACACAGAAAATAGTAAAAACAGACATTTGTAAAGTGGATATCCTTCAATGAATTACAACACATTTCTAATGCTTGTATCTTGAACTGTATTCATGCACATGCAACTGTCTAACAAGTGAGTTAATCGAGGCATTTGTATCACATGTGGGCTATTCACATTACAGAGGACCTCGACATGATTGTGCGGCCCCAACGTTTTAGCTGTGGGCTCTTTGAATGGTGGCTGACTCTGCAGGGACATGTGGAGATGCAACTCTGTGGGGGATCAGCTGTTTGTGTTGTTTGTGTCAGAGTCCCTCTGACATCTACTGGAGCTCATAAAGCAAATCCTGGACGGTCAGAACCAGCTCCTGAAAGGTAGGCCTCTCCTCTGGTTTCTGAAAAAACAATCGCATACTTCATCATCATTCTATTGCTCATTGTCGCAGCTTTTGTTGTGGCCTTCAATGCAAAACCAAGATTTACTTACATCAAGCCAGCAGGTGGACATAATGCTGTATATCTTGTCGTTGGCCAGTTGGGGGCGGTAGAGGCGCAGGCCCCGGGGAACCTGGTCCACTATTTCCGTATTGTTGAGACGCTCATATGGTAGCCGCCCCAACATGTACACTTCCCACATCAGGACCCCTGACGAAGTACACAAAGTTAACATGTACGACGAAGCTGATTAACATGCATTTGCATTAATCAATCGTCAAAACGGAACATAAAGAAACTTCTAAAGCTGGCCTAGCTGAAAATGTCGACCTTTCCATCACTCACCGTATGCCCAGATGTCTGACTTGCTACTGAATTTGCAGTAGTGAAGGACTTCAGGGGGCGACCAGCGAACAGGGAACTTAGAACCAGCTGAACTTGTGTATTCGTCGTCCAAAACATACCTGAGAGCAGAGCAGTACAGGGTGTTACTTGATATCACTAGCTTCCGTTTGCATGGTAAATGTTCAGCTGTCTCAGACAGACACTCGGAAATAAAACAAGAGTTTCTCTTCTTAATCTATAGATCTCACTGTTGTGTGTAATAACAACTTTTTTTCTGTCAAGAGAAGAACTCATAACTGTTGCAATAACTTGCGCAACACCGTAAACATTGTACCTTGACAGGCCAAAGTCGGTCACTTTGACAGTGCCATTTCCATCCACCAAACAGTTCCTGGCAGCCTGGAGGCAAAACAAACACATTTTATTTGAGCCAAATCATTGAGCTCGTGAGCTTATCTCCAAATGTTGAACCACGATGCTAATTGTGTTGCCATGGCAAAGGGCTGCAGTGCCTTTGAACGGTCACACCGCAGATATTTGTCTCTCACCAGATCTCTGTGGATGTACTGCTTTGACTCCAGGTAGGCCATCCCCTCGGAGACGTCTTTGCACATCTCCAGGAGCTGGACCATGGTCGGATGCTGCATCAGTCCCTCCTTCAGGTACGTCAGCAGGCAGCCGTTGGACAGGAACTCAGTCACAATATAAATGGGCCTCTGTTTGGTGCAGACGCCATACAGCTGGACCAGGTTCTCATGCCGGAGCTTCCTGGTTGGATCCAAAGTAGACGGAAGTTTAGATCTATCACTTTGTTTTCCATCAGGCTAAAGGAACTATACTTCACCTGAGTGGCACAAGTTTGATCAATATCAAATGGAATCACAAAAGACTGGTTATAAATCAGTCACCAACTGATCATCGGCTTGCTCAGAAGTCAGAGCCATTAAGTTGAGCTTACATCATGATTTTGGCTTCTTCGATGAAATCATCCTCTGACATAGAGCCTTCTTTGATCATCTTCACGGCCACGTCGTGCTGACCTTGCCACTTCCCATACTTCACCACTCCAAACTGACCAGTGCCCAACTCTTTAATGAAGGTCAGATAGCGGGGGTCAATCTCCCAGTTCCCTGGAGAGGACAGAGGATTGGGGTTCATCCCTGCAGCTTTTACAGTGTAAGAAAGTCACATGGAAATGTTTGTTGAGCAATCTTCTTGAGTTGGACGGAAAGATAAAATTCCTACACATGTTCATTGTGAACCACGTAAAAGAGCCTGAGAGCTTATAATAAAGACCAGGGGAAACGATTTGTTTTCAACTTTTTCAATTTTCTTGTCAGGATCAGCGAGAAAAATGCAGGCTTCAGGTAATGTGTATGCTTTTTTACCTCTTCTTTCTGTCAGTTCAAAAGTGCAAAGATGTCCCAAGTGCCAGATTCCCAGTCGAATCATTCATAACCTTTATCTGCGCTGCTCTCCCAAAGCAGTACTAGTGAATGGTTGCAATGAAACCACGTGCAATGTTCTGAAACACGCTGAGGATTGACATTTTGCAAATTGCCAACATAAAGAAATTTTGTTTTCAGCCACAGGAGGACCATTTCCAGACATTACGAGTAACAAGAGGATGCATTAGGAGGCCGAGAGAGTCGGGTTGATTAACGTCTGTCGGCAGTTCATGTCGAGTTCAGTTGCGCTCACCATAGCCAAGTCCTGCTGTTGACGGAGGCCGAGCTCGGTTGGATACAATGTATTTCAGCCTGCTCACCATACCTAGTGAGGAAAAACAAGATGCAATAGGAGAGAGATGACTCGTGCAAGGGGTGTATGAATGATACAATGCATTAGAACTCTGAATGTTAAGTTGCAGTGTGGTTAAACTGTCCACAGTGGCTGTATGAACCTGCTGCATTGTGCTGGTGATAGTTGATAAGCTCGGGGATGGAGCTGAAGTTGTGCTTCTCTGCCAGGTAGAACAGGCCCTGTGTGGTGGTGCAGATGTTATAATGTCTGCAGCTTCCACTGGAGTCCCTGCAGGAACAGGATGAGGAGAGTGACGCCTCAACAGGCTTTTCCTCAATCTTATCATGTTTCATTCATACAAACGCAAGTCATATATTCACCATTATTCACCCTGCCTTCAGTCTGGAATGAAATGTTTCTGCTTGCCCATTATGCTGGGTTTTGCATGAATAATTTACATCTCTCTCTCTCTCCCCCTCTGTGGGCCAGTTTCCGCTTTCATTACAAACAGTTCTTCTTTTCATGCCTTCACACATGACTGGAGCAAGTGGATATAATATATAAACGGTAGCAGTGTTTAACACCACTGAGCTTACTCACCCGCCACCTTTAGTAAGCAGAGACACAGTGTATTTCCCTGCCTTGCTTGAGTCTCGCACTAAGAAGCCTCCATCTTTGTTCTGGATGGAAGAACAGGTGTAAAAGTTTTTAATTCAGAAATTTTTAATGGATTAAGGTCCAGTGAAGAATTTGTTCGGAAGATGCATTAAATCTCTGATGACGGTCTTTGTCCTGAAGGTTACCTCATTCTTTAACAGCTGCTCTGCTTGGCTTCGGTTCGTGTTCTTGCAATACCAGCTGTAAAAATATGAGCAGTAATGCTTTAAATATATTTTTACAACACTCATTAAGCATTCAAAACATATTTGGACTGAAAACCTAAAAAAAAAAAAAAGGTCAATTTTTCTATGAATATAGATACAAAACAGAGAACTGGAGACACGGAAGGGGTACTCACTCAAATTTGTCGAGTCCATTTTTAGCTTCCAAAACATAATTACTTGGTATATATCCCTCAGTTCTGCAAAATCAAATGAAACGGCAGATATTTTATGATCAGCTCCATACATCAACATCTGTTTGACAATCATTCATTCATTCAGTTTTTCCATCGAAGGGTCAAGGGAGTGGTGGAGCCAATTCCTGCTCTAAATAGACAAAGGCAGGTTAACCCTGGACTGGTTCCCATCATGGGGTGAATGCAGAGAGACAGATAGTCACATACAAAGACAGTCGCACTTTTGGATAATATAGTATAGTTACTTTGCTTTTTGTTTGCTGTGAAAGGAGACCGGAGCAGCAAGGGAAATATCAACACACAAGAAGAATATGTGAACTCAACACGGAGTGGCCCCGCCAGGATCAACGCAGGACCCTCTCAAAGTGAGACTAAAGCTCTGATCACCAGAACACCATGCAGCCATCCATCTGATACACCCATAAAGTACCCACAGTGTTCCTTTGGGCACTGACAAGCCTGCATCTTTTCTACTTCCCCACCTTTTTCACAAGAATACAGTTCTGTGGCAGCTCAGAGTGAACAGACAGCTCTGGTTTGGTCCTCATGTTTGTCCCTCACCCGTATTTATCTCTGGCCCTCCACCAGTTTCCATCAGACATTTCCAGGATGGTGTACTCTTCATCTTTCCTCAGCTCCAAGTCTTGGGGAGTCTTGGGAGTGTAACTGTACGCGGCTATGACCATCATGCCAACGGATGGGCCTGAGGGCTCAGGAGGCTCTGGAGGTAAAGGACGACTGGCCTTTTCCTGAGATGATTGAAAAGCGGATGAAACGCAGAACAAAAGTGTAGCTTCTGACCGTTGCTTTGAGGCGGGGCGGGTTGTTTACCTCAGTTGGGGTTGGAGGAAGCGGTTTCCTTGATACCCTTCTTCTGGATTGTTTCGATGGAAAACCTTTCGAAGACAAAACTCCTCAAGTTGAAAAGTGCTGGCAATGTTTCACTGTTGTTGGTTTCAGATTTCACACGAACCTAAAAGTCCTCGTTCTTACCATTTATATGATCAAGTACTTTGCAGCCCATCGCTTGTTTAACTTCCTGCTGGCAACACAACCACACCCCATCCACCCAGAAACAGGGGTGGTACTTCTGCATCAAATCTTTGTTGAAACGCACCACTATGCACAAATATGAACACACACACGCATGCATGAACAAGATTTACAATAAACCCAGTACCCACATTTGCAATTACCCACAGCTTATCTCAGAATGTGAAGATTTGATAATGTTTGAGATCCTGCGCTTGATACAAGCTCAGTTGATGTGTAAGGCCGCTCATACTTACACTCTTTTAGTTTCTTTATCCACTGATCTCGAATATCTTCCGTCTTTGCGAAGATGTAAAGTGGCCCTTCATCGTAAACGACCTGCGGCAACAATCCCAGTATTATCTATTCAAATGAGTGTTCCCATTATCTCAGAGAGTCATTGCAACATGTATAGGTGCAGTAGATCGGTGTGCATGTACACATGGTGCGGTAAATGAGCTCCCTGAACCAGAAAACAAAAGCCTTTGTTTGATCACCCAGAGATGTTTCAACTTTGTTTCTTTTCCTTCTGGCCACAGTAACACCTGCACTTTCACAAAAAGCCCCAAGTTCATCTGAGTGTGAGACTGTTCCCCTTCATAACACAGGACTCTCCCCGTATGGGAGGATTTGGTTTTTGTGGACGTATATGTTGTAATGTGTTCATGGTTAGAAAAGATGGTAAAGGTTGGTTTGTTAAACTACTCTTCGAAAGAAAAAAAGACAAATGTTTTGGTTATCTATTAGGTTTTCATCCTGTTTACTAACCAGTTGCTCGATAGAAAGACTTCTCAAACGATGCGAAATGTTTACCTGAAAGGCATACAAGCGCTCCTGCGGCGTGTTGGGCTCCGGTTGCACCGTCTCCACACACTTGATCTTCTCGAGGTCAACGTACCCTCTCAGACCTTTTCGTTTCTGTTCAGCAGAAGTGGAAGCAGTCAGACAAGTTGAGGTTGAAGAGGAAATAATTGCTTTGTCCAAGGCTACCGGTCGACATTGTCCGAAGACAATGATTGTTTTCCCTCAGTCATATGGTTGTGCAGTGGAGAGTACGTACCCCTTTATCAGGATCAAAATCATAGTAGGATATTTTTTCTGTGGTCAGAACAAACCATCGGTCCTTGTAGTTCAGAGGGGAGGTCTTTTTCTTCTGTTGAGATCTTTTAATGAAGATTTCTTCCAAGATGCTTTCTGCCATAATTATGTCTGAGTTACTCTGCACGGGGAGAGCGGTGATAGAGGAGGTTTGTCAGACCACATGGCTACAAAACATCCTGCTGAAGGACAGGTTCAAAGCGTCACTCATGCGAGAACTGTTTCAGCTGTGAATAGATCAGCTATTATCACTTTATCAGGAAGCTTTGGTGTTTGACTTTCACACTAATTAAACGCGCCCTTCGAAAAACTGCTCGCGAATATCACGAACGACCACAGTTTGCAGAGTGTGAGTAATGCTACCAGATCTGGAGAGATGAACAGACATGCAGGCCGCCAACATATCAGCATGTGATTAGCTATGCTTTGCATAAGCCCTGCTTTTCATGGTCTGCGGGACATCTGTTTCCTCTCTATTTCTATATCCTGATCATCATCTCAGTGACAAAAAAGTATGCAACTCAATCATGTGCAGTTTGTAAGACTTATAGTGAGTTCCACTCATGTCTTAATCTGTCCAAAGCAGTTTGCCGCCACACCTTTCTTAAACTTATTTAGGCTGTTTGCTGGATCATCCAGTTACAACTGCATTTAATCAGAAACTATTGAGTCCTTTGTGTTAAGAGAAACAACAGCTTTTTTTCCCCCTGAGGTGACACAGTAGGTAGAATGACACCTCCACACATCTACCACCCCCTCCCACCCGGTGACTCACACACATGATAACAGTTCACCTAGAACAAAAGATAGGTAGGCAAATTAAAAGCGCTCTTTGGTTTGTTTCACCACTGTAATATGGGTCTTGTTTGTAGAACAGGAACAGGTCAAGACCAAAACTGACAGGAAAGCACTCGTGTGTCATGCAAAGTGTGCTGCGCTCACAGTCGATGCAGAACCAAAACTCAAATTACAATCAATGACGACTTTGAGCCAAAAATGGCCCTTAACAAAAATAGTGTGTCGAATGCAACAGAAGCTTTGGTGTGCAATGAGTGGGAAAGGTGAACCGTGGTCTCATCCTGTCCAGACAAATATAAGCGATCAAGTAGTCAAACTCACCCTTGACACATAGCTGAATGCTTATTTTCTAGTGTCGAATGTGTTTGCACTTCAGCTCGGCGTATTTTCAGCTTGTGTGCACTTCCTTCTATCATTTAAACTGTAAGTGTCACATGACCAGAAGCTTCTGTCACTCCCAGGACCTTGACATTACTTCACACTAAACCGACTGACGATACCTAGTTCGTTTTGTTTGTGCTGTCCTGAGGAGGCCACGTCTGTTCCCTATTCTGTGAAACGTTGTTTACTCATTCCTCATTTGCCGCCACCTTTGTTTTCTCACATCACTAACTCGAGTGAAGGGCAGTCTCTGCTAATGGATAATCAAAACTCGCTCCTGATAAAGTGGAGGCTTCCCTCCCAGACTGCACGTCTACATTTTAGAGTATCCTGGCAAAAGCTTTTCTGTGACTTTTCTGAAGCGAGTTGACTCACGGTGGCTGACACAGACAAACTCATGGGGAAGTTGCATCAGTGTTGCACTGCAATTCGAAGGGAGAAGAAACCCAGTGCCGTGCAGCATTTAAAATGATCACAAGCTCGCTGTCTGAAGTGTTTCTACCTATATGTGTGAGGTATATCTGTTGTATCTCCTTACACAGGATCTCATCATTTATATTCAGTACTTCTGCAGATCCAACACTAATGTTAGGGCTCCATACGGATAGATTTGTAATCCACTGTGAGTCTCACTCTTGGTAAATTCTCTCTTTCTTCTTCTTCATTTTTCTTTCCAGATTCTTTTGTGTTTTTTCCAACTAGTAAAAGTACTAGGAGTACATGGAGAGTATTTCTCCATGTCAGTCTCAAGCACAAACATGGGCGTTATGTCAAGAAAATATAGCAGAAGCTTCATAACAGAAGACAAAATACATATGCAAAGACTCTCACAGTGTCAGGATAACTTTATATGTTTACTTTCTTATTTATTATTTATCATTATTATTATTATTACTTTATTTTGATGGGAATTTCTCTGAGCTGCATGATGTTCACACTGTGTGGTGCGGCGAACATTGTCATGTTACCAAAGGCTTCGTCTGACAGGAACTTATCAAGTCAGCCTCTTTCCTGACTTTTTGCTGTAGATAAGTGGTGTTTGTAAAGACGTGTGTTTGCCTGCACGTGTACACGAGTGCATGTGTTGAGTGTGCCATCTAAAAAAAGCTGTGCAAAAAAGAGTTGTGTGGTTGTGAGAGTTTGTGCTACCACAAAGAGGTAGCACACTCATTTGAATACACCACATGATACCATATGAATTGAACTTTGTGAAGCTTGACTTTGTGTTGAACAAATATAAAAGAATCCACCTGATACATGTGAGTTAAAAAAAAACAAACCCAACTTCATTATTGTGTGTTGTGTCAAGCAACATCATTGAAAAATTGTAAGTTGTTAAACCTTGTGGAGCTCCTTCCATCATGACCTCACTAAAAGTATTTATAATGTTTGCCTGTGTGTGTTCTCAAACCTGCCTGTGTGTGTTATGAGAGACATGCAATGAATTTGAAGCAATTCCAGGCAAAAATATTAAACCCTCACTTACAATTTTGCATAAAAACGTGTTGGCAAAGAGAAATCTTCAGTGCTTTTACTTTGTCATGTTGCCACGATCAAACTTCTGAAGTGTCGTATTGTTGTGAGCCCCTGCTTCCCTGAGGATTTGTGTGACAGCAGAATTTTGGGATCATTCTGTCTATACAAATCGACGCAACGCGTTGGTCTCATCCTTAACATGCATTGAAACAGAGGTTGGTGCCATTGTGTCCGCCACTTACCCGAGCATCCAAAAAACTCAAGCATCAGATGGACTCCTGCAGAAGTTGATGAAGCCTGAAACAGTGGCATGGACCTTTGCCTCGGTCTCTGTCCCTCCATAAAATGTGTGTTAGTTTGTCAAGCAAGTAACACAAAACACACCCACAGAGAGGAATCGACTCTGCTTACTTCCCCTTTTTCTTCCTGCTCATTTTCATATCAGCCCTCCGGACAGCTTTGGTGATAAGTGAAAGCACGCTAGAAATTAATACAGACATGACCATATTTAGAGACTGCCAATGGTTTTATTGAGAAATGCCTCTCTCACATTTTAGGTTTCTTTTTTCTAATTTGGTACCAGTGTCAGTTTGTGTTGTTTTTGGGAAGATGACTGATACAAAATACAGGACTAAAAATTTCTGACATTTTTGGAGTCGAGAATGTCTGACATGCATTAATAATAATAATAAAAAAACCCTAAACACTCTTTTCTCCTCAAATACTTTAGGAATTATTGTTCCAGCTCTATCGTCTTGATTCTGCTCGATCTTCCAGCCAGCAGGGGGCGCACGCCAACGCTCTGAGCCTGCTGAGGTCTACTTTAAGAAGTGGTTCCGGGTTCTTCCTTCCTCTTTTCCTCTGCATCGGGGCGCAACCATGGTATGAAACTATTACACGAATACATTTCGGAAAATCAGTCTCAATCCTGCCGAACGAGGCATCTTTTGTGAATAAAATAACTTTATATGTAATCAGCAAGTTCCACCGAACGCTACTGTCGTCGTATTTCCTACATTATGTGCACTTTACGATGTTTTCCCTGGTTCGTAGTGAAGTGGGGGGAATGCTATCGATCGAACACCGCTCTGTCCTTTTCAAGCGTGTCTTTATATTTTAAAAATACAGTGCAGTTATTTACTATGAAGCTTAAAACCTCAAACTGTAGCCTCTGGTGATTCTGCATCATCTGTGAACCGTGTTTACAGCCCGGCAACGTGAAGCGGCAGCAATGCTAATAAATTAGCTGCCGGCAGCTTGAATAAAAGCAAACTGTCAAACCGCAATCAGATTGCATTTCTTGCTTTGGTCAGGTTTCTGTCAGAGACTTTATGAATAATGTGTGTCAGTCAGAAGACGCAGCCTGTTTCTGCTGTAAGGGGGGCTTTCGACGTCCCGTCAGGCCGACCGTCGTGCCAGCTAATCCATTGGGCTGTGATCAAAACGATGTTGGTCTAAAACGCGGCACTGGCTGTATTTAGACGTTGTTAAAAGTTTCATGTTGTGCCGCGCAGGTGAACGTCCCGAAGACCCGCAGGACCTACTGCAAGAAGTGCAAGAAGCACCAGCCCCACAAAGTTACCCAGTACAAGAAGGGAAAAGATTCCCTCTATGCTCAGGGTGAGTTGCCCATCATGGATGTCTGGAAAGGTTTTTAATGCTCCTCCGTCCGAGGAAGTACTGAAGAACAGCAGATGACATCAGTGTATTGTTTTTGGTCAGAATACATATACTGATGAACTATTTCATTTATTTGTTGAATCCCTTTTCTTCACAGGTAAGAGGAGATACGACAGAAAGCAGAGTGGGTACGGTGGTCAGACGAAGCCCATTTTCCGTAAAAAGGTAAGCTTCGGTCTTCCAGCTGTTCGTGAGCCAATGCCTTGTGTTCTGGAGTGCTGTGTGCGTTTGGGCTCACCAGAGTGTTGCGTTTACAGGCTAAGACTACAAAGAAGATCGTGTTGAGGCTGGAGTGTGTTGAGCCCAACTGCAGGTCCAAGAGAATGCTGGCTATCAAGAGATGCAAGCACTTCGAGTTGGGCGGTGACAAGAAGAGAAAGGTAGGAGTCAATTCGTATTTCACCATATCAAACAATTACATTAGCAAACATAACACTCTAAGAGTTTGGTCAATGTGATGCAGATGTATAGTTTCAAATGTTTTGAAACCCAAAACGTTGTGTCCTCAGCAAAATGTGTTCCCAAAGGGTGCTTTTAATAATTTGAGCTGACAATGCATTATTGAGTGTCCAGCCTGATATGATGGTAACAATTTCAGGAAGCTTATCAGTGACTTGGTAACAGGCCAGTGAGCAATGTGTGAATGAAATATAAGCTGTTGTCACACTCCCACAACATCAAATAAAATTGTTGAGCTTTTCAGACTCAAAAGTCATTAAACATCATTTGCATGCTGTCAGTTATGAATACATGACCACAAGGTGTTGATGCAAAGACTCAATAACACCACATCAATAAAACTTCATCTGATATTTAAACAAAGAACATTATGTTGCTTTCGTTTACACGTTACTAATTGTCATGTTTGTGGCTTGAGTTGATACTTTGAGATGCAATTAAAGTGGATATGTTATGGAAAATACCGTTTTTACAGAATACAAAGTCTTGCATTCGTTTCATTTTTGGTGGTCTGAAAGTCTTGTACCTTAACGCTGCACTAAAAACTCGCGAGTTGCTGAGAAGTATAATAGTGCAGTAAAGATGCTCTCAAAACTGAAACAAGCAAGGTCAGGGAGGCAACAGTAAGGAGAACCATTTGATTCTGAAATAGTTTCTATAGTGAGAGTAATTGTCCGATGCACTTTATCAGCAGCGTGTTTAACTTGCTTCTCTCTATTCTGTTACAGGGCCAGGTCATCCAGTTCTAAACTGTGGTCCAGTCTTATGGATGAAGTTGTCACTCTTTTCAATAAATGTGTCAAAACATACATTTGAGCAAAATGTCTTTATTAGGGGTAAAAAATTCAGTCCGCAATTTGAGCTGGACAGCAAATGTGCAAAAAGGCTCCAGTGATTCAATACAACATGAAACAATCAGCTGTGGTCTTAAACAAATATCATCCTTCCAAAAGGTAAATTCAAAGAATGAGAACTCGTACAATCAAAACCAGGTGTGTAGTCACAGAGGAACTACAGACGGGTGTTGTGTGTGCGTTTGGATGTGTCCTGCTGGTGCAGTTTGTGAAGCCTTGTCGTGTTGCTGAGGGGAGTGATGGTCACCAGCACGGTGCCTGAAGGGTTGACTAACAGCTGTACTTTGCTCTGTGGAGTCTGAACACCCATCTCCTTGTACTGAGGCAGGATCTGTGTGACGGTGCACTGCGGGCTGCAGGCTTTCCAGCCGGGAGCCACCTGGACAGCAAATCCCCGGGGGCCGCCAATCTCTTGCTTGTTCAGCACAGCGATGGCCAGACGGCTGTCAGTTAGGGGTCTCTCCCACACTTCGAAACTGTCCACCTGTGGAAAGTTGCTTTTTATTAGCGAGCAGGATATTCTATCATTCCTGTAGAGGCAGACAACGGAGGAGTTAACACACTACTTAAAACTTACAACAAAACTCACCATTTCAAACTAAAAGCACATAAATAAATGTAGGGCATCACACTGGTTGTGCAGGCTCAATGAGCATGAAGTTTGAAAATGAATCTTTGCAACATCCTCTGAGTTATCCTGGTGCAAAAGCAGCCAAAGACAGTGTTATGAAATGCAGCTCTGGTCTTTCATCACAGTTGGGCATTAATCTGCAACTGCCAAAACCATTTTGTCGCCCGTTATTCATGACAATAACTACAGTTTGTGGGAGTCGGGACACAAATGAAGTGCTCATAAAGCCATCAGCATTGCTGGACAGCAGCGACAGGTACCATGAAAGTCAACAGCTGCCATTCCCGGCCGTAGCCGCGCTCTGGGTCACCTCTCGCTCTCACCTTGGCACTGCGGTGTCCCTGCTTGCCCAGAGGGTCCTGGCTGATGTCGATGATGTGTCTGTTCTGTAGGAGCCCCTTGGAGCGAGGACAAATGTCCCTCAGATCGTTAGACATGAGCAGAGGGGCTGCCATGATGGCCCATAACGCCATCTGAGACTCCTGCTGGTCGTGACTCAGGCCAAAGTTCCCAATTACGAGCTAGAGACACGAAACAACATCGTAAATAAGTTATTCGGGCTGAGTGAGAGTACAGTCGGCTTGCGAGCCTGATTTTCAACCGAGTCCAGTTTTAGGTCCGAACTACAATCAGGCAAGTCAGCAGGAAATAGAAATACATCTCTGCCATGACTCCATTCAATTACAAAGGGAATGATTTGACCTTTAGACAAATGTATTATGTGTCAGAACTCGATCTGCCTGAATCTCAGGTTAACAACTTCATGCTGAAAAATCTCAAACTACTTCCTTTCTCTGTAGTTTGACATTTATCGGCAACTTCTTCATGCTGAGTTTGAGGTCAATGAGAGGAAGATCCAGGAGCTGGAGTAGAGCGGAGTACCATGTCAGGGTCGTTCCAGCCCCCGGGGCCTGCCGAAGGGACGACGATGTCCTGATGGGAAGCCGTCCAGTCCAAGATGGACGTGATGGAGCTCCACGAGTCGTACACGTCAGCGAAGTTCCGCCAGTGGTTGCACGTGTTGCGGATGGCTGTGTAGTTGGGCTGGAGGCAGAACAAGTGGTTGTTGATGGGAAGTCGAGGAAGTTCAAATAGATTTGACACTGTTGTGCAGTGACAAAGAAATGACAAAATATAGCAATGTAACAAAAAACCCTCCCTCACCTGTCTGAAAGGCCACTCGTACAAAGGCCACTCGCAGGAATACACGATACTTCTTCCAGTTTGGTTCAATGCTTTCGACATGTTTGTGTAGCCTGAGCGGGCACAAACAAATAGTGACCTTGTGATCATCTGGACAAGAGTTTAGGAGGAAAGAACCTGCAACTGCATTGATATCATATACAGACGGGCCTTTCTCGTGTTCGAACAAATCCCCAAACTCACCCTCTCCCAGCAAAGTCCAGTCCATGTAACAGCCATCAAACTTGAGCAGGTCCACTTCCCACTCTGCGAACGTCTGAGCATCGGTCTCATAGTAACCCAGACTGCCAGGGTAGCCAGCACAGGTGTTCTTCCCCACATCTGCATAAATTCCCAATTTCAGCCCCTTAGAATGGACCTAAAACACAGGCAGGAAGAAAGGAACTTCTCCAGCGGACAGTTTGTGCAGTGGTTGTGCACTTTGGCCAGCAGGTGGCAATATTACACAGCAAGAAACTTGGTGTTTCTGTACCGTGGTGCCACGCGGCCTTCACTCACTCCAGGACTTCGTTTTTTAGCTGTCTGTGGCTGACCTGAACCAAGTGTTTCGGCCAGAAACCAGCCTGTCGTGCTGGTTTTGTGTTTGTCTTCGCTGAGAAACCGAAGCAAAGAATGTGATCAGCATTCCCCTCAATGAAACCTGAAACCTGGGGTCCTCATCTGGTCCTGTCTCCTTCATTATGTAAATAATTGCAGACTGGATAGGATGGATGTATAATGAACACCTAATTTGCATACGCACGCACTTCTACCGCCTGAACTTTTATCCAATTTCAACAAACTTGTGATTGATTGGATCACATTGCACTTCATACGTCTTGTATTGTAATGCAGCCGAAACACTGCAAACTGTAATAAAAGCTGTTGTTTTAAATAACAAACCTGCGCCAGCCGGCTTGTAAACTGATTCAAATTGAGGATATTTCTTGACTTGCTCGTCCCCTTAAGCCTTTTTTTTGTTTTAATACATGGAGCCTTGATAATGTATTCAGTTACAAAGTCTTGGATATAATCTTTTCTCACTGCTACTCACATAGTCGGCCAGCTTTTTGATGCCCCCTGGGAATCTTTTGGGGTCCGCCTGCAGACGGCCCCTGGCGTCCCGCTCGTAGAGGGGCCAGCAGTCATCGATGCACACGTACTCATAACCGGCCTCTTTCCAGCCCTCCGTCACCATCACGTCCGCCATCTGCATGTAGAGGCGCTCGCTGCCAGAGCAACAGGAGGGGACAGACGGGGACACGAGCGTCGGTTAGATTCCTGTGTTCAATGTGATCGATCTGACCGTAAAGATTTCACCTTGTAATCGATCACAAGCTCAATGGAAAACGATTTTTGTGTCTTTTTCTGCTCCATAAATAAAGTCGACGCTGTTCTGTGTCTTTTTTTTGTTCATCTTGTGGCCCTTAAACAGGAAACCACGTATGTTAGGAAACCCCACTGCTGCTTTAGTCAGTACATGAGTGGCTCATGGAAATAATTCAAACATTGATCTGCGTCATTCACGTTGCCACAGCAGATCATCTTCCTCCTTTGCGGCCTGTTCTCCTGAACCCTCCTCCTCTTCCTCTTCCACATCCATCACCTCCATGTCCCGCCTAGCAGCGTCCGTGAACCTCCTCCTTGGCCTCCACTCTTCTCCTTCTGCCTGGCAGCTCCATCCTCAGCATCTTTTCCTGTCCTTCACACACAGCCAGACCGTTTTAACCTCGTCTCTCTCACGTTCCCACCAAACTCCCCAGCATGAGCTGTCACTTTAATGTACTCATTTCTAATCCTGTCCATTCTGTCTTCTCCCAGTGAAATCCTCCACGTCCTTAGCTCTGCCCCCTCAGCCTCCGTCTCACACATCAATGTCCCAGACATGAATGTCTCAGATCGTTTGAAAAAAAAAAAAAAATCGAATAAATCGACTGTTATCAATTGTGATCTCAAACATATGACAGCCTTCTGCGATGAGTCTGGCACTGGAAAACATTAGCCGATAGAAATCAGTTTATATTGAATGGTTACAGTTTAATTCGAACCTGTCATTGACTTGAAGTTATTTTGTTCAAATACTAAATGAAGTTAAGTCGGACTCGAGCTATGATTCATTCAAACTCGAAGATGTGAAAGCAGGTCAGTCACGTGGCCTCATGAGACCCGGGTGTTATTGTTCCGGCTGGAGTGCGGAGGGGAGGGGGGCTCCGTTTTGCCGCGTTCGTACCCGTGTTTTTTTGCCCCCAGTCACGTCAGACGACGTCAGACGACGCGACTGGGGTCAGACGACGTGACGCTCTTACCTGATGCAGTTATTAGGATCTCGGTCACAGTCCGTGTTACACATGAACCTCTCCCAGTGCAGCCAGCCCATAGTGGGTGTCAGCGCCAGGCCATTGTCCAGCGCGTCCGCGGCACCCCACAAGACACCGGCGACCGCGATGACACACCAAACGCTGCACATGTCTGTTACTTAAATCAGCAGCCCCACACTGTTCGTGCACGACTCTCACGAAAAAACACCCCACTGTGCGTGTGTTTTAGTGCTCATTTCCTCGTGAAACGATCGAACAGCCCGCCTCCTCCCGATGACTGACGTGCATCTTCGCCAATGGGATGAACGCGCGTCTGTAGCTGTCCAACAGCGCCACGCGCTGATTCGTGAAACAAACCAAACAAAAAGAAGCACCGGTCAGGTGAAGACGTGGGAGGAGGTCAGGTGACTCCACGCGGTGAGGTGAGAGCTGCGTCTGGACAAACAAATCGCAAAAGTGGCCTTTATTCAGTCATTGTGTGGGACAATGTACACAGGAGCTTTTACGTCTCTTTGATGGCACTGTGAGTCGCTGTGGTGACACAAGGGACATCAAATACTTGTATTGTTTACAGCCTTGATCATATTCACCTGCCTTGAAGCCCTGGAGCCAACATGAGCAGCCCTGGCTCTTCTTCACGCTCCCTCCTCATCAGTGCTTCCACTGTGTGCGGCTCTACTCTGGGTGATGATACCGTCCAAGGTTTGCTGTGTGGTTAATGTGCTCTGAATAAATAAGCTATTAAAGCAGATAACACGACCAGCAAAACGAAGCAGTTTTTGCAATGAAGTTTATTTGTTTATTCCTTACTGAGCTTTTGGGATACTTTGTTTTTTAACTACTTTTTTTGCCGGATGCAAGTGGGGAAAATTCCACATTCAACAATATGAAAAAAAACCAAACTATACTTGTTTCTGCAGTGATAACAGATGAAGGCCTTTTGGTTTTAAGGCAGCTGCTAAAAAATCTGTTGCTCTCCCACATTGTTATCTAAAAAAGCAAAGGTTTATGGAGATATCCATTCCTTCATGCTTCAAGGTCAGATGATATGAATCCTCTCCAACAGAAAAGTTGTATGTGGTATCATTTTTTTCCCCAACTCATCAAATGCTTGTTCAGTGAAACAATTTCAAAGGTGTTGTTGTGGTGCTCAAAAGACAACTTTGCCTTCAGTTTCCCGCAGAACACATTTGAGCGAAACAGAACAGCCAAGACATTGAGAAATAATCAAATCCGGTGATGTTTTCCATTTGTTGGAGCTTTGGAGTTGGAGCGACTCGACTCCAAACAACACAAACTCCAACCTGCAGGCTTTGTCTTCTTGTGGAAGAATTTACAACACGCCAAGATAAATGGCCAAGACTCGTCAACAGCTTTGTACTCCCCCCCACCTCCCTCACCTCCCTCTCCTCACGAAAAACCCCCAAAACAAAACAAAGGAGTGCGGACTGTCATTGTCGTTCCTCCACAACCATTTAACCCCATTCACACACAACATTCATGAAAACACTTGAAGAGTGAGAAAGACAAACGCTTTTGACACGCAGCTCTTTGGAACATTTTCACTTTAAATTGGGATCTCTGAGGTCTGTTGGCCTCTGGTTGCAAATCCACTCTGGTTGATGGTTGCAGATAAAAAAAAAAGTCCTGCACTTTCTGAAAACAGATGCTGTTTTTCATTGTTTTTTTTAAAGGTGGTGTAAAAGTAAAATGAGGCAGTCATCCATCATCTTGCGCTTAATGCCTGTTACAACTTTTGAGTTTTAAACCTCAGCTGATGTGGTGGATTAAGAGTGAAAGAAAATGACGCGTATATTGTTATTTGAGCTGCTTGGCTAATCGAAATGGCCTAACACACTTTGGGAAATAACGCGTGCTTTGTAGCGTATCGGTGCCGCTTCAAACTGTGCGTGAGCTGCGAACGCAAGACACTAATTTGTCTGGCACTGACGTTAAATGAAATACGGATAGGTTTCTTAATTCAGCAGTAAATGGACACCCTGCCACAGATTCAAATTAATCCTGGACGTTTTTCATTTGTGAAATTGCCAGAAATCTTCTCACACATGCAGGGAGAGTGATGAGTTGCGCAGTTATTGTACTGTGGTCGCTCTCTTTTTGTGCAGACATAAGGAGACAGCTCAGGGTGGTTTATTTGAACGGAGGTACAAACTTTACGAAGGTGACACTTCATCAGCAGACTGCTCTAGCACCCCTCCCACCCTCCCACCCACTGCCATGTTTGACAGTCTGTCTTTGCGACTTTCGTGTCCTGATATTGAGGAGAGTCCAAACAAATGAAGCAGAGTTTGGGGGCTGGCGCGGGACCCAGAATACAACAATCATCCTCAGCCCACCCTCCCACCCGCTCGCTGTATGTTAACAGAGGGCGTAATAATAAACACACAACGTGACCTTTGACTGAAATGTCAAGGGTGACTTCTTTGAACCCGAAACATCATCGGGGGCTTCACCCAGGGGCCGGCCCGATACGAACACTTTGTCACATGCTCGAGTTCATATTAGAACCAGTGAGCAAAGGCGTTGGTGCTCTAAATGTCAGATTTCAATTTTATCGCCCCCCCCCCCTCAGCTGAGGGATGAACCAATCCAGCTCATCTGGATGCACGCGCTCGTTGTGAAAAGGGGGCGGGGGCTCGCTGTTGTGACAGAGACCCTCGTTTTTTTGTTCGCGGCGCCGCCTAAGAGAGCAGCGTGGTTCCAGCGTCACAGCGGCTAATTGAGACCGCTGACGGATGGACAGCGCCTGCTCGCTGTCTGGCTTATACGGCTCCCCCCGAAAGCTCTGACACCAATCCATCATGTTCCTTTCTTCCCCACTGTCACATAATTGAAGAGACTGCCATCGCTGACTTATGCTGGCAACTTTGTTATGAAGTGTTTGGGAATAAAATGAAAGGGAGAGTGTGGGGTGCGGGCGCCAAGGCGCTCAATTCTTGTGTTGATCTATAGGGACAGGCGGCCCACGTGAGGACACGCCATCAGAAAGTCGTGCCTCCATAAACGCGATGGCGGTGCGCTGTATGGCTCACGTACCCTCAGTGGGGCATCATTTATTGTCGTGTAATTAGCTGCTTAAGTTGTTTATGCGAGTGTCACAGGGGGACTGCGCCCACATGTGCTGATGCTGCCACTTTAATTAGGTCTTTGTTGGACTGAGCGGGTCTGAGATGTTATTTGGTAATAACCTTTAGAGGCGAGCTCATGACCTGCAAATTACTCTGTTCGTCGACTGTGCGTATTTTCTCTGAAGTTGTGGTTTTCCAATGCGAATAACTCGAGCAAGAATTCTCCTAATCAGGTATCATCTACACATTGATGTTAAATCAAACCAATCTGTGTGCACTGGTTTTACCTTTTTTGAGGTGAAACCTTGGGGGGTTATTATTGCTTGCCGGGTTTTTAGGTGGAGAGTTTCAAGCGTGAATCGCGCAAAGAGAAATTTTTCTCAAGTCTTCCCGACTTTGAAATGGAATCTGAAATTCAAATCCGTTGCCTCACTCGCAGCACTCGAGCGTTTGTGGAAGTGTCGGGGGGATGACATGCGTGCGGCTCTGCGCCGAGCCCTTAATGTGCAACAAGATCAACAATGTAACATGACGTCTGACTCTTTCCTGGAAAACATTTTGTTTGATTTTTCCAGAGTGTCGGCACTTTAGTTCCTCGCGTCTGTGCAGCTCCCCTGCAGATGTTTTGGCACCGCTCTGGGGACAAGTCGTTTTTATCAATAAACCCAAGTATTAAATTATTCACCAAATCCATTATTCACTGCCTTTTAGCTAAAGGGCTTAATCGAAAGATGTGTGTCTTTCTACTTGTTTGTTCCTCTGAGATATATTTGTTTTTCGGTGGATGGCCATTTGTTTTTTTTTTACTGTGAGAAAAACATTTCCTCCAATGTTTTCTGTTCTACCATGCGGTGCGATAAGCATTTCTGCCCTGGAAGTTATGTTCCTAATTATGATTTTTACCCTGCTGTCAATGGTGTTCAATAATAGTCTTGTAGTCATTACATCTGAGATATTACCCCTGAAAATGGCTATTGTGGCCGCACCAGAAGAGGGGGACTTCAGTGTGTTTTGAAGCACTCAGTTTTAATAGTTTAATCAATGAATAATTCACTGTGTCGTCTTGAAAAGAAACTCCGTGGCCAGACAGAGGCTGACCCTCAATCTGGCTGCTCTGAAGGGTCCCGGCGATACACGTTTACAGCAGGCAGTGGTCGACATGGCATGCCTGGCTAACATGAGCACGCTCGTGTTGTTATTGTGATGTTTATGCGTGCATATACTGACTGATTACGTGCCGGATGTCTTTTCTGGTTGTTTTTGTTTGTACAGAGAACTACTCCCGATTTCTTTGATTGGACCCTCCCCCTCAAAAGTCCCCTCAAAAGCAGTTATTCTTCAGTGAATTGTTTCCTGAAATACCAGCTGAATAGCTGAGAGCAGTTTATTTC
>JASSRZ010000049.1:12499173-12516789 GCA_032164315.1 Malacoctenus gilli | reverse complement strand
TTTTCAACTGATCCCAGAGGAGTGTGTTTACTGGGAATAAACTTAATATTTCATTCCTGAAGTTAAACAAAATGTTTGTACGGTTAGAGAAGGAAAAAATGCAGAACGGCCCGATTTTAGAACTTGCATTTTTAAACCACAGAAACATGAAAGCAGCCTTATGTCTTGTACATTGTTGCAGACGCGTAGCCTCGGCACCATTGGCTCAGTTGCTGCTCCGACAAAGCAATGACAAGGCAAGCAACAGGGTGGCGCTATCTGACATTACTTTGGCAGGAAAAAAAAGAGGAGTCGTACTGTCTCTGGCAGACATCAGATAAACTACTTCGGCAGCAAGCAGGTGGACAGTGGTGAGAGACCAGATCATGGGGTAGCAGCACTGGGCTTCCGAGACCCACCACCAGTTACGACCATAATCGCATACCGGCAGGAGCTCGAGCTCTGGGAAGCGTTTCCAGGCCTGCTGTCGCCTCAGCATGGATTACACCACAGTGGAAACAAGCACGCGGCCATTCAGTCAGCCGCTCAGATCAGGCGACACACTGCTGAGAGTGTTTCCTGATTGGTTTCAAGCAATCAAGCCAATTAGAACACACTAGAGAAATAATGTCCAAGTCAGCAGAGTGCGTCTTAATCAAGCCTGAAACACTAAAACAAGAAGTGTGCAAAACATTTTACATAATTGCACAGGCAATGTTGAATCAACGTGTTACCTTCCCACAGACTTCTGACCGCTTCTTTTGGATGATATTGAGACAACTGTCCATAATACATGAATGCAGACTAGTTTAAACAGCATCACCTCATATTTAACTTGATTGTGCTCAAGCTGCAACACCGAAGTAACAATGTGTCAGAGGAAAATGCTGAGAGCTCGTTCGTTTGCTTAAATCTTAATGAAGTGCAAAATGATACCGGGGACTCGGCGGTCCGACGAGGTCCTGGGGGCTCAGCCTTGATTTTTTTTTCGATCTGAAAAAACAAGCGAGGGGAGGATGCAGAGGGTGACCTTAGGACACATCACAAGCGCTCATTATCATGCTGTCTTTGGCATTCTCTAGGAGAGGTGGTATTTAATGGAGGGGCTTTTCTTTGCCCCACGTCTAATTAACACTGAAGAAGATGACCTTTGTGAACTGTCAGGCCCTTCAGAGTGAGAAACGGAGAAACTGTGATTTCCGTTTTCATCCCGATGTTCAGTTGTTGGCATCAGGATGTTTTTGTATCTTAAGAAAAAAATTCCAAATAAGTGGATAGTGAGGTTCATGAATTTGTGTTTAATTGAAAGGCTCAAACTTGAACAAAGCTAGAAGAAGTATTTAATGACAGTTTATTGAGGCGACTCACATTTATGTTTGTATTCATAACTGAGGAGAATCACAAGATCATGTACTCATGGCAACAGGACAAAGAGATTTCTGATCCTTGAGTTATGTGTGTGTATTGAAACACAACAGTGTTTCTGGAAAAAAATGCATTCTCTCACTGTATTTCTTGGCTTGCTGTTGTGAGTAAATGTACACGGTGAAGGTTACAGTCTCTAACAGATTGCAAAATTACAGTTCCCCTGAGAAAAATTGCTGTATTTTTTCTAAAAAAAAAAAAAATCCTGAGAAAAAAAGAGTGAAACCAGTTGATTTCTGTGAATGATCAGTCTGTTGTTATGCTTTTCTGATTGTTTGCACACCCCGGCCAAGAGGAGCCTCACCATATTTGACAAGACTTTCTCCAAGACATCTGACTGTTTGGTGGATGTGCTTCATCCTCGGTGAACTCTCATAACTGAGCAGATGAGACACTAGCTTCACCAAGGATGCGGTTAACAGAGGATTAGAGGTGTAGCCACCTGCAGGCTGACAGCTACCTGAGAAAACTGACAATCGAGGCTGACTCCACTGCTGCTGCCTACCTGCCTCCTCTGTGTGTGTGTGTGTGTGTGTGTGTGTGTGTGTGTGTGTGTGTGTGTGTGTGTGTGTGCGCGCGCGCGTGCGCTTACTTTTACAGCATTAAACGATGTTGTGTCAAAGTAAGTCAAACTGGATGAACAAAATCTATGGAAATGTATATGTACCAAAACACTATCGAGTTCTGTGAACAGTCCTATTTCAGTAGAGTTAGGCTGTTTACATGCAATTAAAGGTTTTGTTTGAGTCGAATGAAGCCAATTGTGACTTTTTTGCTTTTTGGGGGGTCAGTCTGGTTTGAATTCAGTCAGCTCTTGTCTTGTCTTCTTGCTGTCATGTGACTTCCTGTTTCACTGTGTTGTTCAACTCTCCTATTGGTGTCTGGTACTTTCATCTTCCTGTGCAATTAGCGACTGACTGACCCCACCTGTGGTCCTTCGCTGACTGGCAGTGGGTGCTTTTCCTGTGCGCTTTGTCGCGGCTGGTTGTCTCAAGTGTTTCCAGTTTATGGTAGGTTTTTGGATTTCTCTTGGAGCCTCAGTTGTTTGTTTACTTCGCCTTGTATTTTGGATTTTTGCTCTTTGGATATTGTGTTTTATCATTGTTGGTTTTGCCTTCTTCATGAAGTTTTGGGGACTTTGGAATGAAATGAAAGACTTTAACTTGCACTCTTGGCTCCGTCTCCTCTTGCTCTTTGGTCTCCTCCTTCTGAAAGCTCGCTTCATGGCATTTGACGTGGAAATTATTTGATTTCAGGAAACTATCAATGAGGAATTGGCAGCGTCATCAGTGTTGTGACTGTTTCATCTCTCTCTCAGGAGTTTAACATCTAAACAGTCTGGAAGTCTGGCAGCACCAGCTGATAAGGTAAGCGCGAATAAAGGCAGTGAAAATGAGGAATTTGGCCGCTGCTTATTGTGTTAATCTTGTTTGTGAAACAAGCAACATTTCTGCTTCGCATTGTCTGGAAAACCTCAGCAGATATTTCGGATACCTTTCGGTTGTTGACCGATTTGAGCCTGTGAGAGTCTGTGCAGATGTTTGGTGGCAAACGGGTTCAACATGGATGTGCTGATTGTATAAACTGTCCAGAAAATTGTTTTTTCAAATCCTCGAGAAACATTTGATGTGGTGTTTTCTGTAACCGGACTTCAGTGATTTTCTCTTCACACCGTTTGACAAAAACACACACCGAAGATTGTGTTTTCGCCGGACTGTTGAGTTGCATTACCAAAGTTGCTCACATCCTCTTTAAGAATTTCCTCGGGAGTAAAAAAAAATCTCCATTACTTTATTTCTCCTTTTTCTGTTTCTGGTGATAAAATTGTTTTTCCATCAGCATGGCAGCATGGGTGTGAAACGTAATCCCCAAAACTAATTGAAAATGACATCAAACCAGTACGTCTGTGTATGCATGCTGCTTTTACACATGTCCACAAAAAATAGTGAGGGAAAAAAAATATTGCACAACATGAACACTGAAGCCTTTGGGCATGTTAACTGATTGTGACTGTGAGTTGAAAGTTTAGAGGAAAACAAACAGTGGCCACCACAACATCAGTGAGAGGCTCCATTTGTGTCTGTGTTTTGGAGAGGGAAACGAAGCTAATTCAGTCGTCGTCGCTGCTCGCACACAGCCACACGCGTGTGCACATACAGGCATTGTCAATCAGGGACATAATGATTTCCCTCCCTTGGCTCACCTTTCACAGCCAACCTCCAAGACTGAGCAATGGAGGAGGAGGTGTGTGTGTGTGGGGGGGGGGCAGACTGGCCCTCTTCAGTGTGACAGTTTTTTCTTCTGGTGGAGAAAGAAAGGGAGGCGGAGGAAAGTCTTTTACAGGAGAGAAAGAGGCAGAGCTACATGGTCTTTTCAGACGTCAGCCGTTGTATTGTGGACGCTGGTTTGCTGGAACACAGAGGACTTACAGGATCTTTTGACAAGTGGCACAGGATGCATTTTGGCTGAAAATAGCCTCTGTGACATCCTGATGAAAACGCAAAGATTCAAGCTACGTGCAATAAAACCTGGGCGCAGATTGGTCAATGAGGTTTGCTGCTGCACTAAGCATACAGTTGCGTTATGTGGTTGAGACTGTAGCTTGTGTTGACTTCTTGTCCAAAGGTTGGCGTTTCAATGTCCCGTCTTATCCATGAGTCAAAGTGTCTTTGGGCAAGACGATGAACCTCATGATGCTCCCAGTGTTGTGCAAGCTCCCTGCATCTGTCTCTGTTGGTGTGTGAATGAGTGGTTGAATATGACGAATAATGAGGAAGGTTTTGACACTGCTCAAGCAGTACTACAAAATGAAGCCCGTTACTGTTGCTGTTGCTTGTTTCTGGAGAAATATTTGCAAATCGTGACTCTCGAAAACTTGTTTAAATGAAATGATGAACCAAGATCATCTTGGGTGAAGGGAAAAAAGGGCAAGAGGTTGAGGTTGAAACTTTGTTTTGTTTTGATTTGAATGTAAAAATAAATTGAGTGGTTCAAAAGGTGTTGTTCAATGTTGTGTCGAATCCAGAATTAGGAAATAGCTGCAGGAAGCCCAAATCCTGGAAATAGTGTTTTACAAAGCGGTTCGGTGTTATTTTTTCCCCTCTTTCTCATGCATTGTGTCAGCGCAGGTAAATCTTGGGGCTTAGTCGTGCTAAAACTGTATCCCCCTCTCTTATCTCCTGCTCTCCTTCTGCAGGGAGGTCTCAGCCGGTTCACCCCTTCATGAATTTATTAATCAAAGCACAACGCAGGTGTTAAATTTGAAGGGTTTTGTCGGGAGTCTTATAAATAAACCTCACATGGCCCCCACGCTGATGACTCGTATCGAGGTGCGTTGCACAACAGGAGAGCCATTGCAATTTTTATGACATTGTGTATTAAGAACTGCTGTCATTCCCGATTCAATCTTCAACTGAGCTCTTCCCAACAAACAGTGAAAATGCTACGACGCGAGGGAATTTGGAAAAGAGGCCGACGTCCTTTCAAATGGTGCCTTTTCTCTCCACAGAGGGAATGGGAAGGGGACTAATTCCTTGTTCCTCCTGTTTGCACACAAAGAATATCGAGCACACATACGAGTACGTACATACGTCTGTAACTATTATCCTTGTAAACCCCGAGCGGGAGCCTCCTCAGCTGTAGGGCTCCCCTCAGATGCTGGAATTACAGAAACGTAGAAGCACAGTGAGGGATTAGTGGAAATGAATCCACATAGGATTCTGAGTATAAGCACACACCAGGGTGAGTTCTTCAGTGCTGCTTGAAAATGTAGGTTTTTTTCCCCCACTGCGCTCTTGAAAGCGAGTGTTTCGAAAGAAATGGGATATCTTGACGCTGCTGTTCCGATTGAATGAAGTCGAACAATAAATGAACAGATACTGTGAGACAAAGGTTGGAAAATGAAGTGCAGAGCAGCTTTCCACGCGAGCTCTGAGATCCCAGCTGCCGGTGCTTCAAAGCTGCATCAACCTTCTTGACTCGTGTCGGCTCTTCTCAGCATCATGTGTTGTTTTTTCCCCTCCACTTCTGTCTTTGCTCTGTTATCAGCCCGATGGTAAAAGGTTGTCCATCAGGAGTGGATTGCATATGCAAAAATGTCAACAGGGCTCAGATCCAAAGCATAACTCGTGCGCTTCACAATAAATCGCTAATTTTGCAATACCCTTGTCAGCCACTCGTCTCTCACGTCCCCACCTGACAAAGCTGCTGTTGGTGAAGCTTTGGAATTGGAGGAAGAGCGGGTAAAACTGCAGCGCAAATACAGCCCGTCATGTGAAATTAAATGAAAACCTTAAGGAATAAAAACAAACACTGACCTTCCCAAAGACTTTTTCCTATTTCTACACAGGGCTTCATCACAGAATAAGAAGCAAGCATAACAGTACAGGGTGTTCAGGGGGCAAACTATTAGTTTGTGTAAAGGAAATATTAACAAATGGTAAAACCACAAGTTAAAAAAATCGCAACCGAATGAGTTTTATTTTAGTTTCTGGGACATCAGCTTCAACATGCTGAGCAGAGCTCAACTCCACGAGTCGGTGTTGTGGGGTGTTTAGAGTCACAGTCCTTCATCAGTGGCGAGGTGAATACAGTCATGAATCATGAATACAATCATACAGTCGAGGGTCCGCTATGAAAAAGGACTCTTTTGAACGTTAACTCAACCTGTGAGTGTTCAAGCTGTCAGGACTCCTGTCCACCTCTTTGTAAGTAGTTGGGATGTTGTACATAAAAGTGCGAATTATTGCTGGTAGAAACTTCAAGTTCTAAACAACTGATCAAAAATCTAGGATCAATTACTCCTGCTACTTCCATGGTCACTGCTAATAAGGATGATACATATTATTAGATGCAGAGAAACCCTGAAGGATCCTGCTCCTCAGAGTGTTGCCCTTGTGTTTATGAGTGTGTGTGTTTCTGCTTTTATGTCCCTGGAACTGTAAGAAGCGTGCGCTCCAAGGGACAGTGGTATTGATTGCAGGTCTAAGGCTGCTCTTTCAGAGCTCACACATCAGTTTCAGCTTTGGCACCATTGACATTCAGCTGAAGCGGGAAGGTGGGGAACGCATGTTGATTACCCCTCAGGGAGGTGGCAAGGACGCGCCTCGGACATGATGACCAGCCCCGTTCCTCCCCGTCCGTCTCGTTGTGTGTTTAGTTGTGCGCCACTGCGGGGCCTGAGTTAGATGTGTAGTGGTCTTCAGCATCAAGTGATTCTGTGAGTTGGTCTTCAGAAAGGCAGCAGCACACAACTCGGTGGTGGAGCCATCGAAACCCGGCTGGAACAATAAATGTTTAATGTTCTCATTTGGGTCCATCCTTCTGTTGGGATTAATTTACAAACCGGTGGGTTTGATGGCTTTGGTTTTCTGTTTGGGGCCTTGTGACGAGGGATTGGTCAGAGGGATGTGGGGGCTTTATTTATTGAAGTCATCACACTCTTGGGATTTTGTGTGTAATGAAAGTTAGCGAGTGCAGATCTGGTGTTATTGGAATCCATCAGTCTTCTTGCTGGGTCGTCAGAAATAATACGCGTTCTTCGGGGACACGCTGTTTTTCTTGAAGACGCGATGAAGCGTAACATGCCAGATATTGTAGGGGCCTATTTCCTGTGTGTCACTCAGGTTTGGTGGATTTAAATAAGCCCCACGAATGTGCTGTTTTTCTAATCGCCACTTTCAAACAATAACAACGGTGTGAAATTGTATAGGGAGAAACATTTTGTTTGAGGCGATATTTCTAGTTTGTGTAAAGCAATAAACTTGAACCAATACATTTTTGAAACCTTAAAATTGGTTTTATTGTACAAACTAACGAACCACATTCTTTTTTCACCGTTGGGAAATCAGTGCCCAGGAAAGCAGTTACCTGCAAAATGTGTTATTTCTGATTCAGAAATTTCAAGTTGGAGAAAATGACTGTGAATTTTAGATCTTTGTGTTTATTTCAATTTGATTTTTATCTTTGATCATTTAAAAAACGAATCATAGCATTTTTATTCAGATAACTTGAGCTTTTTTATTCTATTTTGGTGAAAAATATATACAAAAAAGGTGATGGATTATTTTTTCCGTGTGTCCGATTTAAACAGAAATATCACGAGATCCTACATTTCTACTCCTTTTCATTGCTTTTACTTGAGTTGAATCTTTGAGGCCTCGTGGATAGATTACATGTATGACACTTGGTTTAAAGAGAGAGAGCAACATCTGCACAGGAACTGAGAGTCGATGAAGTAAAAACAAAAGAAAGCATGAAAACCACACATATAGTGTACAGTTTCACACACACCCTTTTTCATTACCAGGGGAGCCATACAATGCAGAGGAGTTGATTAGGAATGCCGACAAAAGGACAGTGGGCTCCAGCTGCCTCTCTGAATTCATTGTCATTAGCAGTGGAACAGCAAGCCCTTTTCAAACTCATTAGTTGATAAAACAACCCTCTGATTTCCCATTAAAAAACCCATTCGTCCTCCCTCACTGACGACGCCCCCCCGCCCCCCTCCTCTGCTCGCCCGTATTTCCACACCTTCAAAGCCACTCCTGAGACCAGGAGAGAAATGGCAGCTCTTATGCAATCCCCCCCCCCCCACTCCTTTCTTCTTTTTTTTTCCAACAAGTTCCTCCAAGATTTGTTATGCGAGCTTGTGGTTTCACTTCTAACAACCGCAGCCAGGGAAAAAAAATAAATAAAAACCCTTCATAAAGACTCAGCGGCGGAGATGTGAAATGATTACTTATTTTTCGGCTGCAACACTTCCAATCTTTATTATTGAGGAATTTGATTTCCACCTTTTGGTTTAAGGTTCCTTCCCTCTCGGGACTGTTGAGCTGATGGGAGCTATTAAAGGACTGAAATAGAAAAGTAATTGTGTGTGATGCACTCGTTCTGAGGCTGGATTTTTCCTGCCCACTCGACAATGCGTCTCCGAGTACGTCGTCTCTCTCCAAGTAATAAGCTGCATTTTCAGGCTTAAGTGAAGCAAAATCACTTCTGGGTTTCCTGGCAGAATAACAATTTATTTAAATTTAGACAAAAAAGAAATACATATTTGTGCTTTGTGCATTTTAATGAACAGCTTTGTTTATATACATTTCTATACACAGATTTATAGATATATAATCTCTTGTTACACATACCTAAATCGAAGTATCATCACTTAATGAGTATTCATAAATATCAAAGACCCCGTCCACCCACCCGCAGCCCTGTTTGCACCCATTTGGTAATCTAAAGTCGTAAAAAATCAATAGTTTTGTTTTTCAAAAACATTCATTCAAAGCTGTGTAGTGTCAAAATTCAAGTCAGTATGTCTCATTCCGCCAGGATCAACGTCAACTTCTTTTTTCTCTCCTTTTTTTAAATTTTCTTCCCCATCAATCTTCTCACCATCTGAAAACACAAGTCATGAATCCATGAGCACCAACAGTGTTCAGTCTCTGTTGAAATCCAGGTCAATCAAACCGAGACGGGCACAAGAGAGCAGTCAACAAACACCAGCTCGAATCCGCGCAGCTCCACCAAGAACTTTCCCCCTCATCGCTCCTCGTCTGAGATCCTGAAGACTCACCTGAGCACAAAGTTTTTTTTCCCATTTTTTTTTTTTTTTTTTTTATCGACCGGTCTGAGAAGCAGAATTGCCTCTCGACCCCTGTTGCCGCATTGAAATCTGCACATCTGACAGGCAGTTTTGGTTCTGAGAAAAGAAGTAAAATCAAACAAGTCGGCAGAAAGCGCTTCTTTTACAAATTTGCGTGGATGTCCTCGTGTCGCAGCACTTTGTAAGTGACCCAGTAGAAGATGTTGAATATGAGAAAGCTCAGGGGGAAGACGGCTCTGGAGATGGTGTCGATGCGTTTGGCCCGGTCCACGAAGCGCTTGTGAAGCACTTCCCCGTCGTACATGGTGACCGGGGGCGGCGGGGCGAACACGGTGGCCCCCTCCACGGCAGTGCCATCCTTGGTCTGCAGGCAGTGACCGAGTCCGTAACCCCGGAAGTAAAAACCACGGCTTTCCCTCACGAGCTCCTCCTCCTGTGGGGTCAAGCAGAGGACAAGACGCGGATTGGCCTCTCTCTCACTGTCGGCAAGAATTAACATGCAGCTTTTTACATTTCTGCTCAGAGGCTGATTTGCAAACGCATTTGGGCGACAGTGTCACAGAAGGACTGAGTGCAACATGGTCAAAACATTAGCAAAGGCCAATAGGAGCAAAGGAAAACTTGGAAACTTTTAAACAGTCTCAGAACAAATTCCTACATCTGACGACAGCGGTTCATGAGTGTTTGTGGGGATGCTGCTATTGGTGTTTATTGTTCAGGGTGAAACGGTTGAACGGTTAACCGCAAAATCTCTATCAGAAAGCTTTTTGATCCCTTATTTATGAACTGACTGTTTATATTAAGTTTGTGGGTGAGAAGTTCATTAAAGCGCAAATATTGACTAAATTAACTGTCATTTCAATAATAAGGTCACAATTTGCTCAGAATGTCATTATAAAACTCTTCTTTTATCCAGATACTTTCAACCATCTCGATCAAAATGCTTGCATTATAACTTTTCCCCAACCTTTTTATATTTAAAGCTAAATTTTACAAATGTTATTCTTCCCACAAGTAGCAGGATTATTATTATTATCATTATCATTGTTAAATATTATCATTTATTTAAAGACACTGGTGTCGACACCTTCAAGCTTTGGGGAACTGCCATCGGATCAGTGACGGTGTGAACAAATGACCTCTCAGGTTTATCAACAGATCAGCGGGTGCTTCTATTTCAGGAGGAACAGATGCCTGATGTGAGGGTGTGAAGAGGGGCCGAAAAGGGTTTTTTTCTTGTTCTTTAATCAGGGAAGCTTTTTTTGGGGGGGGGGGTTTCTATAAATTAGAGCGGTTGATCAGAGGTCATCTCTATCACTCTGTGTCATTGTGAACGTTAATCAAAACATTACCCTCCACCTCTCCTCTGCAGCACAATTCAAAGTTTTCATAGTGAAAGACCCTTCAAAAATGCTAATAAAAGGTTCAAAATATTAATAAAGGCTTGATCTTGCCAAAAAGAAGCCTGGCATTTTTCTGTGATGAATAGCGCTGCGTCTTTTTTTTTTCTTCATACAATGAACGAGACACTGTTCTTGCCCTTTGAAGAGAATATTAATAGACATGCAGCTTAACTCTGACAGCCCTCTGACACTTTGAGAGATTCACTTTAGCGGAGGAAAGTGAAGACGTGGGTTCTAAATTGGATGATTAGCAGTCGGCGTGAAGGGCCCGGAAATCTGGCATTCTGGCGTCCTGGCCCTCTCTCCCTCCCCGTCAAACTGACCCGGGCGGCCCGCCGCTGCTCTGCCGACCTTCACCGCTCGGCATTGGACAGGCTTGGCAGAGAGACGCTAACCGCTCCTGTCAAACCCGCAGCGCTGCCGATGGGTTTCACACCTGTCTCCAGCCGTGTTCTACAGTCCCATTTTCTCTTGCTCACTGTATTCATTCAGTCCTCTCGGAGACGCCCCCCCCAACCCCTGATCCCTGTCACTCGCCCTCTGCTCTAACTTCACTGTACGATTGCAGCTAAAGCCGATAGCTTCGTCAGTCTAAGCTTCCTGAATCTTCCAAAAATCCGCTGGTGAATAACTTTATGTGGGCAACGTGTTGCCCTGGTGACAAATTGCACCATGCAGCATGCGGATGGGGAGTTGTAGCTCTTCCAGCACAGCTTAATTATCCTTCCTACTCTTCCCTAAACGATACAGTACATCATGTGCTAAAGTCTAATGGTGCGTTTCCCTAAAGATAATAGGTGCTCATCATTGCTGCTCTGTGCTCTCAGCAGCAGGAGCAGCAGCAGCACGCTTTGATTTGTTGGCATCACCATCAGCTGAACCTGCTCTGATTACTGGAGCACTCTGTGGAGAATTTGTGAGTTTTCCAGGGAAAACGGTTGTTTTTACTCGGGGACAAGCTGCGTTTTCCCAGTTTAGGCGGAGCGACTGATCATTAAGGCGTCATTTTCAAAACAAATGCTTCCGCGCTTGTTGAGAGTTAAGTGAGGGAACTGTTACCACTCTCGTTATGGGGAAGTAAATGAGAACATTACCCGAGCGATAAATCTCTCGATTTAAATCAGACAAGAGAAAAGCCTGAAAGCAAAACTCGAATGTTCCTGAAGTTGTATGTCATAGCACGCCTGGGCTCGCTTCAGATTTCAGAGCTGATCTAATCTTTCAAATGTGAGGCAAGACGTCCTGAGAACGTCAGAGCTTGTTGTCGTCTTGAAACTCTGGCGCTGCACTCCTTAAATATGCCTGCACTCTTGGAGGGAGAGGAGCAACAGACTGAGCAAAAACGGAACAAATTGTTCAGGGATGAGGGAGGATACACGTCTGGAAATGAGAGCGAGCAGTGGTTGAAACTTGGGGATCACAGCAGAGAGGTGGAGGAGGTCAGAGGTGAAGGCTGCATGGGCTTGGTTGCAGGTGAGGTACTGGGGTGGAGTGAGTTTTACTATGGAAGCTATTTCACACATTGATCATGGAGACTGGGGGGGGACCCAGGGTGGGGGATGGGCGGGGTTGACACAGGGTTCATTCTCTACTCTTTTTTTTTTTAACTTAATTTTCTTGTTACCCTGGCACAGACGCTGCAGTGCTGATTCAGATTCCTGTAGGTTGAGTTGCTAGCAGGGATGTCATTGGCTTTCCGCAACGAATCAACACTCCCAGGATGACTGGCAAACACCTCCATAGAAAAGCAAGGCAGACAAGTTGAAGACAAAATTGTTATTCCACTCCTCATGTCGCTTTCCGTCAAACAGTGTTTCCGGACATCTTCACGCATGTTAAGTTTATAGCTTTTATCCTTCTTGAAGAAAACGGCATCACAGCTTAATTGAAACACTAAAAACAACTTGTCATGACAAAGGTATAACAATGAGTGATGCAGTTGTCAGGTTGAAACAACAATCTCAGGCTCACCTTCTATTCATATTACTGAACATAATTTGCGGCTGTTGGTTCAGTCGACTGTCTTTAAAGACTAAAAATCCTCAGTGAGCTCCCTCAAGATGGTTCAGTAAAGTCTATAAATGGAATCACTGATGAATTTCTGGGTAGTTTTTACAGCTCTGTCGATGCACAGCATTCGCTCTGAGGTTTTCAAAGCAAACACGAGGCTGGAAAATTGCACTGATGAAGCTTCAGTCGGTCAGACGTTGGTTCATTTCATCGCTTTCCTCTCGCTGGCCCAACACATCGGGTCATGCGTCGATACCTCTCAGATGGATAGTTTGCGACCTCGGACAGCTTGGTGGGAGTAATTGTGCGACTGATGTGGACAAGGGGGGGAAGTCCTTTTCTTCCTCACACCATTATTTTTCCCTGGGCTGTATCGATACAGCAGGGCAGGCTGCCCGGTAAATCTGCTGGACTCTTCCAGCGTTTACAGGGAACTTTGGCAGGAGTCTCACAGGCTGCTTTGCCTCCAAGCGGTGTAGCAGGATTTCTTCCAAAAATGTGCCTTTTTTTTGCTCCTGAGACAAACATCTGAGTATCTCACATCCCCTGAAATGCTTTAATGTGTTAGCTTCCTCAATAAGCTGTTAAACAGGGTACAAGTTGACCTCGAAAAGCTGTCAATTATCATGTAAGAGTAAAAATCCTTTTGCTCATAAAGGGTATTTTTTACAAGGATTAGAGTTGGAGCAGATACATCACGATTGGATTATGTTATTATTTGAAGAGCCATGCTGGAAAGCCTGCTGCTTTGTGTCAAATTGAGGCACAGAGGTAAAGGATCACGAGGTTCCTCAAGGGTCACGACTCGCCATGGAAACGAGCTGAACTGAAATGAGCAGGTCTTCCTCGCGTAATAGGACAGCCAGCCATAGCGTGCGCATGCTGTCAGCCTCTGAATATAAAGCCTCCCACAATAACAAGAGGCATGGGGTCTGCGTTACATGGACTGGCAGAGACTCGAGCATGTGTTCCTCGCTGTTACTCTCCCGGAGCGCGTGACGACGTATGACAGGGTGCGTCAGTGTGTCGCTGGGATCAGTGTGCGGTTTACACTTACTATTCTCTGCTGACGCTGTTTTTTCCTCAGCCTAATGAACTCCTTGTGTTGCCTTGAGACAAAGTTCACCGCCGCATACTCCAGCAGGGCCGCAAACACAAACAGGAGACACACCGCCATCCAGATGTCAATGGCCTTCACGTAGGACACCTAAGACACGGGGCACAGAGTCGATTGATAGACAGTCAATGAGCCGGATGCGTAATTGGTTGTTTGCCCACGGTCTCCTGGTTCATCGGCCGAGGCCTGCGAGGACGCGTGTCCCGCGGAAGGCCTGGAATCTCAGTGAGTCAGTGGGCTGGGGGCAGTTGACACGCAGCCACGAGACGGCTCACGGCCAAGACTTGGGGGGTGCCCTGGTCGTGTCACTCATGAAAGGAGATCTGTCACAGCGGATCAGCAGTAGACCACCGAGCAGCCATTGTGCTGAAAGTTTCACGCAATTGAGCAGCAGTTTGCTGACTGCGACAGAAACGGCACGCGCTGAGAAACAGGATAAACAAACAGAAAATGACATGTATCGCCATAATTAGTCTCTATTGCTGCGCACTGAATCGAGTCCCGCTTCGTGCTTAATCAGCAAAAACACCACTAAGATTTCACCCTAATCCAAATTATCCCCCGAATGATTGTTTCACCCAGCATTGTGATGAAGTGACACACTTAATCTTTACAGTGCCTGAAACAGGCACAGATTGTCTGCAATGTTCCACAGTGCGTTCAGGCTTGTCTTGTAAAAGACAGAATAAATCTATGAAGATGGTATTTCCGAGTCGTATAGTGTACTTGAGGATTCAACAAAACATCGCAATTTCGACAAATAAACTGACAACTTTGAATGGAGGCTGATAGACCATAAGGCCATTTCATAAAGTAAGAGCAAAACAAAACTTTATTCTGGCTCCTTCAATAATCTGCTGCATGCTTCCATCTCCATGCACCAGTGCATCCACCTGCCTAGTCATCCCACATAACGGTCAGCAGTGCACGAACGCACCTTGGGCAGTGAGGCTCTCGAACCGGAACTCTGCGTGGTCATGGTCAGCACCGTGGTGATGCCCAGGCCCACTCTGGCCGGCGCAGCGTCCATGTTTATCCAGAATGACACCCACGAGAGGATGACGATGAGAAGCGAAGGGATGTACATCTGAATCAGGTAGTAACCCATCTGACGTTCCAGGTGGAACTTGACCTCGATGCAGGTGAATTTACCTGCAGGAATATGACATGGTGCATTCAGACATCCGTTTTGCCATCAGGGACAGATTTTCTCGGGTTTTTTTTCTTGAGTTACAAAGTCAGTTCAGGACTCTGGAAAAATCTGATTGAGATCTAACTAATCCACACAGTCACAAACAACGCACTCTACGTTAAATCCCCACATCAGCTCACACTGCATGCTACATTTTGTCGTCACTTAGGTGAATACGTTACTCATGCCTCTGGAGCAACGATCCGCTGGAGCACACAAATCCAATTTCAGAGCTCCAGCATGTGGTTTCTCTTTATTGACGCTTAAAATGGAATTTGTAACGCACCTGTGTTGTAGTACTTAGTGCAGTAGCCCAAATCCTTCTCCTCTTTCAGCACAAACTGGGGAAGGGTGAGATCATCGGCCACCTGGACGGGGTTTTCAGACAACCATTCAAAGATCAAGTCGTTCATGGTGTAACCGACTGCGAAACAGAAAAACAAACAAAAATTTCAACAAGGGAAAATCGCTGAAACTTTTTGTTACCAAGAACGACACTGAGAAGCATCTCATTGTATGTCATGTGCACACTGGACATGGTTAAAACAAATGAAAATAAACCAAAAGAATTGTACCTGATGAATGTCAAAACCATATTTCAACAGTCACCAAAAGTAGCCTCTCACCCCCCCCCTCATGCATTATTATAATCTACTTGATAAATTCACATCATCAACCAAAGTCCTGTTGTTATTAAACATTTCAGCCAGCACTATTGCTTCACCCGATCCTGAACCCCCCTCGTCTCACTGGCCTATTGTTTCCCGGAGTGTAAAATCGGCTTGCGAAAACATCGGAAAATCCTCACTAATGAGATGTGGAGAGTTAAAATAAAAAATGTGGAGGAGTGCGGTGGTGAGATGCCTCCCCGTGCATCTGCCCACCCTCTGCCATCCTGTTTGTCACAGTAAAGGTCACACACGGCACAACTCCAGTTGTGTTGTCATGGATGTTTGAAGGTTACAGAATATTGGAGGACACGGGGAGCATATCTGCTGGAAAACAGGAGGGGAGACATCTAATGTTGACACACACTGAGCTGATTACTGTGCTCCAGTTATGTACACACTGTCAGATATTGGAATGTATCTTATAGTTTAAATTTGCCAATGAATACACAAATTGGCGAAGCGCTGAGATAAGACCACTTACGCATGTAGGCAAAAACAACAAAAACCAAATTGCCCCGACACAAACTCCGTTACGTACATGTTAATTTGCGTGATCTTTTCGAAGGTTATGCTCCTCACAGCTGCCTGATTAAAGGTGTATTAAAAATGCATGCCCCACGCAACAACAACATGGAGTTCCTCCGCATATCTGAATAATACTGATGTCTGCTGGGACCCTTTAGGGCGCGAGTTCCACAGCCATCAATTATTCAAGATCTTATACCCCAATCGTGCACTGCCAGCCTGAAAAGCAGCACCGCTGAAACACACACATCTTGTTCACGAGTAGAATTCACTGTCATTCACACATCCTGCTGCAACAACCGAGGGGAATACCAATATCTTTCTCTTTCTCGCTCGCTTTTATTTTCAAATAATGAAATGGTTCTCCTCTTTCAGCCACAGCTACGAGGCGTCAAAACATAACTGACGGATTGTTTAAGGTGCAATGAAAATTAAATTTCTAAGCCAGGGTGTCTTCAACATATCGTTTCGAGGTAAAGACCATTAGTCACATGTCATTTCTTTTTAACGATAGGAAAAAAAAATCATTTACTGAATGAACGCTGTCTGCATGCAGCTACAGTTGTGACTCATGCGGCGTCTCGGTCCCTCTTCTCACTTAATGTGCAACTTACGAAGTAGATTTCAGTAGGTTACTGGACACTAATGGCTCGAGGCAAAGCGAAGCGGTATAAGCTGCACATATGGGGGGGGGGGGGGGGGGGGGGGGTTTTGATGTGTCAGAATAAGGCACAATCCTATGGTTGGCTCTATTTATATATCTTTATAAGCCTGTGGCAGAAAGGAGCCAGAAAAGAAGATTGGCCTTGGCGCTCTCAAACCTCCAAAGATAACTCCTTTTATTCCCCATCACCCTCCTCCTCTTGCGCTTTTTCATGTTGAGCAGATGGTGTTGCCACAGCTCCAGTCGTGGCAGTAAAACCCATAATGTCCCCCTTAACATTAAGCTCCAGCGAAGGTGATCACACCCTTGGGTGGCGTACTGCCACTTGTCAAGACAAGGCCAAGTATCCTCACTAGATGTTTCATAAGAAATGATTACGTCTTCTCTAATGGCTCTGCAATGTGATACCGCTGGACACAAAAACACCCACACGGCGCTGCTTTAGGCGACCATCGGTTTTTCTAGAGAGTCTCTCCAAACGGCAAGAGGTCAAAATGTTTCTAAAAATTTCATTATCGATCTCGGTGGTGTAATCTGTTTGTTCCTCTGTTGATTTACTGGAATAAATCACGTCATGTCTTGGACAAAAAAAGGACACTATCCAAAGAAAAAAAAACACCTCTTCTTATTAAATCAGATAAGTGTAGGAAGTGATACTATCTTTAGGTTTGATTTATTTATTTGCAAGACATTCCGCTCAAACTGGATCTTTGTGGCCTGAGCACTCTCTGTCTTCACTCTCTGTGTTCACTAAACTTAAATTGTTTTGTCCCTGTGATGAGAAATTAGGTCACCTCTAGGCACAGGGGTGGATCACATATAATAAGAGGAAACAAAATTAAAGTTTTATTATTTATATCCTAGAAATTGGTTTCATGAGGGCAGATAGCGTCGTTGCTAAAGGCGGAGAAGAACTGAAACGGAGGAAAATAACATTTCTACCCCTTTATTTCATTGTTGCAATAACAATTTCACAGGTTTCCAATGTTTTTCTATATTTTCATACCCTTCAGTTTTGAAAAATGTG
>JASSRZ010000049.1:12471092-12481467 GCA_032164315.1 Malacoctenus gilli | reverse complement strand
AAAAAAAAAACATTTTTCAGAATGTTTTGTCTTATATTTAGGGAAATTTACCGATGACAAACCACTTTGTGTCCCTCTTATTTTGTGTGTTCTGTGCCTCAGTATGAACCTGCAGAAAGCAGCAAGCGCTACCTCAGCAAGACCCTTTGGTAACAAATGAATTCTGAATCAACCACGACTTCAACAACAACCTTTCTTCTCTACTGACCATCAACACTCAACCTTAAATGGATGAAACAATGAATCTAGATATATGGTACACTTTCAGTGTTTACCTACTGTTGGTTTTCCCCCAAAACTAAATCAAGTGAACCAAAGGGCTCGAGCTGTGGAAGTTAAAATGGCAATCTCAGTGATCAAATAGGAGATACTAACAGAGACTCTCCTCAGACCGACCCATCCTCCCAGGTGTCTCCTCAAGTCGCTCAGTATTCAGGCCGCCGTTTTTCCACGCCCAAGATCTGATATGGGCACCGATCGCCTGCTGTCAGTCTTTGTGAAACAGGGGTAGCGGGATTTCTGATATAAAGAGGGAAAGATACCGACTGCAAAAGATTACTTTAATGTGTCTGCTTTGGGGCCTGAAACGGACTGCAGCTTTTATACTCGTACCGCAGACATTTCACAGACTCAAGTAGACACATGCCGTATCATTACGAGCCTCGTTTCACAATGAATGGTCACGCGGGGTTGGTATAAACACAATGATCAAAAAACAGAACACTTGTTTCTTTAATCTCCTTGATGTGCTGCATTCAGTGTGCAGCGCTGCAGTGATTAGAGACGCACTCGAGTGATTAGAGAGGTAAGACCAGATTTTTCACATCAAAAACTAGAATGGCGATTACACAACATGAAGCAGCACAATGACACGCGTGTATTTGTGCATGGGAGCAGTTTTTAGCACATAAAAGGAGGGTTTCATCACTATGTGTCGGGCTCGACGGCGCCCCACATACCTCCCATATTCTCTGGCGTCGAAGGCCGGTGTAAAATCTCTCCAGCTGGATTCTCACACAAGCACACTGCAGTGTACAGCGAACATGTAATTAAAGGCCGTAAACTGCTTTACTGCGATGAATAATGCCTTCCATTTGCTACTTCCACCTATATGAATATGGATAGAAGTGTCAGCTTCCATCAGTCTCAGTATAAATCACATCCTCTGATAGCGTATGCTTGTTTAGCAGCGATCCCCAGCTCATTTCCAGCTACCATAATCTTTTTCTTTCATTAGCTGTTTGCTAACTGCTTTAAGCCTCTTATGCAATGGTGTTTTGCTATATGTGGTATTAGCGCTCCGTTCGTCTACATTTCTGACTTTGCTCAGGGTACTCCCACATTATTAACTTCTTACAGTTGCTGTGTGAGGCGAGTGACAGATTTGGTGGCTTTCTCCCTTTGCCTAAGGGACCTCAGCACCCCCGACGTTTATTGCTTTAGAAGAAAGACTGAAGAGAGCCAGAGGCAGGTGCAGGAGTCAGTGTGTTTGGCCCCAAGAGTGGTCCACCTATGCTTTATATGAAAGCATCTTGCAGGTTAACTGTAAAGTGAAAAATTTAGGGGGCTTTTTCTCCCCGAGAGACGGAAAGCACACTTTCATCCAGTGAAAACATCCACTCCAATACATCTGCACACAGGCGTGTACAGACGCTGCACTCTACATGACCCATGTTTTGGACATGACACTGAGGAGGAAGGAGGATGTAGGCAGCGCCACTGGCCCGCTCCGCTTGATGAGGCGACTGGCTGGAACAAACAGTGTCATGAGGAAGCCACCATGGAGCCGCTCGGCACTGCTCTGAATCACATCCAGAGAGGAGGCAGGCCAATAAAAAGCTTCCTGAACTGCCAGGTTCTTCTCTTACTCTCGGTGAGAGGGTTGAATTTCACTCTGTCAAATGTCAGATGCTTGTTCTTAAGAGCTATTTACCCAGTCCTGTTCAAGCAGACTCGACTTTTTAGATAAGTTCCCTTTCAAGTGTTATCAGAAGCTGTGAAAGGAGAGACGACATTGTTACCATTTGGGAGAACACCACAAAACTATGAACTTCAGTCCAGGAAGACATCATTTTTTCACTGCTATGAAAAGTTAATATTTTTCATCATTTAGATGAGTCACAGCGATTCAATTTATAATCATTTACTCATTTATTTATTCATTCCTGCAAATATTGGTCCAAATCTGACAGTCGATGCACATGCTGAAGTTAAAAGAGGCGTTGGATTATGGCACCATAGTTTTAGCCTTTTTAGTGTCTCACAGACAAACAGGCAGTGGTGCTTTGTTCATTCCTGCTGAGACTCTTTTTTTTATGTTGCTGAAATTGTAGTGTCCTAATGCACCACTTCTGTGAATTCTCCTAAAGTTTGAGTTACAATGTTCAATTTCAAAGATAACTCTTGATGATAAAAAAAAACAGCAGTTGACTAAACAGTAACTGGAGCCATAAAATTGCATTCATCAATTCTTTTCCAGCTATTTCTCACAACTAGAATAAAGAGGAGAAATTAAAACTCCAGTTTTACGGGCCCTCAACAAACTCAGTGTGCTTATAAAGGTAATTTAAATGATTAAAAGTTCCATTACTAACAATGTTACAATAAACCTCCAGATGTGATGGTTTTACCAAATGGTGAAAAGATTTTACAAACATATTACAGCAGTTTGTCACGTTGTAATGTGGTGTCTGTATTTGCTGCTGGCCAAAGCGGTTCCTGACTGCACATTAATTGCACTGCACATGAAACAGTGGCGGCGTTAACTACACCCTGAGTCAAAACGGCTTCAATGTTGCCACTTTCAAATCACTGATTGTGTGTCAGTAAACAAGGCTGCGATGGCACAAAGCCGGCGGCAGCCACACGTGTCCCCTCCATGTTGTCTTTCTCGCAGCTTCGAAAAGCCCACAGGCGAGAGACGCCAGCTCGCTGAGATTTCCTCAGAGGCTTGAGTCCAAGATACAACTCGGGCACGGCTTCATTTGCTTTGTGCACTTTTTTTTTTTTCCAGGGTGATGTCTTATTCACAAGGGCCCCTTGAGGTGCTGGACATGCATTGCATGTCTCGGGTTGTTTTGTTTTTTGGGAGAACAAAGGCTATGGTAATCCCCTCGCCTGTGAAGGAGAAACAAGTTCAGACGGAGTACAAACTAATCCTGTTCCAAGTGCACAGTTGTGCTTTCTTCATGTCTCCCCATCAGGTGGGTTTAATTGCCCTGCTGTATGAAGAGAAGAAAGTTTCTCTGAAAAGGCGTTTTGTTTCTGTAATGTCCCCTTCACTGCCGGGACGGCAAAATCAAATTCAAGACGATTCTTGTTTCATGTTGTGTTGCTGAAAGAACTGCGTCACTCGACACGTCGGTCGAGCATAACACCCCCTTTTATTGAATAGGAGCATTACTGCACCATACAAACGGCTTTGACACACTCTTCAGGAGACAATGAGGCAGTCTTGCGGGAACGTACCGGAAAATCGAGGGGGTGTCAGTGGTTACATAGCAAGGTGAGACGAACAAAACATTCGTGGCTCATTGTGTGTTTGTGCCACGTAATAAGAAATGCGCCCGTTGTCCTTTTTTTGGGTGTTGGAGGCCCTTAGCCGAATGTGTGGCCTGAGATAACCACGAGCAAAGTATGGCCGAGCAGAGCCAACGGAGCTTGCGTCACCGGACACCAAATCACGATAAAAGCACATCTTTTGTACATCTCGTCCAACGTCTAAGCAGCGTCCTCTAAAGAGCCGTAATAAAATATCAGAACACATTCACCTTGACTGAGACGTGTTCGTTTTGTCAACCCAAACTCAAAGTGACTTCCAAATTTGACGTCACTGAAGGGGCGAGAGCTTTGAAGCATTAGCAGGGTTTCCTTGAAGTGACCATTTCACCTTTCTGACTAACTAACGCCATTCGAACACCGATTGTCAGCTCAGTAAATTTAAGTGAATCTCCTTTTTATCCCAAATATGGCCATTGCCAAAGTGTAAATTGACCCAAGTTTCAAATATGCTACGCATGGATGGTAAACATAAAACAATAGTTACTAGTATTGACAGCAGAACAAGTGCGTTGAGTTTTCTCGATATATCAATGATTTAAAAGTGTATTATTTATCTAGTATTAGTAGTAATCTTTAAGGTGAGAGGTCAACAGCCTTTACTGAAATAATAATGGGACCACCTGGATATGAGGGGTGTGTCAGGTTGGATTCGAACATAAATTTGAGTCTGTAATTTGGATCTCAAAATATAAACATGCCTTCAATAATCATACATGCTGCTGTTAGTTTTTCCAAGCAGGAGTTATTATGATGGCAAAGTTCATAAAACTGTTCTCCCGGTGCAGCTAACATGATTTCTACTGATGTCCTTTCGGTGGAAGACAAATGCCCGGCAGGCCATTGATCGAATCGAGTAGACGAGGGGGGAGGAGTTAATTGAACTCCGGATAGCATCTAATGGAGTCACGTTCTCTGTGATAAACATGGTTCAGCCTGCATTCAGTGTCGGATCTTGACATTTTCAGCAAAGCCCACCACACAGATAGTATGTTTATGTTCCTTTTAGAAGTGATTGAATGCGATTTAAAGAAGTTGCAACGTTTTCACAGACAAGTAGCCTTTTATGATCAAGAGCAGCATGAAAGCCATTGTGCATGAACTAATGAACCTTTTTAGAGCACTAAACAAAGCATGTGTTTGAGAACTCAGTGGTGTTTTCCTACTATAAATCTCAGTGATTTCTCTTCCCAGTGTGCGCAAAATCCACAAAGTGACTGTTTTGTTTAACCAACCTTCAGTGAACTAATAAGACTTTGAGGGCCCAAAAGGCCCCAGTGCTGCGCTGAAACGAAGCTCGTTTTACCGCACTGCTCCTGGTTGCAGCTATTATTTTAGAGACAACCCGACTGGGATGAGCCATACGACCAGAAGCGTTCTTTTCAAATCCTTCTCACAGTGCACTGTTACAGCCTTCAATATCATGAGGATTAGTAATAATACTGCTCACTGCTTCAGACCAAAAAGACATCCTTTTTTTTCCTTTTTAAACTCGAGCCTTTATCATTAGAGTTCATATTGCACTTCACCTGTCAAGGACAACAAGTCATCACACTAATGTGTGGAGGAAAGAGAGTGCCAGCGATGCAGAGGTCGGAACAAGGGGCATTTAGGGACTTACATGATGATCTGTTCTGCGCTACCCTTGAAGCTGCTCTGCACTCTGGACAAAAGAGTCACCTGCAGGCCACTTGCAGCAAACGCACCACTCGGTTCATAGAACAACTATCAGATAATGGACATCCACAGAATGTCAAACCGTCTGATTGCACCCGTTTACAGAAAACGGAGAGTCTCAAAGACTTTTTGGTGACTGGAGGCGAAGCTGTGATGAATGTGAAGGGGGGGTGGGGTGGGGTGGGGGGACGAGCCCTAACATCCGACTGTAATTCTTTAAACATGGTGAAGAATTACACAGGCTCCACCAGTGTGCACGGTGACCACCCCTGTTTTATGCTGCTGAAGAGGACAGACCCGCTCAGCGCCATTGTGTTATCTGACGACCACAGCTGTAATCCCCCCTCCACCGCACTCTCGCCCTCTTTAACTACTTGACAGATTACGCTTCACTGATCGTGTGCGACTTCAGCTGGAGTAAAAATCGAGGAAGAGGAGGCGGTGCGATTTGTTTGTTGTTGTGGATTTGATTTCCATGCAGCTAGTCTTCAGTTTTCTCCTCCCTAGCGATGCTGGTGTTCCTGTGTGCCACCACAGCCTGCACTGGTTAGCACAGGGCTCACATGAGTTGAAAAGTACTGCAAGTATTTCTAGATTATTTTTTCCATATTGATGGCCTTCAAATATTGCAAGCTTCAAACTACATCTCCACTCTAACATACTGATTAAAAAACTGATGGAAAAAAACTAAATATGCGTTGAAAGTGAAATGTTGGGACAGTCCTAAAGACTCAATGAAGTAGTCAGATACTTATTATGATAAAACCAAAAAAAGACATTATACTGCTATAGATATACACTTGCTATGTTGGTTCCTCTAATGAGCAAAATTGGATCTGATACATGAATTGAAAAAAACTGCAAGAGGATTAGAAAAGAACATTTTTTGAGGAGCAAAATTTTTTACATTCGCTTAATATGCGTGGCGTGTTGTATCACTGTTCTCTGGAATATATGGTGGATAAATCGGAGCCTGCTGTAATTACTGATTGATTACTGCATGGTCATTGTAAATGGCTCAGTTAATGAGATTTTGATTCAATTACAGAGCAGCTTTTGAGTTCGATTCGACCGGCCGCTGTTTTTCTTCTAGTTTTTTTCACCCTGCCGAATATAATATATGAGGTTTGGCCTTCAGGGGCCACACTCTCCATTTACCCCAAAACTGAACTTTAATCTGCATGAACCTTGTGGTGAGCAATAATGACATGATGGAGGGCTTCATAATGGGCCCTCACTTCATGTTCCTAATTGCAGAGCACATAATGACCAGCAGTTGTGAACCTTGGAGCCACAGTGCTGCTCCAGTCAATAAGTGGCCATTTTAATCTGCCACAGCCAGAGAAGAAGAGTGCAGAGGTCTGTGTAATTGCATTACTTTACCTCAGTGTCACAGATTCTGTTCACTGAACCCACAGAGCAGGAGGTGTTTGTGATACGTGCACAGAGGAAGATGTTGAGCCGTAAATGTGACCGCAACCCCAACGTGGATGAGCCATCAGACCCACACAGGGATAATAAAGAAAGCGGCAAGAGCATCAAGTACTCCACATGCTGAATGGGTTTTCCTTGGCAGTCAGATGAGAAGTGAACATTTGTAAATGATGCACATAGTCTGATGTAAACTTTGCGAGAGTTGGGACATATCATCAGGTGAATGTTTAACCAAGGTGTGTCTTGAGGTGGAACTAAAACAATTTCATAATATTCGTCACTTGATTTGATTTCCAATTAATTTTCTCTCATTACAAACTTGAGTATACAAGAGCACTAATCAGAGTTTCATAGTTTTTTCATACAGTTGTTGATCCAATCCATGTTGATGTGTGGATGTTACATCATAGATGAAGAAGAGCAAACATTGTATCACATATGTGTATATGTACAGTGTCAATAGTAAATGTAAGACCCATGAGAGTGGGCTGGAATAATGATTGAAACCAAAACAAAGAGCAGATGGACTGCGAAAGCTTGAAGAGATCTGTGGAAATCTTGTGCTGTCCTGGGAGCCACATTTGGTGTCTGTATATTTTTAAACATTAAACGCTTGTAGGGTGTTTGGTTTTGTACATGACCGATGGATTACACTGAATTCACACTCTTGCAACGGCTACATGGCTGTACATTTTGTACATTTACCCTGGGCTGATGCGCATCAGTTACACTTCATGATGCATTTATTATTTAGTGGCTTGGGTTTTGATTTCTGCTGGCAGCACAGGCATACATCCAAACACACTGTTTGGACTGAACCGGGGGGGGGGGGGGGAACGACCAACTTTTCTCATCTGAAAAACACAGAATTAGATTGAAACCATTGCCGAATATAGCTTCTGAATACGTGATCGAATGAAGAAAATGAAAGAGAGGGGTTCAAATTACAGGGAAAAAAACTTCTTATTGGGGGAAAAAAAGGTGTTTGTCCTTTAGCTTTCATATTTGTGTGAAAACTAATATCTGCGGAGAAGTTGCCAGAGGGAGCCGTTATGTACATTTAATAACAAAAAACAAGAAAAGGTCATCCGTGGTTTGATTGAAATGGGCAGGAAACAATCAGTCACATCTCTCAGCCTGAGGTGTCAGCCGCACACTGAAAGCCCTGACTGACTGCTCGGGACCATCAGTAAGCTGTCACCTACAACCATACAGCCAAACACAAATCCGATGCCCACCGAAGCATCGAGCAGATCTGTGCGAAACACTGCGTTCTTGTCAGGGATAGAAATGAGTCCGTGCAGGGCCCCCGCTTCAATTTTCTTTCATGCTATTAAAAAATTCCTCATGACAAACACTGGAGGGATTTGGTTTTGCTTAAAGTCGGCGTTGAAATGGCTTTTCCTTAAGCGGCGCGGCGGTTCCTGTGTAAACGTGGACAGCAAAAAGAATCCAGATATTCCTCCGAGAGCCAGCAGAATAAACACCTTTTTAACTCGATATAATTAAATCTTCAGCATATCCGCAGCGGACTTCAGAGCCCACCAGCACACAAACGCACACTCTGTTTGTCTTTTGGTGAATTTTCCCCGTGTCTCTCGTCTTTATATTTCATTGATAAGTATACAGAGACTGTCGGTGGCGGCAGAGGCAGTGAAGAGCAAACCGTCTGTTCGACTCTTGTCTCCAGCTTGGCTCTCATTTTTTAGTCATTAACTCACGTAAACATCCCATCTGTTCTTCTTGCTGCCCCCCCCACCCCACTCTCTCTCCTTGTTGCTCCAGTCTGTGTTTCAAGGAAGTGTGTGGGGAATTTCCTCTGTTTCCAGAAGGGTTGAGAGACACCCAAAAGTGTCTGTGATCGCCAAAGTCGAGGTCAAATCACTGATTGACTCAACTGAGATTTGTCTGTTTCCCACTGATATCTGCAGAAGTTATGAGAAAAAAAAGAAGCGAGCATAATGAAACCCTGCATGACGGCCCCAACTGCACAGTCACTTTTTAATTAATTTCTTGGAGGCTTCACTTTCTTAGTTTCCGACACTTCAGGTAGGATATGCAAACATTTCCACATGAGGACTTCTCCAGCTGGAGTTGGTAAATTTGTCTTGCTCAAGATTTCATATGCATGTTTCTTTTGGACAGCTCCTTGTGGGCTATAAAACGTTTCCAATGAAGGACCACCATCTCTCCACTCCTCTCCTTTTGCTGTTTACTAGCCTCCAGATATTACTCTGCTGTTTCAGATACTTCCACACAGACTACGAGTGCCATCTGAATTTAATTAAAAGTCATCACAGAAAGACAGCGTCCTCGCCCAACAATCAAGCTTTGGATTGGACAAATTGCTCGTACCTCTTTCAGGAAGACTTTCTTTACTTAAGAGTCTTTCACGGGGGTCTCGGAAAGAAAAACACAGCTTCATGGTGGAAACGATCTGATTTGGGAAATTTATTTGCATAGTTTGAGTAAATCGCCAAAATTGGGCTTGATGTTCGATGTGGACTCCGGGTAAATCCATCAACAGTATGTCGTACTTCATTTCCGATCTTTGTGGTTTTCATAAACTTATGTTTTCAGTGGTGGGCTGCATTTAAGCCAACCGACATGTATTCAGGCTTAGCTTTGGTGTGAAAACAGTTGCACTACAAAGTGAACCAACTGTCTTGTTTCTTGGAAATTTGTTCAGAGTTTATGAGTGGGGTGGACTAATTTGCACCTTTTCTGACTTCTGTGATGCATCTTCATACTTGAGCCTTTCTTCATTGTAAACATTCGTCATTGATTTAAACGTAAATGTAGAAAGTTGAAATCAGGGTAAAAGTAAAGACTCTTCTCAAGCATTTGTCCTGAAAGGGGTCATTTTGGATAAAAGACACTCTGTTATTTCACACTGTCTGTGGGAGCCTTCACAAACACTCTTCCTCTTCTTGTTTTTCACACCCTTTAAAAAAAAAGCAGGAAATAAAAGCACCTTGGGAGTCAAATTGAGATGCTACGGTTTCTAACGCTTGATAGCAGCTCCAGGCAGCTGATTCGAGGCATGAATATTTACTTAGCATCACTGTAATTGCTTAATGAAAATAATGTTTTTTTTCCTGTCACAGCATGTGTCCAAAATGTGCTGGATGTCATGTCAAAGGAATCAGTGTTGAGAGAACAGGAAACTGGAAATAAACGGCAGTCAGCAAATACATTTCTTGACATTAGTGCAAACAGGTGAATCCACTTGACCTTTTTTCTCACAATTATCAAGTTTGACATCATTAGTTTGCTCATTAATATTCAATTGCTAAAAAACAAAAGAAAAGTCATGTGATAGGAATCTTTCTTTTCTCGCTGCATCATTTTTAATTGGACCATTGGACCATTAAACTTGTTAAAACCTAATGAGGAATGGACAAAAAGTATTCAACAAACTTCAAGCCAAATATGCAAAAACAATGTGTCAAAAGTAGACAGTGGGGGGAAAAAAGAGAAAGTAACTCCCTACTGGGTTCGATCATTGTTTTGGTGATGCTCATCTGCAAAGTTGTCAGTCATACATTTTGTTTATTTCAACATTTCCGTTCCTGACCTATTTTCTGAATGTGAAGATGGAGAACACGATCAAGAAACGTTGTTCTTCACTTCAGTTGATACATTACAGTTAAGATGGAAAGACAGTATCCCTCCCCCTGAACTACATTTCACACACACGCACGCG
>JASSRZ010000049.1:12448133-12470992 GCA_032164315.1 Malacoctenus gilli | reverse complement strand
TGCGCACGCACGCACACTCGCAGTAATCAGGCACACGAGCGCCCGGCTCCATCTGATGATAAGACGTCTCTGATATTTTCAATTCTGACTCACGATCTCTCACTGACCGGAGGCAAGGACGGCAGGGATCCTTGGTGCGATTCTCTGTCCTTCACTTCAATGCAATCCACTACGCTTCACTCTCCATTTGCCAATGAGCAGAAACGCAGCAGATGACCAGAGGATGCGCTGACGCGTGTCCGCCGTTGTGATGTTCATACTGGTGAAGCCTGCGTGTGTGACAGGTCTGAAGACACAACATTCAGCTTGGCGTGTTTGTTTTTTTTTCTGAAACATCCCGCTGCGAGCAAACGCAAGCTGCACCACTTGAGCTGTTTTAATTGAGAACAATACAAACCGGTTGTGGGAGCTTGTAAGACAGACATGACGATGTCATAAATCAACCAACATAATTAGCACTCATTACTGTTTCAGTTTGAACTTTGTGTGTCAGTATGATCGGTTCAACAGCTTTGCAAAACTGAGCAAAAGCTACCAATGGGTGTCACCTTGAAGTAGATATTTCCTGCCTTTTGGTCAGATATTTGATCCGGCATGAAGTGTCCAATGTTCAACATCATTTTTTTGGAGTTTGACGACATCAGGCTAACTTGGAAAAGAACAGCCCCTGTTTGTTATCAAGTCGCCCGCCACCATGCGGTAGTTCACGTCTGTAAACTTTTCGCACGAGAGGCACTAACTAGTGCTTGACACAATTTAGACTTGAATCTACTGTTGAACTGAGTTTACAGATAAGTGTCTGAAAGTGTTTCTGATTTGACAGCACAGTCATTTTTGCTTCCAGTGCCGTGCTGCTGTAGTGGCCTTCAGCTCTGCCTCTTTTGGAGCTAAATTTCTTCCGATTCTTTGGCAAACTTGCTTCGAACCAACAAAGGAAGCTTTTCTTTCAATGGTTCTGTAACTGAGGCTGTAGCTTTATGTATTGTATTTGGATGTAAGCCAACAATGCGACCAATTAATTTTGTTAGAAAATCCACAACATTGTTTTTTTAAGTTCTTACTTTTTTCTGTCCCAGAGTTTGTCATCTAGATGACATCTATGACCTGTCCAAGCCTTTGCCTCTTTCACATTGCTCGAACATTTTTTGGGACCAGGTGTAAAAATGTATTGTTCCCTCAGTCAAAGATCCGATTTGATTCTACTTCAGACGGACCACAAAGCTTCCCTCTGCAGATGCACACTGTGGCTGAAACGAAGGGGTTCCTCTCACTGCCACTAAATTACCCCGTCCTCTTCAAAACGCAGCAGGTGTCGGTTGTAAAATCATCGTCGCTGCTGTTCTTTTCATGTCACCGGTAAATCACAACACGATGGCGAGCAGCGTGAACAATACCGGGACACTGGAAGCTGAAGCAGCTCAGTGGTATGCGCTCATCTCCCGCTGCAAAATGTACAGCTGTTGTTGTCACACTGTGACCGTGACACAGAGAATTAGAGCCGGTGACATCAAACAAGATGTGGATGCAAACTTGGTCCTCTACATGGACCCTGTCAAGCTTTAAGTACCAACAAACATCTCACCAAATGAGCATAATAACAAGTGCAATACATGACGTGTGTTGTTGTACCCCCCTGATATCAAGTGTAACGACTCAAATAACTGAAGAAATGAATCCTTCCATCATGGTGCTTAAATCGTGAATTGAGGAAATGTAAAGAAATAAAAGTAGCAAACTGGTACCTGAAAAACCAGGCTATTAGTGAAGTAAGTTGATAAAAAATGACCATGTTTCTACTTTTTTGCAGCAGTCGAGTTCAAAATTCCAATATGCATCATATCAATTTATTGTATATGTAGGATATAAATCTCCAATGGCGATAAATACAATAGTTTAGTTGGACTCTAAGTAAGACCTTTTTTCAAAAAGCAGGGAAAACATTCCAGTGTATTCAAAGCAGAACAGCAACTTTGCATAAAAAACATGAACCAGATCATTTGCCAAATTCTGGGCCGCTTGCACAGAGCGAACAACAAAGATGAGAACATCTGTCTGAGTCTGAAGCTGATGTATAAATTACCATTAATCCTCCAAAGAAATTTATGCTGTTTATTTGTTTTATTTTTTCACTTGAACGCTTTCTTTTCTTGAGAAACAAATCCGAATCTCCCCAAGCAAAAATGTGAACCAGAAGCAGGAGCAGGTTCAGAAAAATCAGAGAGAACCCGTTGTTTCCTAAAAGCTGCCAACCAGGTTTCAAGAATGCAAGAGACGCCACGGTCGCCCTCACAAAATCCACACATGCTGAGGCACACAAACTTGCTCACCCTCCATCACCCTCTGTGACTCTAACGAGAACGTCTTTTCTGCTACACCCTTCTTTCCTGTTCCTCATTTCCTCTTGTCGACAACCATACAGTCGGACACCTATCATGTCCATCCGGCTTTGGCACTTTCAGCATGACCATTTTTTGCACATCTTTCCAAACACATGGTCTCCCACGCCAGCCACCCCCCCCCTCCATCTCATCTCCTCTTTCCTATCTGAACCATTTCTCTCCATCTACCAGGGCCCCATTCTCCACTTAACTAATCTCCCTGCTGCCTCCAGCTAAATGAATCACCCTCTCAATTTCTTCCTCGCATTTCTCTCCATCCCAGGATGCTTCGTACCCGTTTTCATTTTCCATCATTCCCCCAATGTGTCCACAACTTCATCAGATTCTGCTTGTCTTTCGCCCTCCCTCTTTTAACACCCCCCCCCCCCATATATGGCAGGGGAGCATATAATTTTTCAGAGGAGGTGCTGTCACTTGACTGCTCTCCAGGCTAAGAGCGGCTCTCCTCGCCCCTGGGTTCACCAAGTCACGCCTCTGTTCCGCTCCAGGATTATGCAGATCTTAATTCCCCTTCCGCTCACACCTGAGGGTGGCAGGGCATGAAATAAGGAAAGTGTTCACTGCAAATAAAAGTTTTACCTCCAAGAGGAGAAGGCAGAGGAGGGGGGGAGGGAAGGGGACGGAGAGCGGGGCTGGGAAGCTGGTGGATAGTCAGAGAGAGCAAATGAGTGGGGGAAGAGCTTCGATGAGACAAGCTGAGAGGGAAAATCAAACAGAGGGAATAAGATGGAAAGATTTCTTTAAATAGACTCAATGAACACACCATGCCGCCCCCCCCTCTCTCTCTCAAACGATAATGACTCAACTGCACAAACCCTGAAGTGGATTCCTTGTTTGTTTGTCTTGGCAGGTGCATGTGTTCAGTATTCATCACACCTCGAGGCTTCTGTAAAACTCAAGAGATTTTATTTCCTACAGTCACACGAGTGTTTTGATCGCAGTTGTCCCGCAAACGCTGCGATTCTGAATGATCAGAAAAGCGATTAAAAGCGACTTTCCCGACGCAAATGCCATTCCACAGGTAGTTTTTGGCTCGTCTACCAAATTGTCCTTTGGGTACCGACAGCATGAATTTACACCTGAACTCTCATGTTTACAACAAATAAACGCACGCTGGTCTGGATTTCGATTTGACGTCGGTTTGGCAAAAGAAGAGACGCGAGTATGATCTCATAGTGGCAGAGTTAGTGACAGATCGGATGCGCGCTGCGTGCGTAAAAAAGCAGGAATTATTTCAGGACACCGCACACGGTTACTCGCTTATATTTTGAGAGCTGCACGATGTTTTCTTTTCAATTCTTTTCAAAATCAACACAAAGCAATAGTTGACTATAATCTTTCGTTTAAGCGTCGCATCAATATTCAAACGCTTAAAAGCATCCCCTAAAGAAAACCTGAGAACTAATGACGTGCGAGATTCTCTACAGATGTTATGAGATGTGTGGTTTGCCCGCGACGCGATTAAAGTTGAGGTGAAAACAAGCAAACAGAAGTGACACAAACAGCAGCGCGTCTTACCTGATAAAGCCTCCTTGGAAAAAGCAGAAAGACAAAACATAGAGAATCCGAATGACCTGTGGGAGCATCCTCTGGCTCAGAGTCTCTCCTCACTCCCGCTGAATAACTTGCAGAAATAATTTCGGGGGGGGAGGAGGGGAGGGGGGCTTAAAAAAATTCAGCAAATCCACAGAGCAGTTTGGGAGACAGGACTGAAGGAGGAAGGCATCGTCTCTCTCAGTGATCCGAGCAGGTCTTTGGGGAAACTTCTCCCCCCTCCCACCAAGTCCAGGGGGCTGCACACATCCACACAGCGGGGCTCTGCGTTCAGGCGGCTGGACGGCGCGGGCTCTCGCAGTAAGTGTGTTGCTTCCCGTGATAAAGGGGAGTGTCGCTCTGACAGAGAGTGCGTGCGTGAGTGTGTGCGTGCGTAGATATCTTTTCTCCTCTCAATTTGAAAATGTGGTTTCTCCTCCTTTTCACCCCCTCCGTTTTTCCCTCCCTCGCTCCCAAATTTTTAAAAAGGGGCGCAGATTTAAAGGGGCAGAAGCGTTTGTTTTGACGGCTGCCTCGTGTGCAATTAACCCCAATTAGGACGAAGGGAGAGATGGCTGCAATGATGGGGTATATTGTGTTGGCTGGAACCAATCGGAGAATAAAACGCGAACAACTGCCGTCCAGTATTGTCGGATGAACTGTGCATTGATAAAAAAACTGGAGTATAAAACCTTTACAGGGACTGTGTAACACTCACAAATCCAACTACAATAACCTGTAAATGGTTGCAGATGTTCACCTCTGGCATGAAAGCTACAAACCAACATTAAACCTACACTACCAGCAATGTATACAAGTGAAAGAACATAATGGGTTACATTTTCACTGAATCCATCATACAGGAATGGAGTATGGTGTCCTTGCTGTATAACATCACTCCACTGATGTGTACATTGTCTCATTGTTGCCACTTAACAAAGGCAACACTTCTGCATTCACTGCAAAACTCTTTCTCCCAATTAGGAAGATGCTCACCACATATTTATTTCATGCGCTCTGCAAAAATAAAGTTCGGAGAGACCGAACAGAAGAATATTTTTTTCGCATTGTGGAGACCCAGCTGGAGTGAAAAGGTCAGGGTCGAATGGGAGCATGTGGTCCTTCATGCAACTGCACCACCCAGCTGTGTTGCTGCAGTGGACGACGAGTTGCTCCAACTACAGTGCGCAGAGTTGGTCCAGCAAGTGTGTTTTAATCCTTTACGTTCGGAATTCAGCACAGAAGAAGATTGCAAAGTTTGCACCCGACTGTCAAATTTTTATTTCTCAATCTCCTCTAATCTGCATCGTTTGTTCAGGTTTTTTTTTTTATTTTACCAGCGTTGTTGTTTTTTCCTGCAGTGGTTTGAGGAACTCAGACTAATGAAAACATCGACAAACTACATTGATTAGCGGTGAGCTTCAGCTGAGGTGATGGGGCAGGTCATCCCGTCACCCCGAAGGTTGACAGTTTAATCCCTGTATCCACCTGTCAATGTGGGGAAAAAGTGTCCTTGGGCAAGGCATCAAACCCAAAGCTACTCCCAATCATGAGCTTCCACTTTGCGCGTGTGTTTGTCAGTGAGTGTGAGTGAGTGTTTGGAATGGTGTGAATAACTGTGTGAAGATCTGTGAGACAGCTGAAGTGGTGAGAATGCACTCACGAAGTTAAGTCCATTGCGAACTATATTTTCTATTTTCAATTCACAACATACTTTTACGTGATTGTTTTTGTTTTTTTGGTTACAAATCAGCACTTTCCAGATGTGCTTTGAAATTAGCCAAAAAATAAATATATTTTATAATGAATAAAATCTACTTGGCGATGTTGGTTTTTTAGTACTACATCAAGATTTGACCCTTACTTCCCTCCTCTCACCCACATGATTTCCACCAGTAAATCCTGAGTTTCTTACATATTCAGAGGTCTCACTGTTTTCTGCTCTTAATGGCGGAAAACAGCAAATTAGCCCTTCACCTTTTGACAAAAACTCAGTCCCCTTGTTCCTCTTTCTCGGAAGCCTTTCCATTAAAGATGCATTGGGATTTCTCTGTTGTTGTGACTGACTTAAACATCAAATGCCAATTTCAGTTGGATGGCTAATTAAAAGAATTTTGATCAATGTCTCTCTGATGCTGTTTCTGAATAGGAGTTTGAATTTGACCCGTGAGGAGCACAGTGGAGTGATGGTGAGTGACTGTCATCCCAACAGAACTTCAGTTAATAGATACATGTGAAATTATTTATGAATCTGTCAAGGTTACCAACAATTTACATTTCAAGAAACTGACACTTTTTTAATCGTCAACTTGCTCATCATGTAGTTATGCCAAACAGAAGAACATGAAGATGGAGGAATCATTTTTTAAGTGACGGCAAAGAGAAAAAAAAGATAATTATGATTTCTGTACTTGGCAGCTTTGACTCTTCTGCTGCTTCTCTGTATGGTGGGAGCAGCAGGGGAACGCTGACATGGCTGCTATAACATCTGGGGCCAGAGAGTATGTCCCCTCCTATAGACCACCACCACCACCCAAGAGATCCCAATGAAGGGCATCAGTGATCACTGCATTAGGATGAATATTGATGTCACATACCGCATTAGGCAGATGAGGCTCCACTCGTAAAGTCATGAATCTGAGTTATTGGACTTTGTAACTTTTGCTAAGCATGTGTTTCATCTGAAATGTTTGTGCAGAGTTTTGATTCCTGTTATTGTCCTGATCAATACAACCTCTTTGAATTGGTAGCAGTTGTGTGTGTGTGTGTGTGTGTGGGGGGGGTTAAATAGCTGTACATGAAGACCTTTCAGCTCTTTGATCATTTTTAGTTTTTCTCACACATTGAAGCTTGTGGTAGCTTACTGATTACGGACAGAGGAGGTTTTAAAGACCAATGTCCAGACTTTGAAGTTATTCAATCTTACCCGAGCAAATATTTTTCAAGACGGCAGAACAAAGTGAGGCAAACCAAAAGAACCCAAACCCAAGCAGCTGAGCGTCGAACGGAAAATGGCAGCCTTTTATTTTCCATCTGTGGCTCAAATTGGTCTCATCTTTGGCCTGCAGATTGATGTGAGGGTTTGCCCGTGAAAGGTCAGATTCCAGCTGTGGCGATCACCCCACCTTTTTTTTTTCTCGCCCTCTCACCCTCAAACTAAAAGAAAGATCTTCCTTGACCAGCCCCTCAGTATGTCCAAGAGACACGCTTGGTGTTTAATTCATTGTCACACGGCAAACTTGACCTCTCACACAGAAAACCTAAAGAGACGGTGGGCGAGATTGGCTCTGATATTTTCCTGAGACGTTTGCAGGCTCATTCCCATACGTGTGAGGTGTGACAATGACTGCGAGTCTGATCACTAATTAGCCAGCTGAGTGAAAGAGCTCCGGACTTTGGCTGTTATTCTCACTATTGCTTTGCCCTCATGTTAGGCAAATGCACCTTGCTTGTGCAAGTGCCTTTTCTCCCTTCGCCCCCCCCCCCCGAGGTTGTCCCTTGGAGAGTTTTCACCCGCTTTCTCACACACAAATTCCTGCTCAGCCTGGCACAAAATCCCAATCTTGTGCTGACCCCCCCGAGGAGAAGACCTGTGGCTGGAGGAGCCTGTCTGTGGCCTAACCTCTTCCTTATCCTCCGCTGCAGAGTAAATAAGATTCTGCATGGCTGTTGGTCTGCGCGAATACAAAGAGCTTTGTGCGCAGCGGTCCGTGCTGTTTATGGCCTAAAGAGGTGATTATCCTCGAAATGTTTAGAGAAACTTACATGGAGACGAGGTTAAGGCGCCACCATGTGTGGTTTTATCTCGGCTTTACGGATTCAACAGGACTTTGGTAACAACTGTCGGGGGGTTTTTCTGTGCTTTCCACGAAATCCAGTGCGGCGCAGTCACGAAATATGCACAGCTAATACAAATAATAAATTACAGTGCGGTTGGGCTGCATTGTGCAGATGGTTTCTTACTGTCGCCTCACAGCAATTGACTGAGGATTTGGCTCCGTTTGAATGTTGTTCTTGTGCATGTGTGGTTTTTATTCATGTTCTCCAGACTCCTCTCACAAACCGACACTGTGACTTCAATTAGCTGTAGTTCTGAGTGTGTTTGTGATCATGAGTGTCTTTGCATGCGCTCTAAAAGTGTATCGTTTCATTTCTAACCTGAGGACTCTTTACAAAGTGATTTAGATAAAACACAGTTTGATTGATTGATTACATCGATGAAAGTTTGGTGCCAGTTGTGGTTTTACATGTTTGGTGGTCTGCAACTTTCAAGAAGAATCTTATTTGTTCTGCAAATGTTTTCATATAAATGTGTGAAAGGGAGCAGGAGCTGCTTGTTGTCGCCATCTCCTTCACTTTTAATGAGCATTTTCCAGGAGCGTTTACTCGAGCTTTGTTGCTTGTTTTTGAAAACACAGACAAGACATTTTGCACTCGAGCTTTTTCAGAGTTTATTTCTGTTTTGTTTGGTTTTTTTCTGTGCAGCACATCCTTCATTGAATTTCAGCTTAATATTGAAATCAACACAACACAGCGTAATCCAAGAAAAGACAGCAGAAACGGTGTCTGTCTAAAAGACAAGACTTCACGAGTTATGCATACTGAGGCGATTTTCTGACTTCAGACGAGAGTTTGTGAAGTCAGTCTTTTTTATGCTTTGGTGCCATCTAATCTTGTTCAGATTACATTTCCCTGCTTGCTTGCTGCTTGTTGTTGTTTTTTTTTATATATATCTTTCTTTTTTCGATCCTGCTTATTTATTGAAGTTTTGCTTTCTGTTGGCACAATCAATCCATGTCAACATGCACTCCTAGCTTCGGTATGAACAATTCGATCAGTAACTACCCCAGGAAAAAGTCATACTTGTATATGCAAATTATAAGAGAACAAAATGAAAGAGACATTTTGATGAGATATTCCAAGCGGTGCAGAAAAGGACCTGAATCAAGAAGTAACCACCATTCAGTGAAGAACGTGCTTGGCAATATCTAACCTGCTCATACATAAATATGGGCTGCAACCCATTTCAGCCTAATCCTTCTGGCTTTTGCTGCTTTCTGAGTCAAATTTCCATCTTCAAAAACTTGATCTCGAACTTTAATCAGAATAAAAGCGTCATTTTGCTCTCAGCTGTTCGTTACATGTAAAAGAAGAATTCTTTCACTGTAGTTAAGTCCTCCTCCGTTGATCCTTGGAGAAATGATTTCTTTGCATTTGACCCATCCTATTTATTGTGACCAAGACTCCACATTCTCACAGGAGGCTGCCACGGTGGGGGGCAGTCAGGGGCCCAAAGTGGAGGTGACTGGGGTGAGGAATAAGTAGTCACCCCCCACTTACTCCACTTCAACCTCTCACCAGTCCAGGGACCAGACCCGGCCACCCTCTGGCTGAGAGGTCACTTCACAAAACATCTAACCGACCACTGTCATTAATGGTCGTAAGAAGTATTTTCCGATGGAACTTTACTCGTTTTTTTCTGCAAGTATGAAGCGAATGAAAAATCCCCTCAGACGTGACCGTCCGTCTGCGCCCAGAACGCATCCATTCAGTTTGTACCGCCAGCCGAGGAATACAGCTGTGCAAAAGGAAGCCGACAGGCTTTGACAGATGGACACGGTTGCTTTCAAGTAAATGACGGGGCAATACAGAGTCAGTCAGCCAAATTATTAAATGAATACAATGTCAGAGTTAGTTTATTACAATATGAGCTTTACATTCGAGTCCAAAGCGTTTTTATGAGTCACAGACCTACATTTCACTTCAGCACCATGGCACAGAATTCAGGAGAAGTCTTTAACAAAGACGTTTAAAAGGAAAAATCCACCTGATGCAGACATTTCTAAGTCAGCAGACAACATTCGAACAAAGCTGAACCTCAGTTTGAGTGTCTTATTGAAAGCTTTTTGAAAATAAGTAAATCAAACAAAACCTAAACAGACGAAAACTTTGTAGCTTCTAAGGTCATTTTTCCAACAGCTGTGCTTTATTATAATAATAAGATCACATAAAACACATACTGAAGATTCTCAAATATCACAGGAGTTTTGGGAATAATGAATATTCGCTTTCCTGCTGAGACGAGATTAAACAAGTAAATACAGTAAATACAAAAGTGGAGCCAGCTGACAGTTCGCTGATGTTGGCAGAGACACTCAGCCAGCACTTCCAAGGGTCACTAATTAAAATCTTATATCTTGTTTGATCGGCACATAAACAATGTGCAAAATAATGTAAAAGAGAGGGGGAAAAAAAGCCTTATCACTTGTTAAGTGAAACGGTTAAAGCAAGGCGAGGTCGCTTTATTTATGTGGTTCATTTCACGCGTGTGGCTCACAAAAAAACAGGAGCCAAAGGTTTGATACAGTTATGGTGGAATATGGCAAAATAGACGGACAGCAAAAGAAAGCATCTGAGGGCAGACTAGAGTTTAGTCACAGGCAGATGTAGTTCTTCTTCAGATGTTCTCCTCTTCTTCCAGTCCAAGCCAGTGTCTCCTGGCTCCTTCTCCACATTTTACAGAACTCAGTGTTATCGAACTTTCTGTCGACTGAAAATCTTAAGCAAGAAAACGGTACGCTCCCTTGAAAATCCTTATTTTACAGTTTAAATCAAAGCTCACTTTTTGTTATTTGTATAGTTTCTACAGCATGAAGATAATCATCAGGTAATGATTGTAGTATCATACTGCATTAAACATCCTGGACCATTATCATCCAGCAAATGGGCCTTTTAAGCAGCATAAAGGCCCCATGTATTTGTGCATTTCTACCTCCAGAGGCCCCAGTTTTTAATAACAAGAGAAATTAGAAAGGATTCGGTGCAGCCTGTTTGTTAAAAAGAGTAAATGAATCCATTTTCAGAAGATTGAAGCTGCTTAATGGCCCAAACTCTAGGTTTTTATTAAACAAACCAGGGTTTTAGTATCGAGACAGAATAAAGAAAACAATGCTTTTCAAATAAGACATAGTTTTCTAAAAGAAATCTGACCTTTTTCTTCACATTCCAAACAAACTGCAGTTTTTCATGCCATAACTCACGGAATTCACAACCCATTTTTTACATGCACAAAGAAGAATGAAAATCAAAACTGTGATACACTTGAAAGTTCAAAACAAAGAAAACAAAAGTTCCTGGCAACTGAGCTGATGACATCATATTTCCTCTCCTTAATTACACACATCTACAGGACTGCAGTTGAACAGATTTTACCTTTTTTTTTTATCCCCCTGAAGAGAAAACATAAAGTCAGTGTAATGGCCCATGACTATGAAAGATATTGTGAGCATATATTGACTTACATAAAGTATGAGGTGAATGAATGTCTCAACTTCTCTGAGAGCTCATTTCAGACTGTGTTAAAAATAAGCTGCAAACAACCTCGACCCTGTTGCATGTGTAATCACTAAGTCCTGGAAGTGCCGTCTCGTACAGTCTGTGATGAAAGAATTCTTCGTATCGCTGTTTGTTTTGCTTCAGTGCTGCTTGCAGAGAATATTGCTTGTATTTCTGTAGGTAACTTTGAATGAAGTGATTTTGTTGTTTCAGCGTGAGGACCTCGCTTCAGCTTGTTAGTTCTTTTTATTCCGAAGCGGCATCGCAGTTCACGCAGAGTGTTGGATTCATTTATCCTGAGATGAAAACGGCAGTCTGTCCCAGTGTTGTTCGTGACACGATGCTCCACATCTGTTTACTCCTGGTTCAAAATTGGCATAACCTACTTATCCAAGTTTTACTGTCTGATTCTTCACATGCCTCCTCATGCACTCTCTTGTCAAGCTATGTTTAACCACAATGCCACGTCCTCGCGTTACCACCGTACAGCCTGAGGCCAAATATCGGATCAGAATACCAACAAAAAGGGGTCGAAAAAAACACAAGGCTGTGAGCGCTGGAAGATAACGACTGATTGCAGAGTAATTCAGCTCAAAGAGGCTCTGACTCGAGCTTCCACTGAGACCGGCTGCCTCAGTGGAAGCCTTTAACACTTGACTGACACATAATTGCAAAGAAAATTCAATAGGTCCACACTTCAAGACACCAGCAAAGATGCATGAACCCAGGCGGCATGAACAGAAAATACAGCACGTCCTGCGGTTTGCTGGCTCGGTGTGATCTGCTGCCAGTGTCTGACCCCTGTCAGCGGGAGCGTGGCATTTCCTGATATTGCCAAACAACTGCACCGAGCTAAGCAGAGGTTGCTCAGGGCTGGACGGAGAGTCTGGGTATGTTTAACAGTGGCATGAATAGCTGAACAGGCTCAAATGGAAGGAAAAGGTCAGGCTCTAATGACAGACGTGAATTTGGTGACACAGGTTAGCGAGGCCACTGAGGAAAAGGTCACTAACGAAGGTCCTGGAGGCCCGATCAGAGATGGTTAGGATCTTCTTTCACTCTTTTGCATTCCGCCGTCGTTCTAATCGCATGCAATGGGGGTATTTTTAAACTTGTGACGACTTCTCTTCTCCTTGGAAGCATTTGTTTTTTTTTTCTCTAACAACCTCACAAGCATTTCATCGCGCTTTCCTCCAAGTCTGCAAACACTGTGTTTACAGCAGTGAAGGGGCACAGTTCTAGATAAGTTCCAGCCTGAGCTGCAACTCTGTTCTGCTCTCGAAAAAGTAAAGATCACCCCTGTGTCCTTTTCTCAAACTCTTTGCCGACTTATTTCCGGCTGAAAACTGAAAACTCTGTCTGTGCCCCAGATAACACCCATTTTTCCAGCCACACTGGGAGGCCAGACTGAATGACAACTCCGGACTCAATATGACTCCTTTAAATCAGCATTTGATTTTTTTCTTCTTTCCTTGCAGAAACCCGTCTATTCACAGATCCCCACTCGTATCTTTGGTCTACAAGCACTGAGCGGCGCCGCTCTCCTCCACGGATCAATCGTAATGATTTGTGTACTGAGCAGATTGAAGGTGGTTTGCTTTGAGTCACGTTACATCTGCGATGCAGCGGGTTTTAATTGCTGCGTGTTTTTACGACGCACGCTGCCGCCGCATCAAAAGAGTTGTAATGGTGAAATACAACTGGAAGCGCGCTGACTTGAACGTGCAGCTTTATGGCTCAAGAAGGTGCAGCAGCCATAAATAAGGTGCTGTGCTCTGTTATGTCGTAGAAAGGGCTGTGAATTGGCTTTTATTGTTGAAAATGTTTGGATCATATTTCATTCAATCGGAGGCAGCTTAGGGAGGAACTTTCTGAAGACGGTCCTCCTTAAACAGCATGTGTGTGACTCATTTGGATGTAGATGGAGCAGTGAACGGATGTCCTATTTTCGACGTTGCGCTTGTGACACTCCGAGGGGTAGAAACAGTGAGAGACGACAATACGACAATACGGTGCCCCGTGGCTTCTCTCCTCCTGCTGGTGTGGGTTTGTGATGGAAATATGGGGGATGCAAAGCATGTAGTATAGCATTAAACTTTAATTAGCACACAGAGGTAAGGAAGACTTGATGATTGGCACAGTTGCGGTCGTCCCCGTCGCTGTGAGGAGTCCTGTGGATGATGGTACTCGATGGCTGTGCCACTGTCAAGCTGTTGACTTGCATCACCTTGAATAAGTCATGCATTTATATCTGGCTATAAGTTCATGTAACATTAATACACGCAAGTTTGTAATTCCAGTTTTCTGGGAGGAAATAGTTGTGGCTTTCATCACTGTTGTTGCCAATGGTTGAAGTGTTCAAAGCTGCAGTTTTGATGGTCCCTTTCAGGAGTATGTATACATGTTCTTTGTTCTGAGATAAGTTTATTTTTTATGGCATTCATGGTTCTCTGACCACAGGTTGGAGACATGCGTGCGATACAAAAAGGAATCACTCAGCAGTGGGTTTGAAAGATGTTTTCCCACCGAGACCCAAAGTGAGTCTCTTAGACATTCCGTTGGGCCCGTTTTATTCAGTGGTTCAAACATCACATGTAATTCCACTTGTGGCCAAGATATTTTATCAAGGTATTTCTGAACCATCTCAGCCAGTCTAAATATCCAAATGTCACATTCACATGGGAACAGATCCTATCCCTGTCTTTGTTTCTTGCCCTATACTGCTGATGACTCGGTGTGTAAAGCAGTTTTTGAAAGACCTTCTTGAAAAGTAAGGTGTACTTAATGTGTACATTTTTTGCTTGTTTTTGCTCTTCAGGAAAGCAAGAGAGTAATATGGCAGTGGCTGGGCTCATTTTTAAAATCCACAATATGCCAATCGTCATGGGCTCTTTTCTTTCTTTAAAGAGACAGTTATTAGTACAGTTGTGCTTCCAAGCTCCACCACTCAAAATGTTTATTTAAAGACGGATTTAGTTTTCCTGGTCAGGTATTACTGATGAAAACTATTCAAATAAAAAATCCAATTACTCAATCGCCAGAATAAACGACAGAATACTCAATTACTAATATAATGGATAGCTGCAGCCTGACCTGTGTGGTGTTACATTGCTATGCCCCTCCCCCTCCAAAAAACAGTACCACCACCATTTTTTTCTATCCTTTATTTTTCTACGTCGATCTTTAAGGTTTATGTGGCCATATATCAACAGAATAATCTTGCACACTCGGATTGAGGGGCTGTCTCGGCTGGGGAGTGGACTGTGATGCTCCAAACATGAATAATGGTTCCACTTGCCCATGTAAACCTGCACAGATTCAGTGATACAGTGAGCGCCACTGGAGAAAATGCACCTGAAATTGGTTTAGTTCCGGTAAGTGGTCGGGACTGATGTACAAAAACATGAGTGTTACGCGAGGTCGATGTTTTTTTTCTGTCTGGCTGTGATGGGAGCACAGCGGACCGGTGGGGGTAACCGAGATGAACATGTCTGCTTCCACATAAAATAATAATTGCTATTCACAATGGAGGCTTTCCTTTTCTTATTTCTACCTCTAATTAAAATACATTAGAGCACTTGCATTCTGAAAACATGTTTATAATTGATCGGTGGCCCTCGGTTGCAATACAAATTAGTCATGATGAAAATAGAACCAATTAGCATGGAGTTAATTGACACCCTCCCTGGTCAGTATCCTTGAATTTTAACAGCTTCATTTGTCTGCTCGAGATGTTACTGACGCGCTGGGATGCAGGAAAAGCTTCAGAGTTAATAGGTCTAAGAGGAATTTGAGTTGTGCTCCATAAAATAAACAAGTCAGAAGGGTTTTTTTTCCCCCTCTCTCTCTCTCTGAGCTGGAGCCAGAGGTATCCAGACAATAAGGGGGGGAACCTGCAGAGTTCAACTCGAATCTTCTCAGACATACTGCATGATGAAACCAGGAGCAACTGCATCTTATCTCTTTACAATAGAAAAAGGTTGGCATTGTAGCTTTCCACTTAAGCAGAGAGCAGACCTTGGAGGGTTACCTTACCCACACACCTTTTGCTTTGCTCATTATCTACCTGCCGCTCAAGGCTGAAGCTGATTTTAAGGGGGGAGAGGGCGATACGGCTAACTACTTGTTTGAAAATAGTCTGAGGAAGGAGGGAGTCACCAGCTCGCAACAACAGAGCCAGAAACACCGAGTGCAGTAAATTGGGAGGAGATGATTCATGGCGCAGTATCAGGAATGTGCTTACGTGAGGTGGCACGGGATGTACCAGGCCGCCAGTGAAGGTTGGAGATATACTGAAAATATGTTTTAGACTTTAGCTCTGATGATTCATTGTGTTTTACTTGGTCACCGGTGGGGTCACTTCAGTTTCAACTTTGGACTGGAGCTGTAAAAAATTCAAAAGTTTTCTTTATTACCTTTTTCCTCAGCCACAAACTTAAGCTGCTATAAGGTCAGTTTACTCCACAGTAGATAACAGTCCAGACTTTTTGTCTCAGTGTGACTGGGACGGTGTGCGACGGGAAAAATGAATGAATTTCCCTTTTCAAGGTGTGAGAGTTGAGGACGTTTTTGTCTCTTGCATATTCCTGCCATCAAGTTATCTTATCACAAACACAAACCACAGAACAAAAAATGCATGTTGCACATTTTTAGTTACCAGCAAGATCCAGCTGATATGTTCTTATCTGACCTGTTCAACAGAAAACACGAGTTTGAAAGCTCACTGAAAAAAAGTGCACCTAACTCCACCGACACTGATACCCTTGTGTGTATCATTCTGCCAGTGTTTGGCTCTTTGAACTCGTCATCAGCCTCACTCTCTCCTTGGTTTTTAATATTTGAGAATAGCTTAAAACCTTTAGCCAGAGGCACATGAGGTGTAGTGGCACAGAGGAGAGAGAATCCGAGCGTTTCGGACGACAGGAAGCGAATGAAAGTGGAAGAGTGGTGAGGAGTTTGTGATTTCGGCGTAGATATTTGGGTCGATGGTGATTCTGTCAGCCTGGCAGGAGGCAGATATGAAATGTTCTCAAGAGAAAGTAAACTGGTGCAATAGGTCAGCGTGATGTAGAATCCCCCCACGCCGCTGACCAGCTGCTGCCAGTAATGCTTTTATTGTCGGTGCTTGTGCACCGTCTTCAACAGATCAGTTCAGCCAGTGAGTGTACTTCCTCAATTATTTATCACAGCTTCAGTTTCTCTACTTCACGGAAAGTCCATCACAGACAGAGTAACACTTTCACACCTATAGAAAATTTAGTGCGACTACTGGAGCACAGAGAGAGAAAAAATCCTTTGCACGCAACGCAGCCAACATACAAACTCCACGTATGTGGGTCAACATAGAGCGACTCTTCCGGGCATATGACTGTTATGATACTGGTGCCATTGGACATAAAATGTCGAACAATCTATCCAGATCTTCAAAACTGCAACGAGTAGTTATTTTCCTGATAGAAGTGAACATAGTGTGTGAAAAATCCTGCAGTTCTGCTGCTTTTTGTAATCTGTGCAAACACAATAGTGCGACACTTCTGTAATCCCTCGATGACTGAGATTCACACATCCATGTAAACATGCCACATGACTCACCCCAGCAGGATTTGCAGCATTAAGAGTCAAATGTCTCCCAATAGCAAAAAAAACACACTTGCACAGCATGGCATTGTTTGTTCTTCTGTGACATTGTACAACTACAATGGGACTTAAAGCAAATGCTAAGGGAAAACGAGGGGGAGTCGCAGGCTGAGAAACCAGCTTGCTGATACTGAAATCACCAGTTCCTTGCACACAAACGGGAAGCAACAAAACCCATCGAGCAGATCTGCGTGAGGATTGCGGAGGAAGCTGATCTTTGCGCACGGAGGGCTGCACCTGAAAGACCTGCAACACTGCGGGCTTCACTCTTGAGTACATTTGTCTTTGTGAATATGTAAAGTAGGTTGGGTTTTTTTTTCCCCGGACCACTTAAAATATTGGGTGGAGTGTTGGTTTACTACTCATAATGCCATTTATAATGGCTGCATTTACCACTCTTGAAAGGGGACATTTACAACTGCGGAGCCTCTGGTAGATTAAGAGGCATGAGGTCATCTGGATGCTCACCTGTTTGGATTTAATATGCAACAGCTTCACTTTGAAGCCGCTGCTTTGGCCTCAACATCTTTCTCCTTTTTCCAAAGCTTGGTGAGCGCTATCACATGTGCTCAATGCTCATTTTTGACACTGCTTGCAGACGCAGAGCGAAGTCACACAGTCTTTGTGTGCGCTTTCAAATCTGCACCTGCAAACAGGGAACCGAGCAGATCGGGCCCATTGTCTCGAAACACAAAGAGGCTTCACAATTATTTGTCATGGAAACAGAAATTACGTTGAGGGCAAATTACATCAGAGCGGCTTCTCCCCTCCATAGAGCAGATTGCCACTGACAAACTGTAGCAACAACAGTAATTCACTTTCCGCTGCTCCGCAAACGACTAAATTCCATCACCTCCATCTTTGCACAGCAGCAGTTTTTGACTGCAGCAAGTTTCGAATAATACATTTCTTCGCTCCCCTCGCCCGGCGCCCAAAGAGCTCGAGGGGTGTGGTTGGTAATTGGTTGAACTGGAGGAAGGGCACTGGCAGTTGTGATAACTGCTCCTCTTTTCTCGCAACCAAGTTTTTATACATCAGTGAGTGAAATTTGAATAATTCATCCGAAAGTTCTGGGTTTTATTTTGTCAAAGCGTCCCCAGACGCGATGAAGCGGGCAGGGTTCGGGTGTGCGATGAGGAGGAGGGAGCAACAAACTCGGCGAATGATCAACGTGGTTTTCAGCTCTCCTCGTCAGGAACTTGTCGAACATCCATCACGGGGAATTCCGCTTGACGACATGCGAGGGCGCAACATTGTATTTTATCTGATTATCTGATTTGGGAGGCAGTCAAAAATGTTGAGCGGCATCTGAAACCGAGGACTGATTTCCCGGTTCCTCAAATTATTGGAGCCATCACATTTCAGATTCTCTTTCTGAGCCACTTTGGCTGCTCTCTCGCGATCCATAATTCACCCTGTTGAGCAAGACGCACTATATTGACGGGGAAACGTCTGTTCCCTCGGTATCCGCCGACAAAACGAGGAGTGCGCTCTTATGTATGAATCCTTCTAATCACTGAGTCACAACATTTGGGTCACCCCTCTTTAGTTAAGATGCCTTCGGTGCCCTGCAGCAAATGTCTCTATTGTAGAATCAACCACCCACTCAAGAGGGACCACAGAAAATTGGAGCATTTTGTTTCACTCGTCTCCCTTCTGTTTTGCTTACGGTCCATTAAAATTCAAAGACGCTCTCGCTGGTTTGTTTGCCGCCGAAGACGTAGACGTCTTTGTTAATGACAGTCGCGGGCTGCTGCCAAGCCTGTGTGTTTGGCGTGTTTGCGTCTTCATCACAATTATCGCCGTCCTGCTTTGAAATGCATCAACAGCGATTTTCTAATGCGTCACAAGTACCTTTGTGGTTTTTATATCGCACACTTGACAGCTGGCCCTCTGGGACTTGTCTCCGTGGAGCCTTTTGCAAATTTGCGAGCCAAAAAAAATAAGCACTTCCCACTTTCGAAGTCTCAAAAAGTTGCATTTTTCAATCTGTCTCTGCTCGTGACAGGCGTGAGGTGAGCCGTGGCTGATTCAGTGTAACAATACCTTACTATTTTTAATTTTTTCACTTCTTTCTGCTCCGTGTGCACCACTGTCAGCTTCGCCTCACATCTCGCAAATAGCCTGCACCTCCCTCTCAGGCCACAGAATTGCGAGACGCTCTGTGGAGATTTGACTTCCAGGCAGTTTGTGCTCAACTCTCTCGGAGGCCTTCTTTAAACAGCGTCCTGCACGCTGAGACACCTGCGGGAGCTTCCTTTCAGGGAGCCTGACATTCAGTCACGTCTCCCGGGCTCACGGCTCGCTCTCTGGGGGAGGCTGCGGGAACACAAAAGCCCAACGTGGCATGGATCCTGACAAAAACCAGTCACTGCAGATTGGTTCTGGCCTCCCCGCTGAGATGCACGGATAAGTCCGGGGCGCTAACTGACAGCATCGTCTTTCTTTTTCTGGAGCACTTCTACTCCTGTTACCCTTCCTATCAAAACAGAAGTAAATCTTAAATGAAGGACATTTAAAGTCACGGTCAATGGTTGACACTGTTTTGAGAGGTGTTGCTTGCTCTGAATTGATTAATATGCCTTTTTTTTAAAAAAAAAATCTTCTTCTTGTTAGCTGATGTGTGTTCCAAGTTTGTGTTTTATTCTAGAGCATACATTTTGGTTTTCTCTGTTTGCAACCTCATTGTTTTTCGTTTCCTTCGTAAATCTGAAGCAAACTGATGGCAGACAGACAGATTTCCACTTTCCGCCATGTTTACTCCCTACTGGTGAGAGTCGTAACTCTTTCGGACTTCAAACTTTGCTGCCTGGGTTTGACCGCATGTCACTCTCGCTCATTTACTTAAATGGCCGAAAAAATGTTATTCCCACTCGCTGGCGGTGCATCGCCAAAGAGCTGGTGCTGGAACGCTCGAACGGAAACCCACATATTGAACAGCCCGTTGCGATGTTTTTCCGAATAGATCAGTGTGACTGACGGAGCACCTGATGGTGTCCCACCAGCTGCCGATTCAGCCCGCTTAAGTAAAAGCAAAGGAATGTTTATACATGAGCCTCGTCTGGATGCCTTCCTTGATGGAGGAAGAGTCACGAGCGTTCGGATTGTAATGTGAATATATGTTTCGACGGCTGGCATAGATTCACTTAGACTCGACATGGCTTTTTAGGGGAAGGGAGGGCGGTGGAAGGACGTCCATTGACTCTCGCTTCCACTCCATAATGGATATAAACTGCTGCGTAAAATTGAATAAAACAGAAAAGACACAAAGGAAAATTGAATAAGGAGAAGTAAACGGAGCTTTTCTACCAAACTGGGGAAGTGTATCTAATCCCTAAATAGGCAGGATGTCCACATATTCCTTTTCTACCCTTTTCTCCTGATGGCTGAAGATGTTGGACAGGAACAGAGAGCGAAAGTGTAAAGTGAAAAATGGAAACAGAAGAAGATAAAGTAGGACTGGCACATGTGGACGGAATTTGACATTCGAAAAACTCTTTTGTGAAATGAGGTTTTTGGAGAAACCCAGCGGCATTGTTTTGACACGTCTGTTGTTTTCCTTCAGTGATTAATTAAAGCTGTGATTTAGGGTTTGTTGATATGGTCCGGTTTGTTTGTTTGGGCCTCTTGCTGCCAGGAGGAGAAAAAACTCTGCTTTTTTTTTCTCTCTTCGCTTTTTCCGCTGCTCGCTTCTTTAGGGCGAAGAAATTAAAACCATTATTTGGAGTCACAAATTAAAGTTGTCGCCACAAAACTTGAAATGGAAACCAGGAGCGTCTAATCTTAAGCCGCACGTTTTGTTTGCAGGACATGGGGCGGGGGGGGCCTCAGTCCCACTGAGGGGTCACATAATGGGTTTTATGTTTGCTCGCCGCTGTGATGTTCAAATGAAACCAGGGGACGCTAATGGAACGATAGCGAATGACACTTAGGAATGCAGTGTTGTTCCTCCCGTCTTACAAATAAAGAATTATATGTTTAATGGGAACACAAGTCACAGCACATCGAGGGGGGTCGGACGTCGACAGAATACCGAACTACGTGTGAAACAACAAAACTAAACACCGGTTGGAGTCGTTTGCAAAGTGCCGTGGATACACAAGGTTAGTTTTGACTCAAAGGATGATGGGAGGAGACAATGGGGGGGGGCAAAGGGACACGCACACCAACGGTGGTGATGTCTCTCTTTGTGCTCCAATAAACCTTCACACCGGCTTCTCCCGCTACCGCCCGCTTTAAAAAGAGCCCCCCCGAACCACAAATACACCGGATCAATAAATGGACATCAACATGAGTTTGATCTTTTACCCAAAGATAACTCGCACAGTTTGTTTTTCTCCTGCGAATAAAAGCGCCGTCTCTGACAGAGACATTATCTGTGTTGTAAAGAAATATGAGCAGGTTGAATACAGTGATGTGCTGCATCCCCAGGTGTTTCTGAACATTTTTGACAACCACCTAAAGGCAGGGTGGGATTTGTGTTTGTAACTGGAGGGGAAGTTCAAAATAAATATGAGTGAACCAAAAGTCTTCTAGCATTTCTACATAATCTTCTTTTCAGTCTAATTCGTGGTGTTGTTGGCTTTTATTGTGATTAGATCCACTGTAAAAAATCATTTTCAGACAAAAAATGTCTGTTTGTCAGTTCGATTGAAGTCTTAGCTTTTAATTCTAGCGAAGATAGTGGTGGGTAGACCAGAGGTTTCCTCCCACCCACCCCAACAAATAGCCCCTCACCGATTGCATCCAAGACAATCACGCTGCAATTTGACAAGACCGTGCTATCGACTGAGGTTGTGCACGCTGGCTGTGAAGTCTCGTGTGGCGGCGTGTCTTTGGATTTATACGTAGGAGAATGTGAGCAGCAAGCAGCTCTGAGTATCACCAGGACCCACGCGGGGGGGAGTGAAGGCAGCAGGAGCGAGATGTAATCTGCTAATAATTTGGTTTCCTACATTTGTGCGCCACTCCTGCAATCATGATGGAAACATCCTGATGAAGGATGTCCAATAAAGATGCTGCCTTCCGCAGTCGTGAAAACAAGACCCTCAGAGACCCCATTGGAAAATTGTAAATATGGTTAGTTGACGTGTTCACCCCTGAGGTAATGTAGCAACCAGAGGATGTATGAGAAGCCTGGGTTTCTCATGCAAATGTGTGGCTCACATCTGCGTCTCTTTCATCTTCTTGTGACTCGTGGTTCTTTTGAAAGCTGCATTTTACAGTATAATAATGAAATGCCCATGAAAGTTAGTGTGAGTCTTATTTTGTTCCGCCAAGTTCCGTTTCACAGAAGAAAAATGACAATGAAAAAAAGCAGCAGTAAAGAATCACGCAGGAGACAGATTTTCTTCATCCTTGTGAATAATCCTTTCAGAAAATGGGCTCGGGTGGTAAACTAATCATCTTGTTGACAGCTTTATTGCAGTGTAATTTTAATATTCCCTTTATTATGATAAATCATTGCTTCCATGATGTGTAAAATAATTCCAGGAAGCAGCAGGGACGATAAAGATCAACTTGAAATTGGAGGATTCAGCTAATGTTTATTGAATCTTAATGTTTGGGGAGAATTTATTTGGCATCACCTCAGGCTGTGCAGCTTATTCGCTATTAAATACCTGTTGTGCATCAATTGGAGGGTTGATACAAGGTTTACACGATTGGATTTTTAGTGAAGCTACAATTCTTTTGGATGTGCATATACGAGTCTTTATCATAAATCAATGGCCGGTCAGTATAACAAAATCTTTACTGTATGTGCTTGAAAGGGGGTTTACAGTGAGCCTTGTAAACACTGTGCTGAAGGGGAGTTCAAGGTTGTGTGTGTGTGTGTGTGTGTGTGTGTGTGTGTGTGTGTGCGCGCGCGCAAAAATAGCAGTTGCTGTAATTAGGATAAATAGTGAAGTTTACAGAAGCACAGTCAGAGAGGCAGAAACTTTTCTGTAAAGGAAA
>JASSRZ010000049.1:12419727-12435163 GCA_032164315.1 Malacoctenus gilli | reverse complement strand
CACACACACACACACACACACACACACACACACACACACACACACACACACACACACACACACACGCATGCACATCTTTATACTCAGTGCAAATCAGGAGTGTGAAGAAACCCTTGGGGACGCTGAATAAAATCCTCATTTTTCAGTGTGTTCTGTAAAAGGAGCGAAGGATTAAAGTATAAGCACTCCATAAAAATGGAGTCAATATGCAACGCTCAACACTGTGCCTGGCAAAGTTTCTCACCATACGAGGGGAAGAATCACCTCCTGAGGGGAATAAAACAAGTGACCTTCTTTCTACAATTTGCGTCTCAGCCTAAACATTGTTTCTCCTCTGCAGCCGGTACCGTGATGTAAATGAGATGCATATTTGGCTCTTTCTGCTCTGCTCAAGTGGAAAGGTAAACATTTGCATTATGCTGTAGTACCCGCTACATTGCTCTATTCCATTAACCCGCGTCTTACGCCGTATCTGCACTAATCGAGCTCTAACTTTATGCGAAGCTTCTGCGGCATACAAGTCAACAGCTGGTCAAAGCACTCATGCTTTTCTGATCTGACTCACTTGGAACAAAAGCCCTTCGACTTATGCTGTTTTCCTCTCCATTATTGTGCTGCCTGCCTTCCTATGTCTGAGATACAAATAGTTTTGTGGTGCTCGGCTGAATGAGAGCAAGAGACATCCTTTGGGTCAATCAGACACATTGAATGAGCTCGGTGATCTCCCACCACCGCTGTTTGAGCCTTTATTGATTAGATTTGATTGAACTGCCAGGTGTAATTTTACTCACCCATTTCTTCCACTCAGTTGTATCATCAGTGTGGCTTTGCTTTGTTTTCGGAGAGAGCAATTAACCCCTTCTTAGGTCTATGTTTCAATCAACTGCTCATTTGCCCAGGTCACAAACACTTTGCTTATTGACCAGGCTTAATGGCAGCAGGTGTCTGTGTCTCAGGTGATAAGTGAAATGCTAATTTTTGAAACAAACATGTCCAAATTTCCATCTATATTGACTTCAAAGGTCATTTGCAACTAAAGATACTCTCCACCTTTAGTCTTGTCTCACAAATCCATGTTTACAAGGATAACTACAACCCACCTTTGCTGTATCTGCACTCCAGTGTAAAATGAGTTTTGATTTTACAATTGCAAAAAGCCAGAAAAAGAGGCATGAAGAATTTGTTGTTGTCCCATGTAGCTCAGCTTCCTTCTTGGACGTCTTGGGCAAGAAATGGTAAAGAGATGCTTTTGGCATCAGATGGGCAGCGGCGTTTGCCAGAACACAGCTCTAAATTATTGGAAAGCACGATGTGGTCTGAGCCATGTTTTTTCTGTCATGGTGTAGTACTTCAGTCAATCCTCAAGGCGGAGCAGGGCCAAATCTCCACACCAGGGGGCCTCTGTGGCACATCACCGCTATGCTTTTCAGCCTGAAACTGAGCGATAAAAGCACATTTTACGAAGATACTGTTTGTGGCAAATTCACAACACATTCAACACATTTTTGAGAGTTTGTTTCGGCAACACCAATGGTCTCCCTTCGATGTTTTTTTTACTCTTTTTCTTGAGGAGCTTTTGTTTCATTTTCCTGTAATTTAATAGAAAGCAATCGTTTACACGTGGAACTCCTTTTTTAGAGCGAAGTGATGCGAAAAAGTGGATGTGTGATATTGTCATTGGCACCTCAGTAAAGCAAAGCAGCCAGAGAAATTTCATCGTGCACCCCATTGCCTGTGAAACTGTGGCACCCATCGACATGAATGAATATTACAAAGCTTGGCAGGACTTTGGTGAACAGTGTTTCACAGTGTCTACAACTAGAAGGGATCACGCTGAGACTGAAACTGCAGGAAACACCGGGCTGGACTTGGCAGTCACATGGCTGCTGAAGTGGCTGCTTTGCCTTTACTTACCGTAGCAGTGTGAGACCTCTCACTGGCACCGGCGTCTTCTGAATGCAAGCCAAGGCCTCCTGCCTGCTACTGAGGTACAGCAAGGTTGCCACGGCACAGCACTTTAAAGAGAATATTTAAATGCCTGCTGATAAATTGGGCCCTGTGGTGTGCCGTGTCTGTTTGTTCGCTCAATGTGCTTTTTTTGGTGGGCGTCCTTGTCCGATGATGGCGCATTCGGCCAAGTCAGCAGATCTGCGGCTTGCGCTCCGATGCCTTTACACTGAGACCTCCCACTCTGTTGTGGATCCCGTCCAAGTGTCCCCGTCAAAGATTAGAATTGTTAATTTTATCCCCATCTCGGATTGACCTGAGGGCCCAATCCACTCACAGAGAGGGCAGCAGATAATGGTCGAATTGATAGCATAATTATTTGCCCGGCTTGATAGGCCAATTAACATCTTTACACAGGGACGTGGAGTGGAAGCAGGGAAACACAGTGCTGAACGCGGATTACAGCGCTACCTGAGACCGGGGGCATGTGAAACAAGCCGAGCAGCAGCAGAGCTCTCAGTTTTTACAATGCACACAAATGCGGCTGGTGTTGCATGGAGAATGAATAACATGGTAATCCACTTGCACTCCCTCTGGATCAGTTGCTTTTAAAGAAGACGGCACACACCTGTGCTTCTCCAACCCGGTGAGCCCAGTCTGCTTTGCAGGGGAGATGATATTTAAATCAGCCTGGGAAACGTATATTTTACCTCTGCTTAATTGGCAGAGCTAAAGTTGGTGAATAATGCACTGGGCAGAGCCCGTTTTAAAGTATTTTTCTCAGGCATGCTGTGTACTACGTTTTAAGGTAGATGGCCATAAAGTAAAAACTCCACTAACTGTTTGACTGCAAAACTCTCAGTAGACACTTGCCACTGTCAATGGTACTAAATTATGAATGCAAACATAATACTTGGCCTCATTACATCCCTTTGTAGGCCCCTGTCATTTACGCAGAGGGCTAATTTGTGAGGGTGAGGGAGCGGTTAAAGAATTTCCCCATCCCCTCTAGTGCAGGATCCCATCGCCGCAGCTCCTCTCCACCGCCGTAATCAAAGAAAAATGTGCAGCATGAGCACATTAACTTCGGGCTTGCTAATCTTGGGCTCCGACTGTTTTCAGTGCAGGAAACCACCGGAGAGAGCCAGAGGGAGGAGACACATGCACCGCTCTGCTGTTTCTTAAATAGGGGAGGTGTAGTGGGTGGCAAATTATCGGGTAAATTTCTTGGTAAAGGTCTGAACTTTTGGAGTTATTTTCCCCCTCGACTTCACTTTAGTGGTGACCCCATTAAATACAAAAGAAAGTGTCTGAAGCACGAATCTGCCCTTTGAGTCTTGACTGAATTGATAGAGGTGGAAGTTAAAGAGATTGCGAGGTTACTGAAAGAGTCCCACAGCTTCAAGGGAACAATCCCTATTACATAAAACCAACAGTAATTGGAAAGTACCAAAGTTTAGAATCAGACTCTTTGAACGTTTCCAAAGTATTGAACGAGCAGCTCTGTACTTCTATGTGATATGTTTCCACATTGATAGTTATCACACAGCCAGAGGATTAAATCAGAAGCTGTTTCCTCTGTCCGGCCGACAATCTGTGAGCCTTGATGAGAATTCCCCTCAGCAGGGAGATATGGGCTCCACAATATACACTGCTGATCATCACAAGATGATTGCATGACAAGAAGAAACTACGTTTTCCCTCCTTCTCTCTCACAGTCAGTCAGACATGCGAGAGCAAATTGTGAATAAATGATGGGGAAGGATCTATAAAGTATTCTTGAGGAGGGAGAACTTTGAGGTTGAGAAAACTTGTACACGTATCCCTGGGAAAAAAAGCAGGAAAAAACCCCACAAGTCTTCATGTTGATGTTTTTGGTTTTCAAGTCGACTCAATGCGGAGCGAATATGCAGTTGGCTTGTTTTTGTCTCTTTTAGGGTCTGAGATATGTAGATGTATGTACCACAGTACAATTTGTCTTTACATCATTTGTTGGCAGTAAAGAATGGACTTAAAGGAAATATATTCTATTGCTGTTGCACTTTTCGAAAAACCAAATATTATTATTATTATTACCAAGAGGTCAGAGGTTATAATCATTAGATGTTGTCAGTCAGTGCAGATTAGCCGGTCAGTTTTAACAAGGAATGATAGTTTTACATTTGCGCGCATGCCGATCTTCGTAGGCTTCGTGGAACGAACAATAATGGTTTGGTTTTCTTGCAAATGACCACTGGTGTGCTGTGTTTACTATGTGAAAATCAAAACAGATGATTTACTGGGCCGAAGAAAAGACGAGATGTCTCCTGGCGTCTCTGTGTCTTACAGCAACATGTTGTGGTCTCTCGCTTTCTCAGTTTTCCCCAGCCTGTTCTCGCTTCTTGCTGAGCTGGACTTCTCCCCAGACTTGCGGACTTTTTGGCCATTTTGGGCAACGCTGCCCCAAACGCACAGCGTGTGATCCAATCGCTTTGGACTGGTTTAAGAAGCGTGACGTGAAAGTGAAGCAAACCACACAGAAGTGTGTCTTCTTTTTTTTTTTGCCTTCCTTAGCCCAAATCTGTGTACATCCATTATTTCTATGGGTCTCACACTTTCCTCCCTCACATAGATGTAGTTCCCACACTCCAGATATCCCTGAGTGTTCATGTCTTCAGCTTAGAAGTGTAGGTGCGAGATGTCTGGCAGTAGGTCTTTCAAGAAGCGCTGTACATCAACAGTGAAAGATAAGACGTCTGCTTCTGCAGAGTTCCTCCTTCTTCTCTGTTTATCAGGCTGTCTGGCTCTTCATGACAGGTATTTTTTTTTATCTTGTCATGGCAAGCTGCAACCTCTGTGAGGCTGCAGAATGCATATGCTCTTTAAATTGGCACCAAATATTAGTGAAGCTTCTGTTTCTTCGACACATGTTTTCTCAGCAGATTTTACGAGGGTACAGCTAATAAAACAAGCGTTTCTGGAATCACACTGAATAAGTTGAGTTTGACATAAGTCATCATCCTGTCACCTGTCATTCTAACTGGTATTCTTTACAATGAGTTATCAGAGACCACAGACTGCAATAAACAAATCACAGGAGAACTGCTTTCTGTTTTTGTTCCTGTAAACATCTTTAGGTGTGTGCCGAGGTTTTATTTTGGCCCGCTCTCTAAGCGTATAGCAAGGCTTGCACTTTCTTTGGAGGGCTGATAAATAGAAAATATCGCCCCACTACCTGAAAGCGTCCGGGTCGCTTTGCATGGCTGCACTCTGTATCTGTGCTCATGACTGAAAGGATGTGTTGCATTGAGTGAGACCAAGAGCAGTCCTGCTTATCTACATGGGAGAAAAAGCAGAAAGCAAATTCAAGATTTAGGCGCTGGCCAGCCCATAATGCTGTTTGAACCTCTCTGTCCTTTTTAAATGAAATTGTAGCGATGTGAAAATGTTGCAGCGAACGTGCGGAGGCTGTACATTTGTGCCAAACGCTGTCGGACAAAGTCCCTGCATAGATTTGCCAACGCGTGCCAACACCCGAAGCTTTGCCAGGACATACTGTCACCCAGAACTAATCTTAAACAGACTGGCATGAACAGGGCATAGTTTTCACTAATTTGCACACAGGGAATGCATGTTGTACAACAGTTTTTTGTGCGTGAATCACAAACATCATGCTATCACCAGAAGTTGGAAAAAGCATATTTTTTTCTCCGTCGTCATAACCTCCCCTCAATTCTGCTTCTTTGCGATATAGAAAAAGTTAGATATTAACATGAACAAATGTCATGATAGTCAAATTGGACTGTTTACTACATATCACGATGAGTTACCCCTCGAGATGGTACAACAAAGCACCTTTACAGTATCGAGCTTCAGCACACACGTAAATCCCTCTCTGAAAGCCTCAGTTTGTCGTGTGCTGTCTAAAACCAGCGAGTGCCATGTCTGTAGCTCTGGCCAAAAGGCTCAGCTGGGCTTTGTGCTGGGAAATGGACTGCTGGACCCTGCCAAAAAGCCCTCAAAGTCATTTCTCCAAACTGTAGTCTTGGGGATTCTTGCTAATCCACCGTACCCATCATCTATAAATAAGTGGCACACTTGTAGAGAGAGCAGTTTAGAGAGAGTGGCTGGACGCCGGACACTCACAAGGCCTATCATTCTTCATTTCCACTCCACTGAGCAAAGCAAATTGGAGGAGGCCAGCAGGAACAGGTACGCCCAGACAGGTAGCCTGTATGTCAGGTGTTGCTGAAAAGATTCTCCTCACAATTCCTAAATTCATTACTCTTTGTGGCAAATAGCTGTGACTCCCAGTGAAAAGTAAGTCACCTACAGAGTGAAACCACATTCTGGCAAAGGCTGTGAATATTTCTCATGTCAGGGTTTTCTTGAAGTGCCTACTCGTTCTTACCTGGCTCGACTCTACTTGGTAAGAGGTACCAAATGCTCCGAAACCGTCTTTTTGGACCTCTTTTGATGTGTTTCCAAGCAAGCAAAGCTATGTTGCAAGCATGATGTTTAAGAGATGCAGGCCGCTCACTGCGAGCTTGTGACGTAAACGGAGCAGTTTACGAAATCATTTTTCAAGCTCTGCAACAACAATCGCACATTTTATCTCCTGTCTTTGAGATAAAAACTGTGACATGAGGGCCAACTCTGTTGTCTGAGCAAGCAGCAGGTATAATGCGGCGTTGGTTCGCTTGATGCCAAACATGGCGTCTGACCAAGCAGTGACTAGGACATTGCCTCATTGTTGTTGCGTCTCATTTGTGTTGAACGCTTTTTGTGAGTTGCATTGCCATGACAAGTCCACACACACTGACTGGGAAAACCAAGTCGTGCTGTATTGGTCTGTGGTGCAAGTCTGAATCAGCACCAAGATCATCTCGATCTCCTCTGCTTTTGGTGTTTGCTCTTTCCTGTGGATTTTAAACCAAACTTTGCCCAGTGAAGTCTCTCAACTTCATAATGCTCGAGGCCGGTTCTCCTCCCTACTGTATTTAGTAGCGGCACTAAGCAGTGATAGACCACGGCTATGACAGCGAATGAGTTGTTTGTTTTTTCACGTCAGTGCTTTGCCAGATATTTGTTTTTATAAATTGCCAAGGGGTAAGGCGATTATACAGCCTAATTCTCATTGTAGCATTAATTGCCAAGTAGTTAATTAAAATGCACAGTGATTGGAGAGTACACTGTCCCGCAGGATGTAATAAAGCTGATATTATAAACACTTGATTGTGAGAGTGATACCGTAATATGCACCATCTCATCCATCAGGATTAATGAGGTCTCCAAATTACGCTTCCTGTCACCTTTTGTTTCTTGAAGTCATTTCTGGAGCCCACTTTCATTTCCTGTCACTAATAAGCCATTAGAGAACTAACCTCCTTAAAGCGAGAGGGATACAGGATCTTTGGCAATGTAGAACTAGTTATTAGGCGTTTTATTGCTCCGAGCATTGGGGTTAAATAGGCAGGATTAGCAGACTGATTTAAAATATAAGACGACTAAATTGAAACAGGAGAGTGAGCCTGAGTTATGAGACGTGTTCTGTGTTTGGGATTTCTGTGGCTTTTTTGTCATTTTAAGGAAATACTTCAAATAATCCTCGCAAGTGGAATTAATTTTTTTTCTTGCTTTTTGCATTCTGGAAGGAATTTGAATTCCTCAGAGAGAAGTGGATATACGTTTTCCGATCTGACATGGTGCAAGGATTTCTGTTGTAGCCTCCATGCAGATACACAAGTCTTTGAATACATATATTGAGTTGCACAAAAGCCACAGGTTTTCTTTCGAGGGATTTTAAAGTGGGACATCATAAAAGCAACGAATTTCGAATGTGATGTCTGTTTTTGTTGTCTGATACTCCAGCCTGTCGCTTTCTCAGTTCACTCTGAATATCTTAGTCAAGAAGGATTTAGGATCAAGCAGAGAGATCCAGATTGTATTTGAATTGTTTTGCTCTGAAATGTCAAGATCCTCTCTGAAAACCTGGGCCAGATGCTAATTTCTAAATAAGCGTTGATTTTTTTATTGGCCTCCACATGCTTTGAGCCGACCATAACGGCTTAAATACTTTTTCTTTTCTTTATTTCTTCGCCATCGTGGAGTAGCTCTTGCCAGCTGGCGCGCTTTCTGCCCTGTTTTGAGCTCAACAGCATCATTTAGTCTGCTGACAGTTGCTTTATGTCTGTCACATTCATGAGAATCTACAGATAGTTGTGAGGAGCCATACAACAGATGTGCAGCACGTTAACTCGTCACTTGTAGGCAAGTTTATCACCCGAGCTGGCAGAATACCATTTTATGAATGGTGAATGTTCCGTGTGTCTTGTATTTTGTTCTATGGGACAATGATTTATTCATTTATCAATTCCCGGCTTGTCAGCTGTTTTTCTAAGTTAGTGTTTTTAGGTGCACTATGGGGAAAAAACTGGGAAAGAAAGGTAATTGTTTCTTGCTTAATTCTTTTGCGTGAAGAAATATGAATTTTATTTCCAAATCACATTTGGCTAATCTTTTTGGAATGAAAGTTTTTATGTTGAGTCTGACTGACTGCGTTAAACTGATTGTTTGCAAAAAGCTTGAAAAGCAGGCATTTTAACCTTCTTCAGTGATGCCAGTCATTTATTGCTCACCACTTCCCACTGCTTCCATGCTCTGAACAAAGCTAAACCTATACATTCTGAATCAATGCTGCATTCTAAACTCTATTCAAACAGCATTTATATCTTACACAAAATGAAGTGATCCCTCTGTTACTGCATCAGATTCCAAAGTATTCTTAACTGGTTGTTTTAGCAGTTTGTGACAGAAGCCCTTGAGTTTTTCCAGTGAGGAACTATCATTGTTGGGTCAAACTTAACTGTTTACATGGGTGAATAAAACAGACACGGCCAAGGAAATGATTTCAAGAAGATTGAGGCCAAAGGAAGGAACAGATCAACCCTGAAATAACACCAATAAGTTAAATCCACATGCTTCTTTTTGTGAATTCGTAATCATTACTGATATTTTATTTGACATTTACTGTAAAACATTAACAGTCCACAGTGGCATATGTTTGCCTTTTCTATATAATGTTTTGACTCTCAGTTCTTTACTGGAGCTTGCATGCTTTTTTTAATAATGTATGGACTCTCAATTCTTCAGTGGAGCTTTGTCACACTCTCATCGTTGCTGGGATCTGAATAAGAATTGCCTGTGGATGCCGCTTTTTCTCTTACTGGGGAATGCCACGGGTGTCAAAGCAATCAGGGAAGCTCACAGGCAAAAAGTCCATTGCAGCTCTCCTGCTGTCAGGCTGCGAGCCCACCACGCAGAAGCCCTGATCCACTCTGACACATGGGGACTGCACAGTATGTCCTCCAATACCTTCAGGGCGCCTCTTTTTTCCATAGACCTAATTATCTCTCGCACTGTGGAAAATAACTCAAAGCCAGCGTTTTTGATTTCATTGCCACTGGCTTTCGTCGAGCATCAAACGCTTTCTTGTGACCTTCTGAACTGATTAAACTGAATTGTGCTGGAACCAACAGCTAATTTCAAAGCCGTATAACCTGCTGGAAATCTTTCAGTTGCAAATTTATCCAAATACGCAATAAAAAAAAAATAACCCACTTAGCAGAACTCACTCGCAAGACAGCTCGTAATTTCCTGATTTTTTTTTTAAGTCAATACGCAAATCGTCAGTTAATGATCATTCTTAACTCCTTAAAAACAATGTTGTATGTATTGGGAACGCAGACGGATGACTGTCCCTTGGATGTTTGTCACGCAGAGATCCCCTCCGGCTACTCGGAGTCAGACACACATAAATGCTGGCTGTGTGTTCGTGGTTTAAGCATGTCAGCGGTGGCTGCATGATCACTTCTGCATGCTGCTTTAATGCACACCCCATGTCGCACTAATAGCTGCCCGTGTTCTTTGCCCTCCGTCTCCCTCTTCCTCAGGGACTCCACAAATGGACCGTCCACTGGATTCAGGAGGGATTTCCCCTCCCGACCCTGTCGCGTCTCATCCCGCAGGTTCATTCTTCCTCGATTTTTCTTTTTTTTTTTTACTTCCTCCCTACTTTCTGCCTCATTGGCTGATCCGAGGTGGTCAATCTTTCCGTAAATGTCTTGCGCTGCCAGCCCATAAACAACACGATATTACACCTCCGCATTGTTGCCTCAGCAACTTCCATTTGAATATATAACGTCTGGATGAACGCTGTCAATTCCTCATCTTGCTCCACATGACAAATTGTGTTTTTTTGTGGTTCCCATCCAATTTTCTGTCGGGAAGATCAATAGAGTCGCACACTTGGAGTGAAATAGCCCATGAATTGCCAGGGATACACATCTCTGGTTTTTACAGCAGCTCTGGGAATTGATTACCTGCACATACATGCTGAAAATATTTGTGTAAATAATAAATGGCTCCGGTAGTTGCCGTAGCTGGCAGCAGTCAGTGGTCTATAATGACCCTCTATTGTGTATTGGAAATTACTTATTCACTGTATTTATTGCTTTCTGATGACACTGTGTGAATGCGTTGGCACATTGCACACTCCTGTGAGTGAATCTCCATGGATGCGATTGCGCAACATGCCTTTCTGTTTTGTTTTTGTCTGCCATGCAGTTTCTGCCCACACTGATGGCATCGCGTGCTCCACACACATGCCAATTCAACCGGCTTACAATGTTGTGATATGTTTTTTTTCTCGTGGTGTCAAAGAGAGATTAGCAGAGCGGGTGGGAACCATGATGATCGCCATTTGTGTGTTCCTCTTTTCCAAATGAAAAATGACTGTTCTGTTTCTCTCCCATCTCATTATGACACTCCACTCCATTCAATCGACAAGCGAGCTATTCTATTTCCAAGTGTCATGTTAAATGAACACACGCTTCATTCATTTACAGTCACAGATGGGAGGGGAAGGAAGAAATGGAAGCAGGCAGTGCAACAGAGGCAGAGGAAAAGAAAGGAATGCGTGATGATGGAGACGGAGAATTAAGGAATAATCGACAGGAGCAAAGAACACAGTGCTCAGCCAGATTCCTCATGAGGGGTTTAAGCCTGGAGTCATTAAATTCAAGCTCACAACCCACAGAATCTGAACTTTTCTTGTGGTTCTCTGGGCCGACGTCTCCAGATGGGACTTCTTCCTGCGTCAATTGTCTGGACAGGTTTCGACTTCCCTTTGTCCGCCCTTCTTTTCCATTCCCCAACACCCCGCTGTTTCTGAAGCCTACGATAGCAGTATAACTTTGTGGTCACAGTCAGGGAACATGAGAAATGCATTTGCCGTCATGTATTGCTGCTTCAACATTGAGCCTGCAGTCCGACATGGCCATTAAAGACAGACTGCAAACATACACGGACATGGAGCCACCCAGTGCCTTGTAGGTTTTGTCAGTTGCTGCACACATGTCACCTTCATTATCACAGTGTATTCACCATTTCATTCATTGTTGTGTTGAGTCTTCAAAATAATAAATGCCTGGAGGGGTGTTGCATGCCAGCCCTTTCATTTGTCCATACCAGCTCTTTTCTGAGGACAACAGCAATACTTTCAAGGTAAAGATGTGTATCCTCAAGCTAAAAAGAGCAAAGTCAACAATCCCCTTGGAATGCTTTAGAGACTCATCAACATTACCAGGGCTTAAAAACATCAGATCAGCTCTTTCTTGGGCCTGGTCCCCCGTGGCAAGCGCATTCTCATTAAGTAACTTCTGTAACAGAGGTTCAAGTGAAGAACAGGTGATGGGGAGCCTCACATCGCTCCAGGTTAGTTTTCCAGGGTGCTCATAGACGTCTGCAAACACTGATTTGGCTCAAATTGAAATCTTTAAACAAACATTTATATTCAGTTCCTTTTTGTTTTCTTTGAGCATATGTTCAAGTTTGAGCACGTAAGACGATTCAAGCAATTCAAAAGCAGTCGGGTTTTTTTTTTCCAACTTCTGCAGGTCTGAGACACCAGACTGCAAGATTCAACCTTTTAGTTTTCAGTCTCATGAAACTGCCCATCAGCTCTGGCCGGGAGCCACGGGGGCAAAACGAGCGAGATTATTTTACCTCATTGAAGGTCACGGGTTTTCGTGGCTGTGGTCATTCAATGAATCCACCCTATGGTGTTTTATTCCTCTTTTTATCTGTCTCTCCACCTCTCCCCTTTTGTGTCGCCACTATCTCTTCTCCCCAATCTTTTCCCCCTCTTTCTACCTTCCACCATTTTCTTCCCCTTTCCTCACATTTTTATCTTTGGGTATTTTTCAATTTCTCAGGTCAAACCAGTGTATCGCAGACCTCTGTGTGTGCTTGGTCAGGGAATCCAGCCGGACCTAGTCAGAGAGCTTTTTCAGAGATAAGACGGGAAAGAGGGGAAAGAGTCTTAACGTGGGCCACCACACAGGCACATACACACCAACAAAGAAACACACAGTTGGCATCTGTCTTTATCACACATAAAGAAAAATCCTTGGCATGCAGGAGAGCGAGAGAGAGAGAGAGAGAGAGAGATAACAAGTCACCTGCAATTCTCAAACACCCATTTGCTCGGTGCACCTCTTCTTCATTTATCCTTTCGTCTCCACAGATCGTGCCCATGGGCTCAGTGGAAATCTTCCATCTATTTGTTTCCGAGTACAAAACAAGTATTGAGTCAACGGCTCGTATTTTGAATTTGGCTCTTCCTGCGTTATTTTCTGCCAAAAAAAAAGGGTTTCTGACTGCCTTCACCCACCTGACCACATTTGTGAAATGTTGGGATAATTAATCTAGTAAATATAAGTGCAATTTGAGGTCATTTGAAGCTCACATGGCCTTAAGTTTGCCATTGAGAGAAGCATTTGGATAAGTTTGAACGATTCTTTAAAAAGCCCCCAATGAGTTGATAAGAACATTGTCGTTACCTAATTTTTTTTCTGCAAGTTTGGGGGGCAAAAACCTCATAAGATGGTCGTGATACCGTTTGCTCCACTTTACAACTTTGTAGCGAGAATATGATTTACCCGTCCAGCAAATGAACAGCAACATTATCGCTGTATGGAGGTGCGTTTGTGTCTACCAGGTGGGTGTCTTTCAAGTGGGATTAATAAACAACAGAAACCTGCTAGCTTGGCTAAAAAAAAGTGCTAACAAAGTTGGAATAAAGAATGTCAGGGTTTCTTTTTAAGAGTTGACACTGAAGCTTTTTGGTCATCATTGGAAGTGTGAAGTGTAAATACATGTTACAAATTCAAAATGATTCCTTTGCCAGGAAAGAGCCCTACTTTGTCAATGAAGGCAACAATATAAACAAGCGAATGAGTAAATTAATGTTATTATTGCTTTTTCAGCACTTGTTTCCAATTTCTCAGTAGCAATGGGATTTTGAGCCGCTTCGGCCTCACCACAGTGTGGCGGCTGTGTGTTGCGTGAAAGCTGTGTCCTGGGGACTGCTGGTATCACTGCAGACTGCTGCTGTGAAGCTTTGAATGGGCAGGTTGAGAAATTAAATTGTGCAGAGTAAGCTGCCTTCCAGCAGTTTATCAGGAATGCTATGGGAAGGATTAGCCGGTGTGGCTCCAGTGCATCTAATGGTGGTATAACTAGCTGCTGACCTCACACTGTAATGAATAGGCGAACAGGTCTCTGGGTGCTCCCAGGCTGAATTTCTGGGTCACTCGTCCTGAAGTTTTGGGTGTTTCTTCACCAATGCAAATATTTTTACCGACCCCGTTTTCCCGTCATCAGCTTATGTGCTGCTCTAAAGCAAAGTCACTTCAGCGTGCGTGGTGACGGGAGAATCTGAGCAATCTTTCCCCACCTGCACTCCTGGATGAGTTGCGACGCCGGTTCTACAAGTGCTGCAGTCGAGCCACTTAGTGGTCGTCAGCTCCAGGAAGTGAAGCAGGGGACAGCGGGAACTGCTCACACTCCCCGGACAGAAATAATTGGATATTAAAATCAGCATGTACCTTGCTTCTCATTGGAGCCGGATAAAGCTTCAGCGAAGTTTTGCACGGCGTGCGTAAAAAAAACTTTTTCCGTTGAGTTTTTACAGATTCAGGTCATTCAGCTCAGTACAGTGTTCCGCCTCTGAAACTCTGCCTCTCCGTTTGTACTTTAATTTTGTTCAGTGAAAAACCACAAACTTCAACCAGTGTAGAAGACTGAGGTTTTAAGCACTTTCTAAAGCATTCTTTTGTTGTTTAACCACAGCGTACAGCGAGCATTGATTACAGTGCAGCTGACACTTTTGATGAGGTTATCCGTGGTAAAGATGCTGCAGCGCTGTGGAAATATGCCGTGAAGATAAGGGAAAGAGGCATGTCAAAGAGTGTCTCTCCAATCAGAAGCAAGGCACATGGGACGTTTTTCAGCGAATAAGTAGGGCAGCCCTAATTCTAATTTGACAGCCTTTTCGAAGTCATTTTCCCAGGCCCCCACTAAAAGGCAGAGGAGAAGCCTGCGCGGGCAAAAAGGAGCAGCAAGAGCAACGCAGGCGATACACAAGCACGCATGTGCCTGTTTTCACAGATCTCAGCCACTGGCTGCGCGGATCATAATTGACACCACTTCCTCTCCCTTATCGCGCAGCATGGGGAGCGCCAGCGACAGAAGGGAACAACAGTGTGTCGGTTCTTGCAGGTTCACTCCCGGAAGGCTCCCGGGAGAGATTCTGGATGCTTCTGGTTGTGAGCGTCACAGTGGGGGTTGTATGCATCTCCTGTTGTGCTCGAAGACTTTGGTGAATCTCGCGCCCGGGCTTTGGGTTTAACTGAATGGACATTGTTGAAAATCTTGACACGCGAGTCTCCTTTACAGCTTCTCCACAGACATCTTGTTAGCCATTGTCAGTTTATTGCTCCACATCCTGTTTTGGGGGATGGGTGGGGGTGGGGGATAAAGAAGCAGACTTCACAGGTGGAAGGATTCCCACTCCTGGCTCATGATTACATTAACAGCAGGCACTGACGAGCGCCACAGGGCATGGTGTCCATCAAAACTGTCTTCTGACATCTGAAACCCAGATTTAAACAGTTTGTGGGTAAATTATCTGTGGCTTTCTCTGGTTCCAAACTATTTATTCCAACAGATTCAAACAGTGCCAGGGATTTTCTTTGAGAATTCACACAACTCCTGGTGCCCACATCAAAAACACCATTATCCAGAGTATTTCTCTTTAACTGCTTATGAATTAGTCATCTCAAAGGTTACAGAGAAGCAACTCGCACCGTATGGCTCAGTACTTCTCCACTCACTTCTCAGTTCTAAAGTAGTCACTTGACATTTGTTATCTTTCTTCCTTCCAGTCTTTTTTTACACTCTGTTTATTTGCTGCTCCACTTTCCTGAAAACAAAGGTGTTGCTGAGGAAAAAAGAGGTTTTTCATATATTTTTCTTCAACAACACTAATTAGCCACAGCAGATTCTGTATTGTTTTCACCAGAAGGGGATATTATATATGTGTGTGTGTGTGTGTGTGTGTGTGTGTGTGTGTGTGTGTGTGTGTGTGTGTGTGTGTGTGTGTGTGTGT
>JASSRZ010000049.1:12388592-12401155 GCA_032164315.1 Malacoctenus gilli | reverse complement strand
GTGTGTGTGTGTGTGTGTGTGTGTGTGTGTGTGTGTGTGTGTGTGTGTGTGTGTGTGTGTGTGTGTGTGTGTATAACTTGAACCTTGAACTTCAACGATAACGTAGCTCTAAAAAATATATATATTTTTGGGAGTAAAAGTTAAGGTAATTTAAGGAGTTGTTGAGGTCTTTTACACTGTGTGAGTTTGTTTACGTTCATGACTTGAGAGCTTGCTGGCTTTGTTTTTGATTTTACATTGTCAGTTTGTCCTCTTCTTTAATCCAAAGATGCACTTAAAGGAGAAGGTGTGGGTGAGGAGCACCCAGTAAGTGGGTTTCTGGAAAGCAACTGTTTACATGCAAAAAGGACACACGAAAGAATAACAGATTGAAAGGAGAAGCTCTGCTGTACTTGGCTGAAGTCGATAACAGTCCACACCATAATACGAGTGTTTTCGTCCTGGTTTGGTACTTGGGATTGGTAGATAACATTAAATACTTGGTCCAGGGTGGCAAAGCCTCTCTGGTTGATTCAGTTTGTGTAAGCAAAATGTAATTTCTCTTGTATTTTTGGGCTCAGTCACTTTTCATCAGGCCGGATATGCCTTTATGAATCCCAAGCATTCTTTTAATTAGATGATGCCTCTAATATTTTTTTGCCGTCATCTTGGGCATTTCAGATTTCTCTGCAACAATTACATCCTGACTGAATTAGCATTTTAATGGGAAGGTGATTTTTTCCCCCCAATAATACAGAGCTTTGAATGATTTCTAATTAAGAAGACTTCAGAAAATTATTTCTGAAGCGTATGACCTGGGAAGAAAATACTCAAGAGGGAATAGAAGCTCTCTGTTTGTATTATGCATTTAGCACCACGAGATTTGTAGAATGTTTTGCCCTCCAAACATTTTGAAGCTTGGGTCTATTTTGCAAAGGTCAGCAATTTTCTGTGATTGCTCAGGGTAAACGGATCACTTGTGTTGTGAGAATCTGCTACGGTTAATTGTTTCTGTGTCTGTCTCCATTCGGCGCTTACAAACAATACCCAGTAAGTCTTCCTTATATAAAAACCTATTCTTCCGTCTGCACTAAAACAAAGGGTAAAAACTGTCAGTTGTTTCTCATGCTGATTTTACTGATGGCCTAATTGAGATCCAGTGACACTGAAAGTGGCCCCTGAACTGGAATGAGTATGCGCCACTTGCACCAAACCCATTGTGAAGCCAGAAACAGGGGGGAGTATAAATCAGCAAAGGTACTGAGTGTTTTACAAATCAACCTTTTTTTCTCTCTTTTACCCAAGGGTGCAGTCACATCTTGAGACCGCATTTGAGTAATTACCAACCTTTTTAAGGTATTTGAATGGATGTTTTTTTGAGCAAAGTGGAGTAGTTCTTCAGGCTTTGTGGCGTGCCATGTTCGCAGTCTTTCACAGGAAACTGTGGGGTGTATCCTGCATTACACTCATACGCTGCTTGGCTTGAACAATGGGCTTTTTTTTTAGTTGAAGCATACAGAGTCAAGTTGTTTATGACTTGGTTTGTGCACATGATTTTCCATCCACTTATGTCTGTGCTTTGTAGGACATCCGTGTGCCAGAGGGAACAAACAAAGAGGAAACATCAAGTTCTGTTATCATGTGGAGGACAGCATTCACTTCGGACAGGTCACGAGCCCAACCAATCACTGATATAGAGAAACAGATGAGTGCAGTTGAGGGTCACCAAAAACTTCTATATCTTGTTTTTGAATTATAGTGGAAACACTGAAGTACCCAGAGAAACCCCATATACAAGGAGAACCTCCATAGAACAGCTCAAATCAGGACCTTCTCCCTGTGAGGTAAGAGTGCAAAACACTGTACAGTGAGGCCGTCATGTTTAATAAACTCTATTCTATTTGTTCAAGAATGGATTGAGAAAAACTGTATTCCACTGACAATGAAACTTTAACTCATTGAACCTTAACTCCTCAATAAAATACTGGTGTTTCCAAACTTGTAGTTTTTAACATTCAGCCTTTTGAACTCTAGCAACTTTAGGAAGCAGCATTACAACATTTTCCTCTCCTGGTTGTTATTAACCTTTGATTTCCAGCTCCCTGATTTATTAACATGATAATACAGTGGAGGGGTGAAAGAAAGGTCCCGCACCCTGCTTGATGTCATTCTTCGGCTGAGGTGACAAGGACCACTTCATCTCGTGTGCCTCAAACCATATAACTGATGTGGAGGCGCCGCTGGTGTATTTGCATATCATTGAGTGGTGAAGCTCCTCTCAGGAAACATCTTTGTGTTTGCCACTGTGTTGTCACATGAGCAATGCTATAAGTGCCCTTTAAGCAGCACACTCATTTTGCTGGCTTCCATGGAAACAAGTTAACCAACCCTCAGGAGAAGATACTGTATCCAAATAACTGAGCTTATTTGAAAAACATTTTGATTGGGCACAGTTTGCCGTCCTTGTGCTCTTCTTTGGAGTCTTTCAGTCTCATGTTATCTGGAATCAGGCTGTTTATGTGATTGAAAACAATTGACAAACAAAAATACTTTCTTTTCGCAGTGTTTGAAATCCAAAATGTTGCCTTTTTTTCCCATATAAGCACTCACCCTTGTGTCAGGGAGAAAGACAAAACATTTTGCAAATGTTTTTTATGCCAGTCTTCCAAATAACCATATTTAAGCGCTTTCTCTCGCTTTCTTTCCCTCTCCTCCCCCTCATGTTCTCAAACCGCAGCGGTGCTCCTCTGCAGGAAAGCTGCAAAAAAATCCAATAGCGCACACCATATAGAGGGTGACATAGGTCCAACACGGACAGATGGAAATCTGAATGACCTAATTAAATATCTAGATTTGCTTTCAGTCAGCTGTACTGAAACATACTATCATGCACAGGGAACTGGAATGCATTAAAATGGCATGTTTATGCAAACCATTTCACAGAAATTGGCTACTTGAATTGAAAGGGGCCTTTTCACTGACGTGTGCAGCGATGAGGCAGCATCAGTATAAAACTCTAGTTATTATCAGGAGTCCCTCAACTGAAATTAGTAATTTTCCCATTTCTTTATATTATTTGAACACTTTGCTGTGCTGAATTGCTTTAGAGAACTTGGTGGAGGTTCTCACAGCATTTTTCTTTGACACAGACTTTTCTATTTTTGTTTCACTTTTAGTATGTGGTGTCAGGAAATTATTCAATTCACACTTCTAATCCTTTTTTTTTGTCAAATGTAATTGAGCAGAGACACCAATCGTGCGATTCGTAAAAGTGGTGTCTTTGCTAGCCATTGCTGAGACAAAATTGTTGTATGGCCCTCCCCTATTGGCCTGTTAAAAATATAACTGGGGGATTGCATGAATTTTGTATGTGGGAATTTATGGTCCCGGGGAAATTAATCCCATTTAACTGTCAAGATCACGTGACTTCATTTGTAGCACCAGCTTTAGAGTTGTCATTTTGGCATTGAAGTTGATTTCTCAACACCTCTTGGATGGATTGGCATGAAATTTTGGTGACTTTTAATTCGCATAGTTTTGTCACGAAGATTATGTCTGAGAACCTCATCTATAGGGAAATATAGACTTTGGTGACTCCCTCCATCGTTTGTACCACTGTATGATTTGGTGTCATGGTTTTGAATGATGTGTCTCAAAAACTATTCATTACAGTTGCACCAATAATTGATGGTGGGACTCTATGCAGTCCACCAGCTTTCATTCTGGTTGTCCAATATTTGGTTTGTTATGTTCAGTTTGGTTTCAGGATAACCTGACTCTTTGTCGGAGTTTCTTTCAGACCTGTCATCTCTCAGAAACTTTCCCTTATCTTCTGGTTTGGTATTTTCATCTGAAGATGAGGCAGGAAGAGTTGATGCGTCTCAGTTACAGATTGGCTTCTGTGCATGGTGGTCATGTGCCATGACGTAACATGGGGGGAGAAAGGAACAGCTATAGTCACACACTCACTCGTTCACTTCACTACCGCTTATTCCCTTCAAGGGTCACTTGAGGGTGCTGAAGTTTATCCCATCTGACAATGGCCGAAAAGGTAATCGGGAAGCCACTCTGGCATCTGACAATCACAGAGCAAGAGACAATCACACAAACGCAGTCGTCCCTATAGACAACTTAAAGCCACCAATTGATGTCGTGCATGAAATGTGGAGGGGAAGTGAAAGGGAAAGGAACGCAGCTGAAACGTAATTTAGAGGTGTTGATTTAGGTTAGGGGAGGCAAGATGAAGAAACATTATTGGCATAGTCATTATCATGCTTACATTTCTTTTTTTGTTCCCTTTGTTGCTTCTGTGGCATGCGAGTAACACTGAAGGAAGTCTTGACACTTTTTTGTAGAAACAAAATATATTTGTCAGTGTATTTTTTCAGATTTTTCAAATGTCGTTAACTGTTCATGGGATTTACCTAATCCTGAGTCTGATGCCATACAGAAATCAAATTTGATAAGGTTGGCTTGATAGGGTTGAGTGCTTATTTTCAAATGTACTCATGAGGAACCCACTCCATTTCTGAATCCAAATTGGCAATGTGGCAATCTTGTGAGAACTTTCATCTGTGATTACTGGGGTTTCTCTTCTGGACATGTTGAGGTGTCCCAACTCTATCCACACCAACTGTTGCCTGGTGCGTTTTTCCAGCTGTTCAAGGACAGACTTGCAGCAGGTGGTGAGGGTGGCATTGCATCATTAGCACAGGACTACCTCCCTTTAAAAACATTTACGAAAAAAGGTTGTTTTTTTTGTTGTTTTTAGTCACTCACTGTGGGCCTCACCTGTTCGTCCAGCTGACATCTGGAAATACATTCACACTCTTTAGACCATCAAACAGACTAGAAAAACAGCTTCTGCCCTCAGGCAGTGAAAAGCATCCATCCCCTCTGCCCCCTCTACACAGGATTGAACTGCCACCGCCCCCTTTACGCTTTTTCTACATACTGTTGTTTTATTTTTCCTTTGGGTTTGTATTTTGCTGTTTATTTGCCAATGGCAAGTTTAAGCAGCTTATAATGTTTAATTGTTTTTTTCTTGCAGCAAAAACAAAAATGTTGTTTTTTATTTATGTCTCGTTGTAACCTACATTGTGTCGCGTTGAAACCGACATGATGATAAAATATAAAAGAAAAAAATGGTAGGTATATGACGCTTTTTATGGTTTAATTGGTGAATAACACAAACTGGCGCAGTGCCACGCTCGCTAATAAAGCGTGTGTGCTTGTGTATCCACACGATGTCTCGGAGTCCTTGCGCGACAACACACTCCCGCCCGGCTTTCCATCCTCTCACTCACAGATCTATTCTTACAACCGGCTGAGGCCCATCCTGGCGCTGTGAGATCAGACGCCCTTCCCGTCACAACTGTCTCCTCCCCTTCGACGCCACGCCGACCTTGTAACTGTCACCACAAGCAGCCAATAACGGCTGGAGTCCCCACCGTTCCCACATATTTCAGACGAATCAGAACATTGGCAGGCGGGGCTTATTGTGGGCCTGGTTTTTTCATGTTTGGTTGCAGAGGTAAGCTTTGGATGGGATTTTTGGACTTTTTGTTTACGTTTTATTTAAAATTCACACTTTGATTCATTGTATAGCGTTACACGTTTAAGGGTGTCATCTTGTCTGGTGAAATAAACAACGGCGGTTGGGTAAACAGGCGTTACTTGCTAGCTTGGCTAAGTGTCCAGCTCTGTAAAGTATTGAAAGCAGGGAGAACAACGGTGATTTACTAACATGACAATAACCGAGTATCAATTGTTGTCAATGACTGATATATCTTTAATGTAGTGGCCTTGTCAGCGCACGGAAACCTGTCAGAGCATCCCGGGGCGGTTATTATCGTTTATCACTGCGTAACAGCTGAGTAACACGTTTGTAAGTTTGCTTTTTTGTAACAATATACACTTCCACAAACCACAGCTCTGTCCGTATATTTAGAAACACGACGTTTTTTTTCTTTGGTTTAATTGAGGTTTAAGTAGCTCCATTCGACACATTTGTTTACAGCTGTTTCGTTCTCCGTGTACAACCCTCTGTCTTTGATGGATGTGGCTGCACTCTGCATACTAACGAGGCAGCTCAGGGAAACACGTGTGGAGGCAAACATTTGTGCAACTTTACACCCAGGACGCAGTGATAAACTGATTGAATAATGTTTGCACTCCGTTTTGGTGCTTTCAGAGAGCCTTCAGACAGAGTTTGGAGCGACTGCTGAGCTGGGGACACACCAGGACGTTGGGTTGTAGCCTACCACACCTCTTCTTCAAGCAGCCTCCCTCGACTGCTGGATGCAACTATTTTGAAAGCGGGCAACTTGAATTTATTCCTCGTCTGTGAACGGAATGGATTTTGAAAACACATAGCCTGGATGGTTTTTCTGCACTGCTTTTGTGACAAGTCTTCTGGTGGAGTTTGCCAACTTTTTGAGGAGGTCACAGGAGTTGTTCCCTTGAAGTGGGAAGAACAAAGCTAAAATGGATCAAGCCAGTGGTGGAGATGACCCGAACAAACCCTCCAAAAAGAAGTCCAGCGATGACGAGGGTAAAAACAAAAAGCTGGTACGTATTCCGAGTGTCCCACTGGCGTTGCATGGAAGTAGTGTGAGTGAACTGTCACATCCTGCAATCCCACTTGGAGGGGTTAAATTTCACAACTTCTTAGGGACGGGAAGAGACGCAGAGAAACATTGCAGCTGCAGGAAGTTTGTGAACCCACTTTGTGACGACCAATATACTGAAAAAATAAGCTGTTCTCATATTTTTACTGTTTACCTTCACTGCAGCCCAGTTATTTATCAGCCTGCCATGAATGCAGTACATCTTTGCTCAGCGTAGGATGGGGCACAAACAGTTATTGATGTGTTGTTATTACTATTTAATGTAGCCAAATACAGGGCGGCTAATAGTCGTTACAGCTGAGCAAAACAGATACTGTATCACTAAGTGCTTCAATTCTCAAAGCACTCAGTACATCATGTGATTAGCCTCATCAATACATCCTTTGAAAGTTTTTCAAGAGCATTCTTGTTGGGATAGTTGGCCTTCCTTTTGCACATTTTGATGTGATCACTCAGAAAAAAGTGGAGTTTGGAAATGAAAAACCCTGCAGCACACTTTTTGTATGTTGATAAAAGTTACCCGTACTCAGCTGGAGGATAATGTTTGGACAGCAATTTTTAAAGTGAATGTAAAAGTTATTCTTTCTGATCGCGATCGCTTTTCCTTGGCTACGTGCAATCTTCTATGTTGGAGGACTTTTGGTGTTTCAATATGGGGAAACCCTGAATCCTCCACTATAAGAGCTGTAGTGTCCTTAGATTGTTCCTGGATGCCATTCATTGCCTGGAAATGAGATCACAAGATGTACGTGTGCAAGAGTGGGGTTGTGCATGAAGTCTGCTCCCATAGTTTCATTGTTTTTAGCTATGCTGTCTCTGGCTTGTGTTCACATAGCAGCAGTTTTTGAGAGGATTGATTCAAGCAGCTTCACTTACTGTCATGAATCTTTAAAACCCAGTCAGCTTTTTTGCTGAATAAGCTTCAGTCTTGTGTTCACCACTCTGTCAAGGTTCTATAATTGACATTCTGATCGAAGTGACAGAGTGGGTTAGATTGCACACCGCTGTGTTAAGAGCTGTAGAAAGTTACAGGGTGAAGGGAGTTTTCCATGACTGGAGACAAAAAAACCCTTGGCTCTTTTGCTTCTGCTTTTCCCTGATTGTCAGTGTGGAAAGTTTGGGTGCATGAGACCTTTTTTGGATGACGTCGTCTTTGAAACTGCCAAAATCTGACCCACAGCACTGATGCTATGCATTTTACCCCAGTGAAAGGCTTGATCAAAAAAATGCCTGCAATATTTACAACAAACAGGGGATTTGAAGAAGACACTGTTTTGGTTGTCCAGTGGGGTTTTTGTTCCGACTGACCCAAACTAAATAAACTGCAGATAAGCAGGTTGTGTGTGAATGATTTCATTAGCACGTCAGCTGTTTACTTAGCTTGTTGTTGCCTTTTGTGTCAACAGTGTTAGAGAAGGTGGGAACTGTGCTGTTTGCAGCTAGGTTGAGTTGAGGGAATGTGTGTGACCATAATAACTGCCAGACAGGAAATCCCAGGCTAAACTGAAATGACGTACACTCCCAGAGCTGCTCAAGGGTGTTGTTTTAAATGATCTCAACAACTGCCTGTAGCTCTTGAATATCCTGCATTCCAAGTTTAAATTCTGTGTCAGAGCACTTACGTAGATGAGAACACTGCAAATTAGTTGTCAGCAGTCTTTTTTACATCCTTTTTTTTGGTCTTTTTAGACTTGTCTTACGGCAGGACATGTTGTGTTGCCCAATATCCATAGGAAGCCTGAACTGTGGCTGTTGCAGAAATCCCAGCACAGCTCAGAGTTTGAAAGGAGGAAGTGATCATTCATCCCTGGGCGGAGCCCTGATCTGTCTTCTTTTGTTTATCCCCTATTTTTTCAGCTGCTTAAATGTCCACATGTTGGTCCAACTTTATTTGGTGACATGCACCAAAGCTTAGAAGCACATGCATTATGCGATTCACCTTTACTTCTTATGTTAAGCTTTTAAAAAATAGACACATAGAGTTAAGTTTTTTTTCAGGGTCCCATTTGAGGATTATGCAACCTCTCATGGATACAAAGTGTTCTGCCTGATTGTTGGACCCGTTAGCATTTACTTGTACGATATCAGTTTAACCATATATGGGCTTTTTGAGTTGCATACCTGACATGCAGTGTTTGTGGTGTGGATGTGACAAGTTGTTATCAATCAAGTGCGGCATCAAACAAGAATTTGCCAGTTTCCTTTTCCCACTCACAGCTGTTGCAAACACAGCAACATTTGTCTGGGTGGGAAGGAAAGTGACACACGCACCGTTTGGTTTGAGGCAAAGTCAAATCGGGAATTAAAGGAGAAACACTGAAAGCTGTGTGATTGTTTATAAGTCACTGGGCGCAATTACATCAGACCAAGACCATTTGGGCTCTGGGCCCAGGACGCAATACACTCAACACAGCCAAGGACATCAGAGTAACACTCCAGTTTTCCCTGATAAACATAACTCAACATTTCTCAGTGTTTCTTTGCTTTTTTTGTTGTGATGTTCCATCCTGATGTTGAAGTAAATGACACCTAAAACAAGCAGATGGAAAAGCTGCCTTTCAAGGAATTCAAGAGAGCTGATTTGACAAACGGAGCCCAATGACTCCGCTGCATACCAGGGTAAAAGATGACTTCACAGTGTTGCAGGGGAGTCATCCCACTGCACCCATTCACTAACAATGGGACTTCATATGTTGGGCTGTGTAGGAATGACCTTATTTGCAACTTACATTTGGAATGCAGGAAACAGACTTGAACTGTTTGTCCTACAGTGTTGGACATTTTGGGCTGTGTCCTATAAAGTGGAGTGCCGTGAGCGTCTCGGTTCATGCATGTGTTAAAACATTCATCAACCCCAAAGAAGTTCTCTCTTTCTAACTTTTAAAATCTTATCAAATATGCCTGAGTTGGTCTGCTTGCACCACCTGGCATATATATATACTGCAGCATTTCAGAGGTTTCCTTTATACAAACACACTTTGTGACACCATGCCATGTTTACAAGAAACATTTTATAAAAGAAGTCTTTTTCTCTTGGAAAAGACAAGGCCTTACTTGACTTTGAAAGATGAATAGATGGAATGAGTTTGTATCTCACAGTACAAAATTTTGGTGAATAACAGCCTGAATTCACTTCATCAACTGTATCTCTTCTGAAAATATAGTGTCTTCTAACCTTCGGTCTTGGGATGTTCAGTGTTTATTCACGAGAAAACGTAATATCGCACTGATCTGTTTGTTGTGAAAAGGAGTCGGCGTCCCTGTTACGCTGCAGTGCTGTGATAAAGAAGCAGTTATGTAAAAGAATGATTCACAAAGCAGGTGATTTTTCTGTGATTCGCTTCTGGTTTCTGAAAGTGCCTGGCAGCACTTCAAAGATTGTAACTTTAACATTTCCACTGAAGGTTCAAAATTGTCTGGTTGAAAAAATGACTGTTCAATGATGAAGTGTAAAGTGAGCTATTTCTACAAAAACAGAGTTACTGTCTGTCTTCATTGGCAGTTCGTTTAATCTGGGCAATCTTGGCAGTCAATCCACTGACAGATGTTTACATATTGCAGGTGGTAATTTTTTGTTCTTTCGCTCTTCATCAGCTGTCACAAAAGCATTACAGGTGATTCGTGGTGCGGAGGTAATTCATTTAGGTGTTCATGAATGCGTATTAGACTGTAATGTCATTGAGAAGTTCTCCGTCTCTTTATTGCAACACTTTTTTTGTCAGTAATTTTATACAAAACAGGAAGACAGGACACACAGTCAGTACTGTTGTGAGTGAAAAAGATACACAGGGCCTTCAAAATAATTGTCTATCAGAGAGAGATTGTTTTGGTCTGGAGTAAATTGAATGTTTTCCATGAACACGTGATTATTATTTTTTATGACATTTTATCAGTTTTTTTCCTTTTTGAAAATTAGCTAACACATTGATATCGAGTGAGCCTGCTGATGTGTTTTCTTGTTATCAGTTAGTGAGGTGAGTTAAAAAATCGAATCAGAAAGGTTTAATAAGAGTGTCTTGAAATTTGTTGTTTTTAATTACACTTCTAGATTTTTTTGCTGAGTGGCGACACCCTGCGCATCTATGGATATATTTCTTTTTTTGAAAGCAACATTGAAAAAACACTTGTAGGTCAAAGCTGGACGGGTCAAATTTCATACAGGCCCATTTATTAACAGTCAACAGTACAATATCCCCATGTGCATGGAAGCCCGATCGTAAAACTGACAGGTTATCAAACCTTTCACCAGAGCAAGTTTTTGGTATAGCTATTCAACATAATGAAGCATCTATCTGCTGCGCATTTCACATATTTGCAAAACACAGCCAGTATTTTTCTGTTCACATACGAGTTCCTACATTCACCTCTGTGTCTACTGTGGAGTTTCGAGGGGGTGGAGCTTTTAGTGCTCAAAGTGGCAGTTAACCATATGAGTGAACTCTGAGGCAGACAGGGGCAGTAGGAATTGTAGCATTTGTGTGTTATTAATGAATCCATTTTGATTGAAACAATGTCCCTTTTATCAATACGTCATCCTGATTCCACCACTGATTTATCTTAAACATCGATATATCACTCGGCCCTAATGTTTATGCAGTACACATCAAGAATACAAGGTTTAATAAGGCGAGGGTTTGCATCTAATAATATCTTCACTTGTCAGTGTCAGCCTGTTTCAGCACCACTGACCTAATGAAGTTGTATGAGCACATTTATTAAGCACGCTGTTCACATTTGTGTGAGCCACTCTGGGCCCAGTGTGGGTCAGACTGACTGGACAAACACGACACTGTGAATGAGCAATGAAAGGAGGAGGAATGGAAACAGTGGCGATGCCAAAATAACTGGTGAAAACATTGCTACTCAATGCAAGATTGAGATAGCATTGTAAGAAATTGTGGAAATGGAACACGGTGCTGACGAGGCAAAGAATGCATAATACTGTAGGTAACTGACTGGTTCTTGTGGAGACAGTGATGAATTAAACTGTGGGTAGCCTCAATGCTCCCTGCTTACTGGCATTTCTCTGAGTTTTTCACGGAACAACTGAGTGTGAAAGGAGACGACAGTCTAACTTTCACTTCATAATGTATGTAATTGTTGCAATAAACCCAGCGATGTGGTATTGTTATACCTGTCCCAGAGGAGATGCGTTACTCGTAATGAGATTAAAACCAGCCTGGTCTGCTGTCTTTCAAGCGACACTCTAAAATTTGAAAGTGTGACATTTTTGTGTCGGAATCAAGTGCACAGGTAGTGGGTAACCTTCATGCGTTTGGCAGTTTGACAGTATCACATTGTGAATCCCATTTAATGGCTTACTGCGCTGCTGCTGGTGGAGGCTGTGGCATTTGAAGCTTTCCATGCTTTGATACGTGAGCTTCAGGGAAGCCTCGGGGATCATTTTAGGTCATGTTAGCTTGTGGTTAGTACGAGTTGTCAGCTTGTCGCACACTTGAGGCTGCTCTTCATTGACTGCCTCTTGTTTGGTCAGTGTCGCTCTTTTTGTCATGTGCTCATTTTTTTCCCCTTCAATGTGGCACTTCAGTAATCTATGTTTTATTGAACTGAACAGAATCTCTGTACTTGTGTTTGAGACACATGTGATTACCAGAGGGAAACGGACCACATGTGAGTCTTTCAACAGCATTCAGGAAGTTGCAGAGAGGAAGCAGTGAGGAATGCTTTAGTCACCAAGTGGAAGTCGCTGACAGAATCTCTGCTCTAATGCTGCCCTCTCAGATGAGCCCTTCTTGTATGCCAGCAGATTAGATCTAAGACTTGACAATGGGACGTGTGTTTGGCCGACTTAGTTACATCTCAAGAAATGCCTGCTTGAGGCTTAACCTGAGCATCAATGCGCTCGTGGATATTGTGATTTGACGTGTGTGTGTGTGTGTGTGTGTGTGTGTGTGTGTGTGTGTGTGTGTGTGTGTGTGTGTGTGTGTGTGTGTG
>JASSRZ010000049.1:12353593-12381096 GCA_032164315.1 Malacoctenus gilli | reverse complement strand
TGGTATCCATTCACCTGTGAAAAAAGTCTTCTGTCACCATCCGCCAGGACATTTCCTGTACAAACTCTGCGTACACCGGAGAAGATTCCCTTGATATTACTGCCAGCGTCAAATATTGATTACGCGTAGAACTTGTTGCCTCACACGTGAACATCTAGATATACAGTCACACCGTATGAAACGCCAAACAGTATGTCTCTGAGACTCGGTCGTTTGTGCAGGCTGCCGCTCATCAATGGAAAAATGATGAATGCTAAATCTACCAGTAAATCCATGTTGTTATGCTTGCCTTTGGGCTGAAGATAGAGGCGATGCAATAGCATAGAGGGAAAAGGACTGCTGCTGCATGACAGCGCCAACCATTTGACTGTGGGATGGGGCACAGATGACTGATTACAGCAGAGATTGACAAGTGGCCGAATGTAACAGACGACGGGGTGTTTGAATAAACAGTTTGTCATCAAGAAAACATGCCCCAGTGTTCAAATGATGCTGTTTGAACTCAATAATGTGTTCAACACGTACAAGCTTGAAATGCATGTTTTTGAGACATTTGAGAGACAAAAGCAATAATTTAAAAATATGACCGCAGTTTTATGAATCATATTATCATCCTGTGCATGAATGAGGTTTAAACAAGTTTGAATAAGTCTGCTGAATACCTAGATGAAACCCTCTTTTTAAGGCCACTGTCGAGTCAACACCAATATCATCGGTGTTCTGAGATTGGAGGCATAAAGAGGTCTGCATGTCATAATGCAGAACCAGCAAATACAGACCCCCCCGCAGAAAATACATTTACAGTATAAGAAATAAGAGTTTATATATGCTTTTTCTCTAATGATTTTGACATGACATGCTCAGTCTTTGAATATGGAGTAAATGTAGTACTATTTTAATTGAAGATTATGGAAAATCTAGACTTATCTCTTGAGAAGGATTGGAATTTTCTCATCAATGAAGTTTTCGGGAACAATACTGTCACTGCTTTTGCTACACATTCTGTGAACAAAATTGCGACTTGCAGAAAGAAGAAAAAAACATAGACACTGTCTGTATGGAGCTGTAATCAACCACAGACTCTGTGAAAAGGTCAGAAGGAACTTCACCTGCTAACAAGTGCTGTTGGACTTTCTGAAGCTGGGTGTAACCCAGTTTTTTTCTTTCCCATAGAGGTTCTTTTCTGTTCAGAAACTTTTTCTCGTTGATGTGCTTTTTCATGATGAGGAATGTGGGCTCCACAGTTTATTTAGAAACAGCACTACCGACTAATAACTGCAATAACTTGTACTGTCTCCGGAGTGTAGTTTGTGGAAGACAAAGGCCACTGCACATGCTTGGGAACATAGTTTATATTATAAACCTAAGCTTTTTTTATAGCTTGTCCAATTTATTAAAACATATTTTTGAAAAACGAACTGCTCGATAATTACATGTGTCTGAAACACATGACTTCTGCCCCCTCTGGGTTTTTATCGTTTTCTCTGAGTGTATTTTGTGTACTGCTCGAAGCTTCAGGTGTGCACAAAAGTCAAAATACAAATTGCGACACAAGAGAGTTCATCACTGTCCGTTCCGCCGAACAGCTCCTGCAGCACAGCCCTGTTTACTGTGGGGCTCGGTGCCTCACGATCCATCAACAGGGGATCTGTTTTGCTTTTTTGCTGCCCTCAACCTTTCCCCGTCAGCAGGCCTCCCTCAGTCTTTGGTCTCTCAGTACTCCGTCTCATCCCAACAGGACTCCTGGAGTCCATCATATCAAAGTTTCATTTGGGAGACATGCACTCATACTTGTTGTATCGATCAGTCTCAAATTGTACGTTTCTCAGAGAACTTTAGTCTAACGTCCACAGGTGGTGATAAGTAACCCAATATCTTGTGAAGCAGTGCAAACAGAACTTTCTGACCTCGGCTCCACACAAACTACTCTCCAAAGGCAGAGAGTCGTTGGTGATCTCACGTTGCAAGAATGTTCCAACAAATGAGGCTTCCTCCTTATTTTACTTGAAATCATCAGCGTTGCTCAGTATTCTAAAAATATAGGGTCTTGTCTATGGTTTTCAACAACGACTGAAGGAATCCATCCAGTCTCCAATTCAATGACATTGATATGAAACTTACAGTCCAAAAAAATACATTTGATATTTGAATGTTAAGTGTTTGTGAAGCAGCGCTCCACCTACGGAATCCTGAGGCCACCGTCAGAAGCGCACCCAAAACTTTGAAATTCACTTTGCGCTCATCTGTTGGGTCAAAGCTCTGTCACACTTGTGATTTTCTCCATTGAAATGCATTTTTGGCCTCATGTACTGCAGGATTGAAATCTAACAAAAAGCTTTCAGCCCATCTCTTTGAAGTGAGGAGCTGAATTACTCTGGCTTCATTGCATAGGTTGTGTGTACTATTGTGGATAATGTCTCCGGCTGCGCGTGAGTATCTGTCTGTGTGTGTGTAGTACGGTGCCTGCCTTTCCTTTTTTCTCATACAATGGTCTTTATTGCCAGGGCCAGAGAAATGCGACCGCTGCTCCTGGTTTTCATCAGGCTCCTGCTCAGTGTTTTCTTGCCTGGGTGCTCATCCCTGTCACTCAGTTCACCTCTCAATTACTATGTTTGTGCTCACAGCGGCGTGACATTAAACCCAGGCTTCAATTTGCTCAGTGACAGTTGACACAGAAGGCATGTTTGCTGGTTTGACATTTGACAGGCCTTGACACTTTGGTTTGGAAAGTATAATTACAGTAATGAAATAAAAAAAAACATTTATTTACTTATGGACTTTTTCAAGCCCCCACTATAAACTGTGAACTTTTCTGCTTTGATGTTATAAATACTAAAATAACCATTGTGGGTAGTTTTTCCCCCTTATTGATGCTCAGAGCTTCTCTTCAACGTCTCTCTGTATTTTTCATGTTCCTATTTCCTTTTTATGTTATACACACACAAGCATTTTGTTGGTGTCTTTGTCTTTACGCCCATTCTGTTATTGATTGTCATTATAGCGCTACATGCAGCAGCCTTAGATGTCTTGCTGGCTTCAAATGAAGGGTTGACCCATGCCATATTAGTGCAACCCCCTGCTGTGCATTAATGACTAGGAAAAAGTGAGAATATTTTTTCGTTCCTGCAGGAACTGGTTTACACGTTGCGCTGTGTGTCTCGGCCTAAATAGCACATAGCCTATTACTGAAAGGTCATCAAAGAGATCGAGCAAAAATATAGAACGAAACACTCTGTCAGTGCCGAGGGAAAGCAAATGAACGCGTGCTGAAATTTTTGAAGCTAACCATTGAGAACAGGAGTATGTTCATCAAACTACAGGAAATGGCGAAACGCACAAAAAACGAGGCGCCGCATACTTTTCGACTTCAGAAGTGCGTGTCTACTTGTGTTTTGTCCCAAGACTTCCCAAGATGCGCACAGTTGGAATTCAGAGCCTCTCATCAATATGCACAGCAGTAAATCCACTGATGAAATGTCCAGTATTTGCATCTCACAAAGGGGAAAAGCTGTATTTTCAGGGTTAGCAGACTCCCATCCAAGAGGTTCAGCCTAGAAACACAGTTGCCCAAAAAAGAACTTAACTCATTTCTAAAGCATTTAGTGAGCTATGTAAGCGTGATACGGACCCTTGACTCTCATGATCCAACCTTTATATTCTGCATAGAGATGTATGTGTGACATGTTTATTTTTGGTCTTACCCTTATATTAACCTGACAGAAACATGCAAGTTTGTGATATCTTTGCCACTAATTGATTGGATTGACTTGATTCCAATCAAAGAGATATATCTTTTTATTCTCAACGGTATCGGAGTGATGTTGAGGTGCCCGCAGAGGAAAAGTGACCAGCGAACGAAGAATGTCACGTTGCGGTCCTGCTGCAGCAGCGACTTTGAGGTTTTATGTGCCTCTCTGTGTGCCATTGTCAGGATGAACACTTCTCGTAATAAGCTCCTATGTGATCCCTCAGCAGTTCCACTCTGCACTAAGACATTAAAACCAGCCCACAGGAGAATTACCGCATGTGCCCTCACACACTCATGGCTCAGACTCGAGGGTAGAGGACACAATAATTGATTTGTCACAGTTGAAGCAAAACACTTTTCATACTTTCTTCACTTTTTCTTAGATCCTCTTGTTTCCCAAAGGTTGGACTCTCTGTAGCGGTTCCAATGCATGTGATGGTATCCATTTGTTCATTCAGTTCATGTCTCAATGGCGGCTGGGCTTGCTTGAAGTCCAGTTGCCTTGAGTCAATAATTGGTTAAAACATAACTTGGTTTGAAAATCCTCTCGGACATTTGAATTTATCGTCTTTTTTTAGTGTTAGGCCACTCGTTGCATTCTTAGTTGGCTGTGTATTGTGTCACAGCGGAAGTACCACCGGAAGGCATTTAACCATATTTAGCCATATTTCTTTATCCCTAAATTTCTTTCGTTATATATACAGACGTGTGATGACGACGCTTCAAATGACTGAGCCATGCTTTGTGCAGCATGCTGGATCTGAAATCAAACCTCAAATGAACCATGTCGGAACTGTTTTCTTATACATGATCGAGCACCGATAAGAGGCCACATTTGAGGCTAAAATGTAAAAACTCCATAGTCGTGTGCAGCTCTGTTGCGGTATGCACTGCCTGAAATCTACAAGCCACGGACTTTAGCAGATGTTTGCTCTCTTCCCTCGTGAGGTGCTGCCAGGCCTGTAGTTCAGCCATCTTCACTTATTGCTTGTTTGGGGACTGGTCTTTAGTGAGAGAAACACCTGCTCAGTTGGACTGAGGTGACCGGCCAGTGAAGAACATTTACACTGTTAAAAACTCATCAGTCGTGTTGGCTTTTTTGTTTTTGTTTTATTTTTATCTTTTTCATCAACGATGTGCGGCGTTGTCCCCGACCACTGGATGTATCTATAAGAAAAGGATTGGAACTTGCTCGGCCAATACCTTGGCCTTAAAGCTTGAAGGCCGGCTCATTAACCTCAGCCATTTTTCATTTCGAGTCTTCTGTGCAGCAATACAGAACCAAGAGAGTGGAAACAATATGCCATTATCCTGATGCTTTCCTATATCCAGCACAGGCACAACAGAGTCTGTCTGTCCACTGGGATGGACAGGAACGCGAATGCCTAATTTGCCATGTGTTGCAGGATAAAATTATTTTTGGCGTGTGCACAGCAAATATAGACCGACGACAATGAGTGAATTCTTCTGCGAGTGTGCCAAACCAGCATGAAACAACTTGTTCGAATACATTTTTCTTTCTAACATTGCTGTCGATACAAGCACAAAGCGTCTCATCTCAGTCACAGCAACAGCATAGTCATGATATTGCCAGACTGTTTTGATGTGCCCTGGAACGGTATAATTAATAAAGGGGCATAAATCATTTTAGGAGCCGAACGTGGAGGACTCATTCCCCCATTTTTGCCCCCTGACAAATGCCCCGCAGGCTCACTGCTTCTACTCGTCCCTACAGTGTGCTCACCCTGCCAATTTTTTGCTTTCTTTATTGAATGCCAATTAAGCAGATAAATGAGCAGAGTTCAAAGATTAATTAAAAAAAAAACCTGCTGGTTTTCTTGGGTGACAAATCTGCTAGTTGGGAAAGTTTCTGCAGCATCTCTTTACTTCGTCACTCAACAGATGACGTTGAAGTAATTTTTTCTTCTTTTTTTCTCCTTTTCGAAGCTCGGAGGGTTTTTGTCGTTTGAGGAATTTAGGTCACAGTGCCCCTGGATGGGATTCCTGACCATGCTTCACTGACAAATGAAGCAAAACACTTTCAATGAGATTACCATTGGGAAGATATTCAGACCTTTGTGTAATACAATGTTCTTATTTAGACGTGATACACTCCTTTTATTAGGTGAATTTTACACTAAATTGGACGGAAGGGAATTGCTGCCAAATCAGATCAACCCGTCTGAAGGACACGCCGATTTCTTTTTCCTTCCAGTAGAGGGCAGCATGCCTCCACAACTTTGCCTTCACAGTCTTAAAACCCTGAGGAGGATGTTTTTTTTCACTCTGTTCATTGGCGCCGTCTCTTTGTGAGAGAGTGCTTCTGATAAACATCCCCCTCCATTCTAATCATCATGTCATTCCCTAGCTTTTAGTGCTCTGTCCGGCCTTCGCTCTATCCCCTGATGTCTCTCACATGAAAGACCTCTTTTGTGATGCAGAATTAAAGTAGCATGAAGATAATACTCCCAATAACACACAGATACTGCCTATCCAGCCTATCTGAGGTGATTGCATGGCCTCAATAGAGGCAGTGTTGTTTGATTTTGTTCTCCTGTTCGGACTTGGGTTGCACAGTTTCTATTGCTGCAGCCTTGCCACTTTCGTTTCAAGGACTAATTATTAATGCCATTATTTTCCACCGCTGTACCTTGTGACTTCAACAAAGAAAGATAGATAGAAAAGAAATATATTCTACCGCTGAAGGACAGGATCTCATTTAGAGGGGTTATAGCAGGGTGGAAAAATAATTATTGGTAGGTCTCAAATGTTTCGTCACGCTACTGGAACTATTTTGCTGTAAATAACCCAGTTGAAAATTTGAAGTTTTAAAATACAGACGCTTGAGTTCAATGCTTTCATTCAGTCTGAATGCACAACTGTGAGGGCGCAGTCCACGCGAAGGGCACAGGATCTGATGTCCTTCGTTTTCAGTTTTATTCTTCCTGATACTTTAATATATGCTCCATATTAAACCTTAAAACCTGAACCGACTCAATTCAACTCTCAAATATTATGACAGGTTTTATGGGAATTAATTTGCTAACCCTCCTCTGTCTGTGTGTATCCAGGAGGACATGAACCTGAATGAGGAACGCAAAGCCCCCCTGCGTGGAAAGGACTTGAGTACCAAACGTGAAATGGTGGTCCAGTACATCTCCGCCACTGCCAAATCTGTAAGTACGAGACTTAACCAAGGTTTTCTGACTGTGTTATGAACTGGGAGGGTTGAAATATCACGCCACTCCATATGACTCTCCAGCGTGAGCGTAACTTGATGTTCCGCTTAAAGGCTTCCTTCATCATTTTTATTCCTGCATTCTCTCACTTCTGCTGCCTTTTCACACTGCTCACGCTCGAGCACGGCATCCTTGATTGCAATTTTGATTAATTTCTTCATTTCACCCCATCGTGTCATAGCCTTCTGGATTTACACCGTAGTTACTCACTCACGCAATGCTCGGTGGATGGTCAGTGCTTGTCCAATCATATGCTTGCATGAATTTTGTTGGTTGATAATTGATGAACATGCATGTGTAATTTATCCGGTGGGCTGATGTCTGTCTTCATTATATTATACAACTCAACCACAACATTTGTTCCTGCTTTAGCGGGATAGTTTGAAGCACAGATAATCTCACACAAAGACTTCCAAAAGTAATTGAGGCCGTGCTGAAACATTCAGCAGTCTTTCCAGCATTTGTACTTATTTAATTTGATGTCTTTGTGAAACAAAAATGATGCACTCTGAATCATCAACTGTTTTGTGACAAACAAAAATGGGTACAAATAAATAAAACTAATGCCGGCTGTTTGGCTTACCTCGTATTTTGTCACGAGTCAATACTCGGATACTCAAATATATCACCCCAGTTTTACCATGAATGCTTGATGAAATCTTACATGCATTTTCTTTGCGCCAACATTTTCTTTTAGGACGAAATTCACACTAATCTAAAAGAATAAAATGAAAAAATATTAAAATAAAATGATCTCGGTCCTCTTTGTTTCCCGAGTCTGGTCGCTCTCCCTTGACATCATCATTTATTACCTCCCTCATTGTTATGGTAATTAACTGGCATTATTGATAATGATGATTATCCAAGATGATTGAATTCCTCACAGGGCTCATTATGCCTTTTGAGCACTGATATTTTATTCAAATGAATAACATAATCCTGTGTAGTCAAAGGACAGAGGACCAAATGTGATGTCTGTCAGCACCCCGCTATCACATTTAATAGGATTGAAGGAGAGCGAGGGGCTGAGTGTCAGTGGATGTATCTTTGCATACAGATTCGTTCATACAGTTACACTACGGAGCAACTGTACAGCCACACATTATGTCATGTTCTAGTAATACACGGAAAAAGTAGCTTACATTAACTTGGAGACAGCAGTGTGACACAGCCAGCAAATCTCCCTCACACTGAGAGACACCAGACTATTCCTGTAACTTCGACAGAGACAGGAGCGGGCCAGTTGTTTCACGCTCTCGCAGTATACTGGGGCTGCTGCACTGACAGCACTTGTTTTGCAAGTCTAAACACATGCTTTACTAAGGCGAAGAATTTTACAAGAGATAATGAATTCATCCAAAAGCTGTGATAAACCCGTACAGGTAAAAGAAATAAAATGTCTACTCCAGAACGGATATTTTAACTTGCTTTTGATTTAAAGGAACTTGAATAGCGTCCTCGACCAAATTATTGCTTTGTCTTTCTTTTAGGTTGTCATCAATGAAAAGTGGCTAAATGTATTTATAGAAGAGTCTGTAACATTGAAGCTCAAGTATTACAGCCGAAAGCTTGTACAAATTCTAAATAAACTGACTTAAAGAGTTCCCATGCGCAACATTGCTTTCAATGGTAACTTCCATCGCTATTTACGACAGAAGCTCATGTCTGTTCTAACATCATGAAACAAAACACAGTCGTCTGTCAACAATGCAATTTGAAATATAAAGACCTGATTGTTCGAGGCAGGTTTAAAAATTCCTTGGTCTTTGTAAGTTACTGCCTTGTGTTTTGGAAGCCACTTGTGTCTCCGTGTGTGCATGTAAAAGCCTGTATTCGTTATGGGAGCTAATGCTGCTGGTGGGTGCTGAAGAGCATGCTGTGCTGCCTCGACGAAAAAAACATTTTAGATTGAGAACGTATGTTGTGACTGAGGTTTTGGAGTGGTGCATTGTGGACATTCTGGAGTTTTTCTGTCATGCTGTGGTGCCTTCACTTTCAATGTCACTGGGTCTGTTTTTCCACCAGAGGTCTGTGTGTACTGTGGGGTTGCAGTGTTGGTGCTGTTGAAAATCCTGTCCGTCTGTTTTTTTCTCTTCAAGATGGTATTCAACAAGGTCTGGCAGATCATTTGACGAAACAATAACTTTTGTGCTTTATTGCAAAGTACCTTATTTTCCATGTATGTTATATTGCAAGCGATTACATACAAGTAAAGGTTTCAGGAAGGGCTCCAGCTGCTGCACCGATAGTCGTTCTGTGATTATCTCGTAGGATAATATTACCTCTACTTAAACTACAGTGTCTGCCGTTTTTTTAATAATTTTGTTTCAAAAGTTGTTAAAAATAAATCCAAAATCCAAGAATCAAGAAAAATCCCAAATCCAAGAATCAAGTCTGAGTGTTGTGTGGCTTTTTTCTTGTCTGTGTCTGCTCAGTTAAACATATGCTTTGATTTTTCTACAAAAAGCAAGATTCGTCTTTTATTTATAAGGTGCAACTTTCTTGTGCCGTATGTATGTTGATTATTTACGCGTGATGACATACCACTTAGCATTCTTAAACACTCGTCAGGCTTGATACGACAGCCAGTACAAGGGAAAACTCATTACTACTTTGTTTACTTTTCTAAAATATGTCTTTCAGAGGAAAGTCAAAGCCCTATTTTTCCCTCTCTGCCTCATGAATTGCTACCTTTCTGCTAGTCTGTCGCAAGGCAAGATTGAGAACACTCCCATTCTACCAGGGTGCCTCAGCAGGAGTCTAGCAAATTACCCCAACACCAAATAGAATATTTTTTCACTGGAGAATTTCAAGTTGACAGTCTTCATTTGAATATGAGACGTGTTTTAGTGCAATCCAACTCTGCTTCTGCAGGGATGTGTCTGTGGACGTCCTTGACCATCAGCTTTGCATGAACAGTTGCCTTCTCCTTTATCATCTCACTTCTTTCTCTGCGCTTTGTGCAAACGTGCACCAACATTATTAAAAACTGCCAAAATTTCTCTTTATACTAATAGAGTCACTCATATTGCAGGGATTTCACTCCAAGTACCGACAGTGGCAAATTTCTTGTTTGATTTCAAACGTGCTGTGTCTCATGCAGGAAAGGTGTGATGGCAGAGTCATGGTAAGGGGGGACTGTCCAGTTTTTTCACTGATCACTTTATTTGATGGGAATATCAATGTGTCACCTTCATGTTTTGATGGGCTAGACATTTCCACCAAGCCCTGGATATAGATTGAAGCAATCAAATGTTTTCCTATAATGAAAGAGTCGTCATGAATATATTTGTATTGAGAGGAAATCCATAAACTCGCTCCCAGTGGATTTACCTCTCTCAACAGAACAAATGTAAGGGATCCTCAATGTCAGATCCCACAAGTCAGTGCCTGAATTGAGGCCTTTTACCTGTATTTTTGAGCGAGATTAAGGTGCGACGTTGCATATTCAACACAAATGTGTTGAAGAAACTGAACTTTCCCCCCTTATATTTATTCCAGACTTTTGTCTAAACTCTTGTAAGATAATGTCTGCTGTTTGGTCACGCTGCGATCAGGAAATTTCAATGATATGAAATGAATGTTTTTGGCATCAACATCTGTGGAAGACTCATCAGTTCTGAGGTGCCTATTCTGCAGTCTTCAGACAACACGTCTGCCAGCATCACATTAAAACAGGCTGCATTTACGTGGGACCAGGAATACACATTGTGATTAAAAAGTAGTGCTTGTGTGATCAGGTGCAGTAAAACAGACCTTCTGGCTGTTTAAAAAAAAGCTCTTGGTGGAGTCTAGGAGATGGGAAATCAGGCTTTAAATGGCCACAGACCTTTAGATTTTTAGAGTGACAGTAAAAGAAATGGAAAGCGGTTTCCCTTCTTTTTTCTCAAAAGTGGAGAGTAAAAGAGTGGGGGGGAGGGGGAGGAGTTCTGCGTGGCTTGTAACTTCCTGCAATCAAAATGCATTTCCTCAGAAACATGTTGCAGAGAGGGAAGAGCTCAGCCACAGATTAGAATACATTTGCTCTGCTGACAGACACCCACCCACTGTGAAACAAGCCCCACAGTTGCAGTAATGAAAATCACTTCTGCTACCTGCCACTATTGACAGATAACAAGGTTAAACTCCAAGAATCGTGCTGACTGCATAGGTTCGAGGTAGCTCTGCCACACAAATTTGACACCTGAAGCCCAACGTTAATGGCAGCAGATTGATCTCAGTCCAGTGAGACCCTCTGTAGCCTCCTTGCCCACACTGGCCACTGTTTCACCCTGGGAAGGAATGTGGGAATCTATACCAGTCCATCGCAAGGACAATCATAATTCACTCTTCGTTCACTCAACAAAGCCCCCGTATGGAAATTGGCCTGTCAAAACATGTTCAGTCATCAATTCCACTGTTGCTGCCACAGCCATTACCTTTGTGCATATGCACTGCAAATTGTTTTCCTATTGTTTACGTTGACCTCGATTTTAGTGTCTAATTTGGATTTTTTTTTAATGCAACAAACTGCAGCTGCTTAACACGGACACCATCTTCAGCATGTGACCATAGTTATAAATGTTTCCCCATGAAATTGTCGCTGTACAGTGTGTGCTTCAATTGTGTGAAAATTGTGTTTATTGCCACACACATGCCGCTAATGCCTCTACGTTTTTTGGACGAGATTCTCTGGCCTACTAATGATTGTGCTGTTTGTGTCTTTTTGCACATTAACCTTCTCCGCTGATCGCTGCATGCAGATAACTGGGAGCAAAGTTGCGGTAAGTATCCCATTATTTATTTTGGCTTCTGATTCCTGTGACTTCTGTGTCTCTGTCTTCATTCAGTCCCCAAACACTCACATACACCTGCGCACATCCACACACAGACACGCACGCTCCTCAGCTTCGCGTGTCTTACAAAGGTGTTAAAGGAACACACTCTGAGATGTGCAGGTGAGGTTTTTAAATACTTTCATTTGTGTCTGGCTCTCTGATATTGTTAATGTGCTGCCTTGCACATTTTGCTTGGCTGGTGTTCTGCATTCAGACGAGGAATTTCAGAATTACATAAGCTGAGTGTCTTGCAAGTGCCTTTTGTTGGCTTCCGCTGTCTCTCGTTTGATACAGATTGCAGCACAACATCTAATAGCATTTGAATATTGTAATCGCAACAAAGAGCACTATTTTTTTTTTCTTTTTTAGAATTTCTCATAATCTTCAATCTCATCAGTTTATGAGAACACAGTGCATAACTAAAGCTTTATTGCAGCTCGTTCGGTCTCTGTGAGACCCAAACGGACAAGCAGAGAAAATGTATCACTTAATAAGACCATGTGCGTTCACCCACCGAACCATATTAATCACCCACATTTTATCACACACGAACAGATATATTACTCTATACTGATTTAATGGAAGTATTTGGGGCTCAGTTAGAGAGAAAACACGCACAAGATTTGCTTTCAGGTGTTTTTTTCTCTTTGTTTACTTAGTTTACAGACGACTCGAAAAATCTCATTTTATTTTGTTGAGGATAATTCTTTATTGGTGATACCTTTTTACCTTTTCAAAACCGACATGACAATTGCTTTTTTCCTTCAGTGGAGTGCCTGTTGACTTTTTAAGAAAATGTTGAGATTTTTTTTTTTTTTTAAAGATCTGGGGGGAAAAAGCAGCCCGTGTGTTGGTTTGGCAAGTGTTGAATTGTCACTTTAAATGGTGTTTCACTGCCTTTTGAGAGCTTTCATGAGGATTAAGAGGACTGTAAAGCTCACCGAAAAACAGACAAGGTAAAGCAGCACACTGTGACTTGGCCTCTGCTCTGTCCATGCTCTCAGACAAACCTCGTACTTTGAGGCATTTCACAGAGACATTTTGTATCGATTGCTTCTTCTCCTTCTTTGTCAAACTGTTCTTTTGTGCTTGGTTATCTCAGCCGGGTTTTTCGCTATTGCCTGTGCTGACGTGGATGGAGTTGCTCTCAATCGGCTGCAGCCGCCACTTTGTGCTCAGCTGTTGGCATGTGACGGCATTAGGCCAGCTTTTAACCACTCTCCTGGAATTCTGAGACACAGTTACAGAATTTTTGCTCACTATTGCAAAAGATGCCAGAAGCTCTGGTTATCAATGTGTTTCCTTTAACTCAAGAACAGGCTGAAACATTTGACCTGGCATCTGTAACCTCTGCGTCAGTCTCACAGCAGTTGTCCGGTGATATAACATACTGAAAGCTATGAGCTGCCAGCCCTCACAGACCGTCTACAAACGAGTTGGGGGACAAAAAAGAAAAAAAAGAGAACTGAAAGCATTTAGCCTGGTTAGCCAATCATGGGTTACGGTTAGCTCCCTGCTTCGCTGGCAGATTCCCATTTTCACGCTGTCAGCGTGCGTCGGTGGGACGAAATGCTCTCTGATGTGATGGAAGGAAAGTGTTGGTACGTATTGTCTACCGGGGAAAAAAAGCAACTGTAACTCCTCTGTCGAGAGCATGAAATCTCTCTGGCACTTTTCCCTCACTCAGTACAGAAAGTGATGGGAATAAAAGACTGTGTGAATTGGCTTTAATCCACTCTGACCATTGCGCAAGTATACAACACTGTTAGGTCTCATGTGCTCCCCCAACCTCCTTTAACAAAATTGAGCAAAAACAAATGCGCAACACATACATATCCGGCTGCATGCCAGCAGGTGGAAACTGTTCAGAGGCTCTATCCTCCTGCAGCTGCATACTGACCACAACCATGGCTTTATAGCATTCGTCTCTGTAAAAATCGGCCTGATTTAAGTCGCAAGTCGAGGGCCATATTGTAACAATCCATCAATGGCTTCTGCAGTGTTGTGTGAAAGTAGACTTCCGTTTCGTCTCCCTGCACTGCTGCTGACAGGCTCTGCACCTCACTTTCAAAGGTTTTCAGGCTATGAGAATAAGTGCTTGTGTGATTCATGTGTTGTGAAAACCACCACTGAAAGATCAATATCTGTATGACTGTGTATTCCCATTGTAGCACGCTAGTCAGCTTTAAGTTGTCAGTTGGTCACGGTTATTGTGATTCTGTAAACATGCACCTTGTATCCCTCAGTGTTAGGGTTCTTGTCAGGATTTGTCCAATACACTTAATTGTGTCAAACCTGAAACAAAAGGACAGTTTAGCTTTGTCAAATGCTATCTGTTTCATGTCAAAGTGCTTCAGTTTCTTGAATATTTTTAATTACAATTTCTGAGAAGCTAAGGACCTGTTAAAAACAAATGCCTTTTCCTTTCGGTGGACTTGACTGGATGACACCGCAGTCCATAATAAAGTGCTCAAATATGAGCTGAGACATTGACATTGAGACAAGAAATCGTATTTTTGTTTTATTAACTCACAGGTCAACTGTGAAGAAATGAAGCTGTTTTATGGTATAAAGAGTTGCTCAGATTGACTGTGAGGTCATTATCGGCCATCGTTAAGAGTGCTCTTTGCAGTTTATAGAAGTCATCTCATTGCTCCTTTCTTTGATTTCCTGCATACAGTTTGAATTGAAGTGTTGTTTGTTTATTATTTATCCATAGTTGTATCATTCACAGTCATAGCATCTATGAGCTTGTTATCTGATATCTGCCTGTAATTATTTGGACTTGACCAATAGTTTTGTTCACCCGCCCTAATCGAAAGGTGTCAATTTTGTTGTGGTATACCCACCATTGTGGTTGGCTTCTGTTTAAGTATATTGTTTTAGATAAGGAAATCGCTACTGCATGCTTCTTCCTAAATGCCCTATTTTCATGGTACAATATCACTGAAGTGTGAACTTTGAATGTTTTCCATAAATTTGACGGGAAAGCCAAATATCCCCAAATTTTTCTGAGTCACTTTTATGTTTTCCTTTTATTTTCCTCCATGTTTGTAAATCAATTTTTACAATCAAAATTCCTCTGTTTAACTACAAAGACTGAAAAAATAGCCCAAGTATTACCACAAAAACACCCCAGTTAATGTTGTTGCGAGCCATGTCTTTTGTTTGATTAGCCTATTTGGACCGATTTGATTCAAGGTTTTTTACCTGCGCTCATGTTTCACTTTGCATGTGCTCGGTATTTTTTGGGGTAATCTGTAAATGAATAGTTATTGTCAGAGTGGAGGACTGCAAAACATCCAGATGGGAAACAAGGGACACAAAAAGAGAGTTGCAAGGATATGAGGCAGACATCTGGCTCCTCTTTAACTCCAATCAAGTACTCGCTCACTGTGCCAGGAGTGCTTGCGAAGGACCTTAGGAAAAGAAAAAGTAAAAGAAATATGGCGAGCCTGAAAGGAAATCAAGGCGCCCTCCCTCCTTCATTCCCTCTTTACCTTTTAAAACCACATGCCTCAAAAGACTTTTTGTTTCAAGCAAGCTATTAAACTGGGTGCTGAGGGTTGAGCAGATTTGATGTGGCACATGTCCTTGGTGCTTTAAAAGAACGGCAATGAAAAATTAATCAATAGCGTGTGCCTCCCATGCCCTGAGCCAGTGTTCACTATAGATTCTATTTTAAATTAAGATCAAGGAAACATGCTCTGGAGGGGAATGTTTGAATAAGATGTTTCTTTGATTGGCTGAAAGCATATTTTAGAGTTCATCTGAGTGACATAAAGAGTTGCCTGGGATTGAGACGAGGAAGGGTTTACTTGACAAACTGCTGTTGAGTGAGGTATCAGCGAATCAGGAGTCTGCTGTCATTCCTAATGGATGTTGAGTATTTGCTGCTTCATTGACTCAAATTATTTGAAGAATAATGAGGTGCATTTTTTTCCTCTTTGCTTTATTGGATAGCTGAAGAGCATAGTTTCGTGTTGGAGAGCACCGCCGTGTTCCTGCTGGTGGAATGCTCGCCAATGTTCAACAAAATCCCTCAAGTGAACTCGCATCATGCCACTTTAAAAGGGCCTTTATTGACTACCTGTCAGTTTTATGGTTTATTTTTATACCCCTTGTTTCAACATTTAAAGTCTCACCGAGTTGCACATCTTTAAAGGACTGACTCTGTTTCTCATGTTTGCGATGCAGAGAGCTGGTCATTCTCTTCTCATATTAGGCAGCACCAAAAACCATAAACAACGCTGCCATTAGATTATCCTCTGTTTATTTCATGAAGAGATTAACAATATCAACTACAAGAAATCAACACAGTTCTATTCAAAGGTCATTTTTAAGACTTGTATTTTGTGTGACTGAAAGTGTTTTGTATCTATTATTTTCTGTCTATTCTTTACCTTTTTGTTGCGTTTTCAAATCTTAGCTGAATACTCTCCTGCATTGCCAACATGTGTGTTTGTCACTTCCTTTTTAAAAAAACAAAACAAAACAATTTACCTTGATCCAGTCGAGAGAGTTGATACTCTCCCACTAGCTTATACGTTGCAATTCTCAGCAATAGTAAAGGGGGCGGTTCCTCATACTGTCTCTGCGTCATTAAGAATGTGGTGTTACAAGACTTTGAGACTGCAAATACTGTAACAGCCATTTGTGTTTTATCTTTATTTTGCTCTGCTCCGAGAAAACCTTATTTATGTTCTTTCTGCGACTTGCCTGCACAAATAGTCATGTACTAGCGACGACATTTTGTCAGAGCTGAGCCGCAATAGATGGAAGTTTTTACCTGTGGTTTTGCTGGGATTTAACTTTCAAGTTCTATTATTTCTCTCAAAAGGATCAATCTCTCATATTTTAGGACACCATTAGTCAAACTGCAGCCGTCCTTTGACAAAGTTAGATTTTGTTGACTGATGGAAGCATCATCTGATATGCAGCTGTATTTCAATACAGTGGGATGAGAACTGACAGTTTCATGGCAGCTCTGAACTTTAGTGAGGATGTGACAGACAGCTGTTGCAGGAGTTATGGTATATGCAAAATAAGTGGAACAAACATACTGTGATCTTTATTTTATTTTTAGTTAATACAGTGTGATATTTGCATGTAAGATTGTTTCTTGCCACTAGTTAGGGTAAGCTTTAGCTTGCCACTCTAAAAAGCTAACAAAACAATTGCAGTTTGTAATCCCAACCTCAGTGTTTAACGATGGATCATCGTCAAGCTTGGCTTTTGGAATTTCAGCAACTTGCACTCAGCGAATAAATTATACTGCATTTGCGTACTTTCCATGTTTTGTGTCTCAGCCACTCCCACACATCCACTCAATTTGGAAGTTCCCTGAAATAAGGATATTCAGACTGTTTAGTCATTTCAGCCATCAGACTGAGCTTTTCTGTGCAATAGAGTGCTGGGCTTTCATCAGCATTGGGGGAAAAAAATTGTATGTGAAACACAACTTGCGCAGTTCAAAGTTTAGATGATCAAAACTTATACAGATACACACGGGGTCAAATAAACTCAACATGCCTGCTTGAAGTGTTTGACTCGGAGCCCACTGCTTACAGTTTGCAGCTTCCCTGCTGATGTTCTTCCAGGCCTTCAGTGCAGCCACCTTCACCTCTCACTTGTTCTGGGGGTCCGTCTGCCTTCAATCTGGTCTTCAGCGAGCAGAATTTATGCTCAGCTGGACCGAGATGAGATGACTGACTCAGCCAGCTGAAGATATTCCACCCCTTCACCTGAAAAGCTCTTTGGTTGCTTTGGCAGTATGTTTAGGATTGTTGGCCTGCTGAATGATGAAATGTTGCCCAGTGAGTTTTGATGCATTCGTCTGAATCCAAAAGCTCCTGTGCACTTCCACATTCATCCCTTTGCTTTGGTCAGGAGTGAAATCATCAATAAATTTCACTGGGCCAGTTCCGCTACTGGAGATAATCCCAAGTCAAACCAGAAGCAACTTCTGTTTAACAGAAGATGTAGCATGCTTCGTGTTATGACCCGTTTCTTTTTTCCCCAAGTGGTCTTTGTTTCTCTGTTTTCATGCAGGTTTGTTGTTTTTTTCCCTCTCTTATTGGCCTATGGGCCTCTGTGCCAAAACTGAGATTGTACTTTTTTTGTGTGTGTTTTTGTGAACTACAGCCTGGTTTCAGGTTTGGAGCTTTTTGCTGCTTTGCGTAAAGTCTCTGATAATACGGAGATAATGTCTTATTTTGCAAATTGATTTGAGCTAATCTAGATTATTCTTGTGATCACTTTGATAATTATAGGTATTTTTTAAATATCTGTGCTCCTTTGCCAACTTTTTGACAATTGTTTTCCTTTTCACATACTTATTTGAATTTGCAACCTGTTGGTTTTGGCACCTCATTTCAAAACGTCATAATTTTTATGAGCAGCTTTGCCACCTCACAATGATAAAAACTAAATTAATCAATACTTGCCAAGTTTTATTGCTATATTGAACCCAAACTTGCTCAGATAAGGGCTGAGACCTGACACCCTGATGTTTGGGTCAAACTGAGTGGGCTAAAACATGAGGCCTTGAGGACAAACATGCCTAACTGTGAAAAAAGGTAAGATGTGAACCAAATATGTTTGCATGATAAACTTTGTGAAACAACAGTGATACTAGGAGACTTACTTTTCGTTAAATGTAATTTTGTCTAACTTCAGTCATGATCAATTTTGTTGCATTGTCATGAAAAGTTAAACTTGACCGTCTTCGTATGACTTATCACTTAATGTGGCTTATTTTGCTGAATGGCTTGTCTTGGGGTCGTTTGTGGTTGGATTGACCTTTGTGGGCTGTGGAAGAAGCAAGGTTCAGCTGTGACAAAGGGTGGGCTGAGTGGGAGAGATTAAGTCAACAAGAGCTCCCACTGCGGATGAGAAGAGAGGCTGCTTTTCGATCAGCATTTCTCTCTCTTCCCTCCCTCTGTTTCCATATTTGTGCAATTCCTCTCTTCTTTTCTTGCTAGCTTCTATTCTTCCTTCCTTCCTTGTCTCACACGTTTCTTTTTTTTTATATTCGACATATGTCCTTTCAAAGGCAGAAACAATCATTCCTCTTCAATCAGAAGAGGAGAGCTGGATCTAGTTATTTTGAAGGGAACATGAAAGGCTGGAGTGGTCACAGTTTGCTGATATTGGATTGGAACAGTGGCTGAGCTAGTGCTTTATAGTGGTTCTGTATTTGTGTCGGTGCATGCACGTGAATGAGTATGTGTGTGCGTGTGGTAAGTAGTACTGTTTTTCTCTATGCACTTCCAGTAGACTTGGGTATTACAGCTTGGATTTAGCTGTTGCACAGGAGGGATAGGAACGGACGATTTTAGAGTCGGGCACAGAGGAAAAAATAGGATTCTTAGTTCTCTTGATTGCATATCTGTGAATTTTATGTGCTGTATGCACATCCCCACACCAGTGATGGGGCTTGTGAATACTGGCTACGCTCTCAGTTGTACATCTCTCCCCCACAGCTCTGTCACACACTCAACAGCACTGTCGGCATGCTCAGCTCGGCAGGAGGCTCCTGCAGGGCCGCATTAGGCTCCATAAACTTTATAGCATATTTTTACAACCCGCCTCTCTGTATGCATCCACCATCACATCCCATCGCATCTGCTTTAACTGTTCACACAGCTGTGAAATTTTGTGTTTCCCCATGTTTTATGGTTGCTTGCTCCTCCAGTCACTCCCGATTTCTTTATTTGCTTCTTTAGCTTTTCGATATCCTCTACATCTGTGTATATTTAGTAAGTTATTTGCTTTGGTTGATGGAGTCGGCTTCCCTTCCCCGATGCAATCTCTGCGAAATGCAGGCTCTGTCTGAGTGTGTCAGGATTTGCCCGGAGAGTGCTTGCATTGGGTGATGTGATAATGCACCTCTGCTCATAACCTTGCCATCATCATGTGCATTTTGAGCACTTCTGAATGCAGACTTCAGTCTGACTTGCATTCCAAAGTGTGCGCGAATGCTGCTCAACTGTAAGATGGTCATTTTGGGAAAGTGTTGGTTTGGGATAGCGTGAACAAGGCGGCAACATTTGACATGGACCAAAAGCTGACACAAGTGTCATCTACAGTGACTGTTGTTGTTGAGTTTAGACGGCTCATCATCTGCCTTATTCATGCAGTTAGTCCACTCAGACCTGACGCAACATCACACTGTCCAGCCAACTAGTGCACTCAGCATAATAGTGATGTTAACAAGCTATAGACTCTGCCTATGAGCTACAGGACTTTCATTGCACTGTCATACTTGGACGCGCAAGCGTAAAGCCACATAATCGCCTCATCAACAGCCAGGTTCCCCCCTGATTCTCCAGACAGCTCTCGCCTGTAATGATTGGTGACATGATCAAGGCCAGATCACTTGCTGTGTTATTGTCTGGCTTGCAGTTTTTTTTCTGTTGTCTTTTTTTTTTTTATAAGGATGCTCCGGAGAGATGGGCCTGGGTTTGAAAAACAAAACCAAACAAGGCAGCCTTTGAGCTTCATCACTTTCAAGCTGTTTACCTGCAAACACTGCTGGATGTACTTCCACTAAGCCAGTTAGTCCATGTGTGTAATAGAATGTAATTAAGGTGTTCATGTGTTCGACACAGTTTGCGATTACCTCCTTTGAAAGTTGGGTGGTAAATGATAGCTGAGCTGTGACAAACGAAGCGCGCCTTTTCTTGGATGAGCCGGCAATGCTTCTAAACTCATGCATGCTGGAAGCTTTCTGCTTCTCTTAAACTGCCAAGCTGGTCACACATTTGTGCAAATGACTTGGCCTACCTCGAAATGAAAAGTTATTGGTTTGTAGTGAAGAAAAATACTAGTACTCAGATATTCCCCGAGTATTTTTGTTTCGCAGCAGGAGTGTTTAAATTGGAGCTCAAGTGAATACAGTAGCTATCAAGTGTGATCGCGGTCTCCACTTAGACCTGCGTGGCAACAGCTGCATTTCCCTTTCCATCCTTGTAGTACTGAAGGCCAGCACTTGGTGGCAGTGGGTGCCCATTGAATTGGCCACTAGCTTGGTGCACTACATAGGGCCTGAAAAGCTACATTGTTGCTATGGAATGGACTTAATGGGTTTCTCTCAGGCAGTGTAACAGACCGCTATGTGTGCCACTAATGCCATTTGTTAGACGTCTGATCTTTAAAGGTAAGAATTAGTGTGAAATGGCTCAACAGCATTCAGATTGGTCCGTCTGCTCTGATCAATACTTTCACCTTCCTTTGCGAGAGGGGGAAGGAATAAAAGAGGCTGGGTTCATCATCGATATATTTCCTTTATGCAGTTATAAAGGGAGAGTGACTTTGACATTGTAGAGCCGTGCAATCCTCTCCTCTGTCCGCCTAATTTTTTTATCACTTTTAATGTACACTTTGTGGAGAATCGTGTGTGATTAAGCATCCGGTGAACTACACCTGTTGTACTGACCACTGTCTTGCCTGGATTATTTGTCTGATTTTTATTTATTCATTGTTTTTTTTGGAGTGGCCTCACATGGTTAAATCAGCGACGACTTTCACCAGCAGCAACACATCAGTGAAGCTTGGAGAAACACACCATTGATATCACTTTCAATCCCTGCGGTTGTCTCAGTCTATCACTTTAAGCATCACGCCTGTCCGCTGACACCACAGCACTGTCCCATTCTTTTTCTCTCTTCCATCACAGTTGTGTTTCCTCTGAGAGATGAACATTACATCTCATCTCTTTATTGACCCCACCAATCTATGGGAGTCATATTTGCCTATGGACACGCACGGTTCCTGACGGAACACAGATTCGTGGTCAAGTGCGGCTCTCTGTGATGGCCCAGGTGGTTTTTTCAGCACAGACATTGGTGGTTGAAAGTGGCTGTTGCTCCTCCACACATGCTGGGCTCACTATTTCGACTTCTTCCACCTTGTCATTCGGCTCAGGTGCCCTCACTAACATACCTCATCAATTTTTAATACACAGCCATATGGTGGACTTGTTTTTCCGCAGGTACTCCGCCAAATAAATATGGGTAAAATACAGCAGAAAAATATCATCCCTGCTGGTATTTTCACGTGTGAAGGCTTTCTACCCCATCATTCTGTAGTCACAATGTATCAGGCTCTTCTTTAGTATGGGGACCAATTATTTGATAATGGCCGGAGGCTGATTTGATCGTGGATGTATGGTGTTACAAACAGTGTTGTCCTTGATGTTGGCTATAGGCGCGATGTATGGGGTGACATCCAATCATCTTGAGATGGCTGATCTCTCTCTCTCTTTATGTCCATGGTGGTCTCGAGAAAGGATCCTTCACCATGCTGATTGGCGGAACGTCTTCTTCACACCTGGGGTTGCTGGCCTCGAATCAAACAAAGTTTGAGAGTAGATGTCTTAAAAACACAGGACCTTACAATGCAGACCCCTGATGTGTATAATTACACAGTCATTTAATAAGACAAGCAGCAAATTCAGTGTCATGTGTGAGGTGTTTTTCTTCTTTCCTGTCAAGATTTCCCATGTTAGCTTTCAGTTGGCTGTCTCTGCTGCCGACGGGTGTTGTTTGCTAGATTGTTTGTGTGTCACCTCACATGTCTCTGTGTGAGGAGGAGGAATTTGCCACCACAAAAGAATGAAATTGAGAGGGAAAAGTTCCTTCCAAGCCCCGCAACTAGAACAAAAGAACAGGAAAAAAATCTTGATGTTATTATCCCGGCAACATCTTCAGAGCTTCTGATATAAATGAACTAAAGGTTCTAAAATTGTCATTTGAATTATGCCTTTCATCTCCCCATGGTTTTTAGCGAAGCAGTTCAGCTCAAGTCTCTGGTGAATGTTTTTTCTTCCCCTGTTTGCATTTCTGAACAAGCGCCATAGCTGTAATGAATTCTATTATTTTAAAACCAATTACTGTTAGTTGGAAGCTTTTTCACCGCCACTGTCGTGCTCTCTGAGGAATAGTGCTGTTGCAGTGTCGACTGCACTCAAACCCTGATGGTGTTTCTTCCTATTTCCCTAACCACCCATACTAATGTGCTCTTTCTGGTGTGTACAGTATCTTCTCTGTACACAGTAGGAGACATATTAAGCAAAGAGAAAGGAATCAGCACAAAGAGGAATCCCTGACAAATGTAAATTCCACTGGAATACAGTTTTTGCCAGGATTTTAAGGTATTGATATCATTGCGATGCAAAAATATTTTTTAGTATTTAGACTGAAAAGGTATGACCATGCAAGAGCACGAAGGATAACATAAATTTCGAATGAGGAATTTTAGTTACAAAATTCAGTATTAAACTTATTTTAATTTTTTGCTGTCGTAAGAGTTAAATGTATGGCATGCACGCACGCACGCTTGCACGCACACACACACACACACACACACACACACACCTCCCTCGGGATTAATAAAGTCTAATCTAATCTCGGCGCTAATGCTGATTAGAAATTTTGAAAGGTTTTTCATCGTTTTCATTTCTTTATTATATGTGATTAATGCTTCAGAGGTCCAACAATGAGGTATCATTTAAACTTACGTGAGACCACACAGTCTTCTTTGTTCATAGTAATTATATTTATTCATGATCACCAAAGACTTGTGCAGACACTTTTACAGGGACTATTAGGAAGTTCCTTTTTGACTCTGCTCTCTATTATTTTCTTTTCTATGCTAAGAACTAATTGGATCCTGCTTCCATGCTTAGGCAGTGTTTGGAGGTGTATCTTTTTGTTCTCCTCTTTTTTTCATCCCGTAATAGAGCCGCATGCATGCAGTCACTTGAATAACCAGTGTGCTACTTTACGTCAGGTACTTGGAAGTTGTGACAAACTTCACAAGAGTGTGTGTTCTGCATTCCAAACCTGCATCAACTCCCCCAAAAAATATGTACAAAGTTTGTTCCCAAATGCACACGGACTGAAAATAGGAAAGGAGGGGGGGTAGTGGTGGTGCAGGAGGAGATATTAGACACGTTCACTCATTAAAAGCCAGCAACTCATTCTGCTCTAAAGATTGATTTATAGCTTATTTAATAAGCTGAAAGGTTACCTCAAAACAGATTTTCTCCATAATTGACCAATTTAGTGCCGCTCGATAAGCATTCATGTCAAGCTGAGATTTTGAGGTATATCTGCCTCCCACTCCCATTCGTTCCCGCTCATTCATTACCACTATTATTACTCTGCCATGATTAGTTATCAGAGGAGATGTGAAATATTCAACATGTTGTTTTTTGGATGTTAACCGGGTGGGGTCCAAACCTGGGCACAATAGCTGCAGCATTAGTTAGCATCACTGAATGTTCCCCTAATTACCTCACTTTGCCCAGCAGCTGTCTGCTATTAGGGTCCTTTGTTCCAGATGTTATCTCATTAGAATAGCATTGATCATCCTAATGACTCTGGGAGAGATTATTGGTCCACATTAGCGTGACCCGGTTGCCCCCCCTCCTTCCCCGAGGTCAACCGACAACAGCTCCATCCATCCATATGTTCAGCTGACAGTTTGAGTATTGTGGTCATTTTCTGTAGCCGTTGTAAAGTGTATATAAAATGCCAGCAGAAACGACTCAGAATGGTGTTGCATGGTCGTTGTAAAGAGTGCAATTTGTGAGCATTAGACCTATTTATGGTGTTTGTCAGCAGACCAATGCTTCGTGCACATGGTTCCCTGATTTGTGAGTTGACATGTCTTTGCACACATGGCTTTTTTTAATTAATTATTTTTTTTACATGAATGGATAGTTTGGGTTTGAACTGCTTGTTTTTGTTTGCCTCATATTGCGCTGCAGTTTGAGAGAGTGAATGTTATTGGTTTGCCGACCAGTTACCTTGCCCGCGAAAGCAGGGGTTTTTCGGCGCAAGGGTATTTACCATTGTGCTCGTGCATTCAAAGCTTCTAATCGAAGTGTGAGTCAGTATTCACTGGTGATATTGAGAGGCCCCATTCATATTATCCTTAACCCATGGCTCTCATTTCATGCGTGTGTGTTTATTGGAGTGCTTCACGTGTATGCGCACGACTCGATTTAGTTTGGCTTTTTCCAGTGGATGTGAGGCTGTGATAGGAAGAGAGGGAGCATTTGATTCCTGATCTCACACTCCGGCGTTGGTCTTGACTTCTTTTTTTTTTTCTTTTTTTTCTCCTTGTGGGCAGACAAGGCTTTGCCAGGGCATCACTGACAGCTAAGAAGCAAGCAGTTCCCTCCCTTGCCACAACAAGCACAGAAGTACACAGAAATCTGTGTGTTTCATCCCTGTTGTTTCCCCTTTCTGCTGGTTTTGAAGCTGGCCATCTGAGAATTCTGCGAAGCCATTGAGGGATTTTACAAGGGGATTTTTACACCCAGATGGGGCAAAGAGGAAGACAGTTGGAAGGAGGTAGAGAGAGAAGGAAGGTGGCGGGATTAGGGGAGTGTGGAAAAGGAAAGATGGTTATCAAGGACTCTCTGAGGCAAAGCGATGGAGGGAAGGGAGTTCAAGACAGGGAAAAGTGATATGCCTAATTACACTCTCCTGGCTGTCCCTTCCTCTCAGTAGGCAGCTGTATAAGCAATCCTGACTTGACCAGTTCCTTCATACTGTGGGGTAAACCTGCCACATTGTGCCTCTGTGGTCAGCTAATTTCCAAAATAACTCTTCGGGATGTTTCCTCCCCCCTCCACGTGAACACCTTTTGTATTAACTTGGTGCCTCTGCTTTACACTTTAGACTCAGATGTGTTGTAAAACAATCGCGCTTAATTGCATCCATCTCAGTGGTTCAGCCTTCAAGTTTTCAGGCTCCACGGCCTAATGAAAACGGTGAGGCATCAGTTTAATTATAATGTACTCGCCTCTTATCGAGGAGAGATTGTTTTTATTTGGAGCCTTAATGAATTTCTCATCAGTTTGTTATTAACATTGTGCTATCTGGGGCTCAAGTGGGGAAGCAGCCAATTACATGGCTTTGTTCTCCCTGATGGACAAGAATTTGTGCCTCCGCTGAGAGAAAAATAACTTGCAAAACTGCTAAGGGAATAAACGGCTCCAGATTTCTTCAACATCTCTCGCCTGAAAGTCTTCTGTTCCACGTAAAAGTGGAGATGAGTTGGTATAGAAAACATACTTCTGCTTGTATCAGCCAGGTGTGCTTTTCTTGTAACAACTGCCTCATCAATGGATCAAATTTCTTGAGAACGATGATGGCTGGCAGCTGCATTAATGACTTAATTTAGGGAAAGAGCATCAAAGCAACACTGACAGTGTTATGGATGGACTGCTTAGTCAGCTGCATATATCAGCACACTTACAAAATTTACTGTTCTCTGTTTCTGATGCCAGCTTTGCGCACTGCACACGCTGACTCGCCTGGCCTCAGGTGGGAACAGAGGGAACGGGAGCGCTACCAGTGTGCAATGATGATTTCACATCTTTACCTTTCACCCCGGCCAGTCATGGCGTAACTTTCTTAACCCAGCATGCATTTGGAGCTAATCTGTTGGGATATGAAAGGAGAACCATGATGTGTGTGGCCTTGTTATTTCCCTTTGTTCACAAAACACTTCCCCAGTTTATTGCATTTTACGGTTGAGGGGCTTGATCACTAGCATTATGGCTTTGTAAATGGGAGTCAATAAATTACCCTCTGATTAAAGACGATGCCCTCACTTTAGGTGTGAGAGCCATTCGCCATGCATGGTTAGCATGAATCTTTTGTGTGTACTACTTTAATCACAATAATTCCTCTTTCATTTTTGCTGCCTTCACCTCCATCACTCTGTGGCTCATCTCCGACAGTTGAACACGGCATGGACATTTTTATTAGTGAGTTCTGGCATGCTTTGTTTTTTAGTGGGGAATCAGAGTTTTCACATGCATTTAAATGAGTGTTTTAGCCCTCTCGGCATGATAAAAAAAAAAAAAAAAATCTCTAAAACAGACATGTTGTTCCACTTAAGAGTGAAGGTGCTCACTTATGCTTTTTTTTTTAACACCTCCAAGGTTTGATTTTAATTTTCAAGATCTTCATATCAGTCAGGGTATAAAAACACTACAGTTTCAAAGTATTTTCTCCAAAAGGGAAAAAGCCACACACACATCAAATTTTAAATGGAACATTTTTTTTTTTTAAACTACAGGTATTATTAGTCACATTTTTTGTAAATTTTCATCAACAAAAATGTGACCTTGCTCTTAAGTGCATAGACATGTTGCAAACTAATTAAAACTGTTCAAATTGTGGGCAAGCTGGAATTAGCTCTACCTAATGATCATCTTTTTACTTTATTTTGTAAAATCAAAATGTTTTTTCTCAATTTCTCTTTTTATTCCACAAAGTAATTCTGTGTATTTTATTTATTTTGGTGAGGTCAAATACAAATGTTTTCAAGTCCCAAACACTTCCCAAAGTTTTCGTTTGCTTAGTTATGTGAAGCTTGCTTTTTTTAATTAATGATGGTCTTGATCTTATTCATTGATGCAGCTCCTCAATGAAAACATGAAGTGGAGTTTTGGGGATTTGGGAAAAAAAAAACCCAGCGATGTGGTAAATAACAAGACAGATGGTCCAAATCTGTTGACAGAAGCTTCGCGCATGGCAACAAGGGAGGAGAACTGAACTGCTATCCTGCTGACCCCATGGTTTTTTTTTTGAGGGGGGGCAAAACACACACACACACACACACACACACACACACACACACACACACACACACACACACACACACACACACACA
>JASSRZ010000049.1:12335227-12353493 GCA_032164315.1 Malacoctenus gilli | reverse complement strand
ACACACACACACACACACACACACACACACACACACACACACACACACACACACACACACACACACACACAGCCAGTTCCCCAGCCCACGGGTTTGTTTCATGCATGTTCAAACTTTAGTCACACTGATTGATACACTATGGGATAGCCTAAAGCCTCATTTCCTCATTTTCATATGAAAAAACCAAGTTCATCAAAGCTCTGAAGAATTGTTGCCTGTCATGAGACCGAGGAACCAGAAGTGAAATAATTATTCGATGCCCCCCGTGTCCACCCATGTCCTTCGCTCTATGTTCTTTTATGAATGGAAACATCAAATATCAAAGTTGAGTCAAATCTGTTATTTTGAATCAGACATCTTTTATTGACTCCTTCAGACTTGTTCGGGACATGTTGGAACTCAGTGATTGCTGCATAAGCACCCCGCTGAAATGTATAAAAATACAAAGGGTCAAACTGGAATTCGGAACAACATCTGAGGACATGACATCGTGAGGGAGCCTTGCTTTGCTATGTAAGATGCTCTTTGTGTGGTTTCTGGTCAATTGCCAAAGATAATCATCAGTCTGGATGTATTTTCAGCTTCTGCAGCATTCAAGTATGATGGCTTTGACACTTTGACAGATTGATTGCATAGTGTTTTGTTTTCTCGATGGCTACAGCAACACAAAGTGTCGGTGTGCAGCACAAGCGCCCAGCCTCGGTCGAAACTCGTCTCCCAGGTTTACATCCTACCCCCTCAGTCTGGATTAGCCCGACTGCTGGAGGAGGATGAGTGGAGGGAGTCGGGAGGATAATGAGGGCATGGGGTGGGCCCAGGGGCAGCCAGCAGGTCCCAGCTAGGTGGATCTGCCTGTGGTGCTAAGCCTCTTAACTCACTCCATCCTCGCTCGCATTCGCAACCCTGGTACATCACCAAACGACTGGTTCATACACATGTGTGTAAAGTGAAAAGGTCCCTGCAACGGTCACACGTGTGTTTCCAGAGGCCACTTCATAATCTTCTTGAGAGTTTGAGTGGATAGGAACCTCAGGGAAGGGGGAGTCATGTGACGATGGAGCATGTTTCATTAAACTACCCACAACACTTATTGTAGTCCTGAGTCCGTGATATAATGGGATTTAAGCTCATCTACATTTCAAATGGGATAAAGATACCTTAAAGAAATTAGGCTTATCAAGTCTTAAGTGGTGTGTTTCTTCAGCACCTTGGACAGCGTTTCTTTCCACATTATAAAGCTGAGAAAGAGTTCTCCTTTCTGCTTCTTTTTACAAATTCAACCCGTTTCCTTAATAGATTTGGTTCAGTCTTGTTGAAGGGGTCAAAGCTTAACGACGTCACACCTTACAGTGTGTCAACACATTGAAGCATGAGAATGTACTGCTTATTTATGTTAGTAGAGACTGTGGGGCCTTGAAAAGCTTGGAAAAAATCCACTTTGGACAAAAGAAAATTTTCGTGGGCACATTTGAGAATATTGTGTGGTGTACATTTTGGAGGTGGTAAAAGTTAATGTTGTACTTGTGTTCAATTGCTGCGTTTCAGTAACAAAAGAAGTACCTAATATTATACTCGATTCATGAACAGCTTAGATGGGAGATGATGAAACTGCTGGAAAAATCCAAAGTAAAATCTGCCCCAATGAAAAGAAGGTAGTTACAGTAACGAAAGCATCGGAAGAAAAACAAAGTGTGATCGTGCTCCTTCGGTCTTCACTGAATGCAACTTTGTGTGTGACATTTTGTTTGACTCTTAGACTTTGGTTTGACACTTGCAGTTATACCACAAATGAGGATAAACTGTGATTTATGCTTTTAAAAATCAAATCAGCCTGACAAAAAGTGGGTCTAGTGGGTCTCGGTTCTCCTTTTAAGGTGAGTTGTTAAACAGTTCCGGCAAAGAAGAATTTCCTCTCTCAAAACTTTGCAGATTAATTCAATTAAATGATCGGACTCAAATAGGTTAAATGATTCAATATTTCAGGAAGATGAAAGACTTGAGAAGTCAGGGAAATAAATGCACTTTTTTTTGTCTCAGAACTTTGCTTTGCCTCTCTCCTCACATATTAATCATCTCACACCCACACCCACAGATTTATCTTCACCACTTCTGGGTTGTATCTTCTCTGCATGTTGAGTACTTTTCCTTTTGATATTTTAAATACGCGTTTCTGGTACTACTACATAATTTCACTTAAGTGGAGATTTTGAATGCAATTCTTTTACCTGACGTTAGTGAGAGATAATTGCATTTATTTTATCTAAAGGTTCTTCTTTCCCCAACGCTGATTATAGGTTGAGCCTAAGCTCACTCGAAACGTGTGAGGTAAGTGCTCCAAAAGCAGTGAAAACTGTGTGGCTATATTGCCAGAAATAATGTGCTTTAAGTCATTAAATTACACACGACTTAATGATTGTTTTAAATTATACAATTAGGATCGAAGGTGGCTGTCTATTGGCTTTTGGCCATGAAGTGATAGGTACTAAATTAGGTTGGAAGACATTAATGCATCTGCAGCTGAAAAGTCGCCCCGGTAAGTCCTATCAACGAGCTGTCAGACGTAAGTGAGATATAAGATGGCTTAGTTTGCAGTCTCAAATTGTTAATAAGTGGCAAGCATCATGATTGAACTCTCAGGTTTGGTGTAGGGGTGGGAGGGTGGGGTTGGTGGTGGTGGTGGTGGTGGGGGGTTCATTAGGAAGGAGCCAGAGGTACAAACGGTAGTGTTGTCTGCACATTGCCACACACACTGCGTTCTGATGTTGTGACATATGTCAGAGGACAGATTGATGCTCCGCATAAATGCTGTTATAAGTTACAGCACAGGCATGTGGAGATGTTTGTTGTCATCCGTTGCTCTGTTTCCGCTCCAAGCTGAGAACCGGTGTATATCCAGTGTTGTTTATTTGCTGTCACCGGCTTCCACCTTGCACTAGATTTAACAGATATAGATTGAGTCTTGCTCATCAAATTAAATGCTGCCCCCTCAGACACCCACACCCTTCTCCCCCTTATCTCTCTTTGTGCCTCAGTGTTTTGCTCTCTCTCAGCTGAAAGTGATGCACCTTCGCTCGGATATTTTGACCCTGCATTTCCTGGGGGTTTTTCGTGCCTAACTTTGATCTGCTGGGAAAAAAATAAAAGTAGTTTTTCACCATCAATTAAACTCTCAACTCCAAGGTTTGTCTGAGCCTATTTGTCCAAAATTAAGTCATCACACCAGCATACAGGGATGCAAATTATTTGCTTTTTTCCACTGATCTCCCTGAAAATGCTGATCTGCATGAGGTTACTGATGAAGAGTGGTGTTTGTCACCATTGACATTTCAGAAACTTAGCAAGCGCAGTGATAAACACCTTTGTTTGAGGGCACACTTCCAACTTCCATTCCGCTGTTGTTAAAGTCCTTCCGTTGTCCACTATGAGAACCCCTTCACCATTAAAACTCCCACAACGTTGAGATACAACATCTGTTTATCTCCTTCTCAAACAAAACTTGGCAACCTCATAATGATGTGGGAGAGCTGTTGTCACCGATAAGCTGCAAAATAGTGTCAGCAGTTATCGATCTGCATTTAAGATATTGATTAGTTAAGGAATTTGTAAAGAAAATAAGTTGAAATATATTTGCTATCATTCATATATATATATATATATATATATGATATATATGAAGATGTTTGTGGTACAGTGGGTGCAGTGGTGCTCCAGGTACTGAGTAGATGTCTGTCATTCTCCTGCTTTAGTCCCGCCTCTATAAATAGAAGTCTCAGTGCGCAGCAATTCCTGAGGGGTTTTGCACTTGTTCTGCCACCCTTTTTTACCCTTTTTTTTTAATTCCCTCTGATAAATAGAAAGACAGCCAGAGAGAGAGGAGTAGAGGAAAGTATCAAACAACCATATTAGAATGCAAGATCGTCACTGAAGAGTAATTCACTCTGAAGCTTATCGCCCATATGTACGCCTCACAGGAGTGGTTATTGCTAAAAGGGTTGACATTGTTTATCCCTCACCTTTCCTCTGAGATGTGGCTTCTCATGTTTGCACTGCTCAATGTGTTCTGTATCTGTCCTTCCTCTTTTCAGCAATGTTTTTAGGAGACTCAAATGAAGCACCTTGACAAGCTCTTAGCAAGAAAAATAGTTTTCATGTCAACATCCCGGATTATTTATTTTGAGTTTAGAGTTGCACAATAACCATCCGACAAGGACCCTTCAAAAAGTCAGAAGATTTTAGTTTTTTCGGTGTTTGAGTGGGCCTCCCTGCTTGTTTATGTGTTGTACAGGCATGAGTGTGAGGCAGATTTTGGTTTTCACAACTTTTACTTGTGTCATTCACAGTCAGACAGCATCACGTATTGAGCTTCAATACCATGTCACTGCTGAGTGTGACAGTTTGAGGGTGGATGGTGGTTTTGACACTTAGAATTAGGGAGGGGGGAAGCAACCAAATCAGGAGGTGAAACAGGGGCTCTCTGCAGGAGATGCACAAGGTTGCTGCCACACTCAAGTGTTGCTTCGACAGCTCGACATGCCATATGGTGTGGAGGAGTATAGGTTAACAACATTTAGTGTGTCATCCTAATGTCCAAACAACAGAAGAAAGGCTGTTAACAAAGTGACAATCTTACTTGATATTCGAAGTTCTTTTTTTTTTTTTTTAGATTGGAGTACACTCTTGAACTGACGGGCAAAAGAGCCTGATGGCAGTTGCAAAATTACATATAAAAGTCATTGAGAGCGTTACTGTAAGAAAAAGCGGATCAATGATATTTCTATCAACTCTATCTAATGTTCAATACGATCTGCACTTTTAGGAAGAGAAATGATTAGCTTACTGCTGTTAACGTCTGGGAGAACTTGGTGTAGGTTTTAGATCAAAGTGATTTTTATCTGCATTAATCTTGTGGTGAACAGTATAATGTGTTGACTGCATCGCTTGATGAACCTCCTCGCAGAATGATTATTTAAAAATATTTGGTTAGGTCATTAAAAAGTCAAAATCGTTCAAATCACATTTACTCGCTCCGGCAAAGTGTCCTTAACAACCCAGCATCAAGTCTTAATTAGCAATAGTGCACTCAAATTAACTAAACTATGGCTTTGCTTATTTACAACATTAGTATTATTAAATAGCCCGCTAAATTGAAAACATGTGGTGACGCATAATTTTGCGGCCATGATGGTAATTTGCGGTAGGCTTTGAAAGTCAACCCCCAAATCTAAATAATGAAATTTGCAGAGTGCTTGCCTTCCAAATAATTACCATCAAGTGGGACGTGACGGCAGGAGGCTCCAAGGGGCTGATGGGAGCTCATCAGGGAGGCCAGCCATTTACTCCAATCGACACAAAAAGAGGCTGCTCTCCCTCAGGTCCTCCTACCCACACCCTGAGATGCTGACTGTGGGGTACTGCTAATTAACTCAATGGAGATGAGGTTTCCTGCCACAGTTGTCTTAAACAGTGCTCAGGTGGGCCTGCACTCTTATCTGGCTTGAAGCCAGTCTGTCTGGCTTTTTTTTCTCCTTCCCTCCCCTCTTTTCCTGTTCCTGTTTCCACTCTGGTCTTTCAGACTCGCTTCCCACTCGGAAGAATCCGTTCCGTGTATTTGTGCCAGTGCTTAACGTTTCCTGTTTGCTCTTTATTGTTTCTGTTTTTTCTAAAAGTCTGAACATATATTCATGGATACGATACAGTTTAATAACTCCAAAATAACCACCTCTGAAGGATGATTAATGCACCTCCTTGTACTTAGCCACAGCTGCCTTTATGCTTCTCATAACTTTGTCTCTGGCAATTCTGTGATAATAATTCCTTCCTTTATTGCTTCTTATTATTCACTCCAGGGTAACTTGTAGTGAGACTTTTTTCCTCCCATGAGCTAATTGTCTTTGTAAGGACTTAAAGTAGCTGTGACCTGACCATGAAGCAGGGAGGCAGGGATGGTAATTACTGAGAGGAGTGCTTTTTTCAATGAGGAAAAGACAATGGAGACACCATCAATAAGGACAAACTTTCCTCAACCCTCTCGCCACACACTCTGTAATGAAGACCTTTGCTATTGGCTTAGATGGATGAGGGCAGCTCTCCGAGAGCGAGTGAGCGAGCAGGAGGCAGGTGGATGTTTGTTTAGGGCCAGCTCATGTTGGATATATTGGAATGGGAGCGAGCCCGTTGGATAGAAAGGCGCATTAAGACCAGGGTGATTAAGGAACAGAGTTGATGGAAAACGAAGTACTATTGACAGGGCTTCGTCTTCCCCTGGTCTCCCTTGTGCCCACATTGATGCCCCTGTCTAGCCTCCTCCAGGCTAAGCTACCCGACTGGATTCAAAAAACTTAAGAGGGATTGATTGTTCTGCAGCAATTTTCTATGCAAGCCCAGGCCAACAGATCGATAGCTCAGGTTTCAGGAGTGGTGGTCTTATGTGTATATTACTGTTAATCATTACTTCCCTCCTGTTCCCAAGCACTGATGAGCAGGACCATAGTGTGCGCATATTATCTTTGGTGCCAGCTTTCATATGGTTTCCTGCACGGCCGTGTTCTGTCTGGCAACGCACATACGACACTGGGGGTTTTACATTGCTGTGCACATGTACACAGACGTATGCAGCCCACCCCCAACTTCAGCCCTCCTTTTTTTCCCCTCCTGTTCAGTATAGACAAGAATAACAACTGTTACATGTTCATGCATATACTTATCATGTACTTTTTATCAAACGCTCACATGCGGATACACACGAATGCGCGTACACGCACGAGCCTTAAAATTCAGTGGGAGATGCTCCTGCGTGGAATACAGAGCCAATGCTCCTGACTTGAAAGCCTCTCGGCTGCCTCAGATGTGACATCAGCTTGTTCTGTCTCTTGCTCTCCCCCTCCTTCCCCGGCTCCCTTCCTCTTTCCTATCCTCTTTCATCAGCTGAGCCCATCTTTTGACACTTCAGAAGGTGTTCCTCACATGCCTGTCACCTCTCCCCTCCTCCACTAACACTTTCTTCCCAGCTCTCTATCGAGAGCATGCGTCTCTGTCTGAAACTTATGTACTTTGTAGAGTTAACGCTTTGGCGTTTGCGTCACCTTGAAGTTGGTAAGTGGTACTGAGCGGAGAGACCGATCTTTGGTGTTTAAAGAAAGAGGAGCTCTGAAACGTTCTGTGTTACTATGGCATGGTGAGCAGGTAGACATCACACCTAAGAAGAGGGGAGGGAAATAACTGTTTCACCTTTGTATCCACGCTTCTTTGCAACTCCGAACAACAGACTGACGAAGGTTGAAGGTTGAGGACTTCAGGCTCTCCTTTCTGTGAAAAAAACAATCCTATTGTGCTCTGTGGGTCTTCGTGTATTCTTTTTACTGTCACCTTTATGCATTTATGTTAAAGGAATCAGCAAACAACTTCCTTTCCAGATGCATGATCACTTGAAACTGTCTGCACGGGGATGCGAGAGAGCGTACAAGAAATATCGTCAGGAGACTTGTGCCAAGCATGTTAAGTTAGTTTTACTTATACACATTCATAATTAATGTATTTTCCTGTGCTTGAACCATCATGTATTTCCCACTGAGACTGTGTACATCTATGTAAACACACTGGCGTGTGGGCTGCGTTGTGTTCACTCCCACATGCCTACTGAGGAGCAGCTTGGCTCAGGCTCACAGGGAGCATGTTACCTACCAGTATGGCTGGAGGTTGTCTTTGGCACTGAATAACTCTCTGATGCGTGTCGCTGCTGCAATATACTCAGTGTTATGGGGTGGGTTTTTTTCACTTTTTTCGTACCTTCATATACACCAGCAACTATTAGTGCTCTTATATGTGCACTTGGATATGGACCTGCCCTGGTAAACAGACCTTCACTCATACCAAATTTTTTCTCGCAACGTGTGCGCAGTACAGAAGCGCTTCACACTGTAAGTAATATTCATCCATCCACACATCGGGGAGGACAGCTGCTGTATGAGGTCCTTTGGCACCACTGAAATCACGCTAGGTTTCAGTTTCAAAGGCACTTTGACATACAAACGGGGCAAGATGGAGGTGGAAACGCCACCTTCGGAAAGGCAGCCTATAAGATGAGCCACTGTGGCACAGTCAGCATGTATTCCGTCGCGTGCAGTTTGTATCTGAAGCAGTTCCCAGGAAAGCAAAAACAAAATTGGGAATATTAAAGGGAAATCGTGCCTCATTCACAAACAACTTTTTGGATTTTTTGGAAGTTTTGATTAAAGATTCTTCAGGAGACATTGGTGAATGACTCTGACTGTGAGTAGTTCCTCAGTTTGTGAGCTTAAAAGGGAAAATGATGCTTTCTGAAGCTCATCGTGCACAGATCTGTGTCTGTCATTTGGGATGATCATCATCATTTTCTGCCCGATCTCCCATGTCACGAGGTATCATTAGCAGTGTTCACAAACATATATACCGCCATGTTTTGCTCGGAAGACATTGGTTGTCTTCCGAGTGAATGGCAGAATCCATGGTGTGACATGTGATCAGTTCTTTGTGACATCAGATCATGGCAGGAACAGGTTAAATGAACAAAATTCCCTCACAACCATTTTCCTCTGAGTCTCAGTATCCGGTCCTCACCTAAAGAGACATCATTGGCTCAAGTGGCCTTTCAGCACTGTTTCCCTCATAGTCAGTCTCAATGTAGTAGAGGCAGGGTTCCATTTCCATGGTATTATCCTCTCCCCATGTAAAACCATAGCTTCTATCGAGTCCTAATCCCCAGCATGGGGAGAGAGGGCATTTTAGATTTATTAGGTTTTTTTTGCACAAAGCTAAAGAAAGCCCTAGGAATGCAGTTCGTGCCACGCTGAGATGAGTATGTGCAATGCACACAGACACAATAGGATTTCGGCTGGTCGAGTATAAGAGAGAGAGGGAGGATAGACATGGGGGGGGGGGGGGGGGTAAAGTTTTACCGGGATGCCGGAATGTTCTATTCTCTAAAAGCTTTACTTCATTATCAAGTGAATTTATTATTCCCTGGAGTAATACTAACATTAAATGAAGCTTTTTTTAATATTCTGGTTGGACACGCCGCTGCTGCTGGTCATTTGAGCTTTGGGGAAGGCAGGCACGGAGGAGAAAGCAAAGCAGCTCCAAATATGTCCAGGGATTTTCTGCTCCTCTGAATTTAGATATTCCTCTGAAGAGGAGAGAGCCGTGTTTGGTGTTTTTCTGTTTTTATGACTATTGTCTGTTGCTTTTTGTTTTGTTCAGTGAACAATGGCCCAATGCCATCTTTTTCTGTCTGGGTTCAATAAACACTTCCTCGACATTATTCTCAGGCATCAAGCCAGACCAGGGCTGGGGAATCACTCTTTTATTAGAAAACATGAATCTTGTCACTGGGATGCCTAAGGAATATTGATGGTGGTTGCAGTTTGGATGGCATTTGCAGATAAAGTGGAGCTTAATATTCAAAATTATCATAGTGTTATCTATGACATTCTTCAAGTAGCGCCTAGTTCTTATCGATTTGGTGCCCGTTTCAGAAACCAAAGAATTAATTAAAGCTACAGATCGATTTTTAAGATAGCACATTTTTTTTTGTGCAGCCTCTCTGATGCCACATCTTCTTGGATATGATGAATGTTTCGAGGACGGCTGTGAGAATATTCGGGGCCTCATGGATGGCCAAGTTAAGACAAAACTTTTGTTCTTTGGAGTTTGCCGGAGCGAATTGTGTTCAGCTTGTGACTTGGCAAAACCTCATTGTGTCATGAGAATGAATTCAATGAGTCCTTTTACAAATTAGATTTAGAGTCATTTGAATAATGGTGCTTCCAAAAAGGAAGCGATATCGCTTGCCATCAGTTCGTGTATTAGACAGGAGAGAGTGATTTTGTTGCTCATTGTCATTTCCTTGATTTTCACCCTTGCAGTTGAACTCCTTTTAAACCACGCTCTTCTCGAAACATTTCTCCTTCCTTGTTAATCTGTCATTGATGGATTTCAGTTTGTCCTTTTATGTGCTATAACTGACAAACCAAGCTTTTCGGCACCCTTAATCTCACTTTGATGAATTAGTTTGTCTTTTCCTCTTTGCCATAATAGACGCATCAAGTTCTTGAACAAAAAAACAGTTCTCCCTGCTCTACAATTGAGTCAGTTAAATAGACATCATTTTCCTCTGACAAGTTAATGCTTTGTTTTGCTGTTTATGGGGTGTCATGCGGGCACAATGAGTAAATTATTGTCACTGCTGTCAGAGGTATTAAATTTCCAAAAGTTCTCTGCGAGAAGCAGTCGCCTAATTTTGTGAGTTGCGTGGCCTGTCTTTAGGCCTGATGCCTGCGCTTGTTTATGGCACAGCCTTCCCAAATTGGAGCAAATTAAGATCCTCATTATTTTATTTGCCGGATGCAGGGTTTTTAATGGTCTTTCAACAAATTAAATAACCCCGGGGCATGGGCAGGATTAATTAGATAATAAGAATAACATCTCTTTTCATCTTTTTTTTTTTCTTTCTTCCTCGATAGATAATGTCTTGATGGTTTCTGGGATGGAATAGACCTTTTGTTTTAACTGCGGATTGGAGTGCGAATCAATGCGGCAGAAAATCTACTAATTATTTACAGAGAACCAGGAAAGACTCATTTTTTTCAAGGAACCTTAGGGATAGTGGCCACCTGCTTGTGTCTCTTAGTAAGCTGCTAGGAGAGAACAAATTGTTGCTTATTACCTCATTTTTTTTTTTAACCAAGAATATCAAATAGTGCAAATTATTCGCAACTGATCTGATAATTTAATAATCCCTTTATGTATGCTAAAATAAGAGGAAAAAAAAAGAATGTGATTGTCGTATATTTCGTATATTGCTCCTCGCTGGAAATCAAGCAAGTGGATTCGGACACATTGTCAGAAATGACCCAAAAATGTAGCCGTTCTGAACTGCTTTCCTGCTCTTTGACACTGTGTTGTCTGATTGCCTCTTTCAGCCAATGTGGCTTGGCTTCTCTCGGGTGTCGAGCCAATGAACCTCTCAGTGTGTAGTATTGGGCTGTTATCCAGTTCCTGCCGAAGGGACTGATAAAGTTATTGGCATTGGCAGACAGATAGTCAGATCTCCTGGTACTCACTGCATCTAGGGACGTTCTCGGTGACTAATTTCCCTCTCGACTTAACTAAATTTTTAATTAATCCTAATACTATTCAACTAGACAAAAAAATTAGGGGGAACAACACAGAAACAGGTAAAACTTCTAACAATCAGCAGTGTGATGCAATTAACAACCTGCTTCAAAGAGCAGATAGCTTACATGTACAGAAACGCCGAAATTAACATGCCAACACGATCAGGTGAAAGACGTGAATGCTGTTGATAATTAACAAATCTAGGTGCTGATTAAAGACGGCACAGCAGGTGCCGTCACGATGAGATTTCATCGTGAAAAATCACGTTTTTTACGGACCGCCACACTGTCACCAGCGGCGTGAAAGCGAATGAGTAGGTAGGAGCAACAGGATGCGGCTTTGATGCAAAGCTGCTCGCGAAGGACGGCGCGAGTTCCAACAAGTCAACACGATGAGAGTTGATGCTCTCGTTTGAATTCAACAAGCGAGCTGCCACAAAGCATGCTGGGAATGTTTAAAATTGTACCTGACAACATTTTAATTTACAAATCTTTTCTGTTTATTTTTGATATTATTCAAACCGTAGTTTTATTGCCCGATCATCCTAATGTATTGATTAGATGATGCACAGAGAGTCTCCTGCTTTGCACAGTCTTAAAGATTTCAAGTACTACCATCAACAGCTCAAACTTTAAGCAGAACAGAAGTTGTGCTTTTCCCCTAAAATGACGCAAGACTATAATTGCTGGTATTGATTGCATGTGGTGTTTTGATATGGTGGGTTAGATATTTAGGCTGGTTTAAAGAATTGAGTTCTTGCCCTCAGTGCTGGACTCGTGTTGTTCCCGAAGAGACACTGAATCCTCCATTAAGGAAATCTGGTTTATGGATCCATCTCCATCATGTTTGTTTCAATTACGTGGTGTTTGCTGCTTGCTGCTGTTACCGCTGAAACATTTCTTTGGATCTCTTCATTTTTCTCCTCTTCTTTTGCTGTATGTCTCCTCGCAGCGTATGTGTGTTTTTTCTGCCCCTTCACTTGAACAAAATCATTTTCATCTCAATTTTGTCCTGTCTGTTTTCCTTCTGCTTCCTTTATCAGCCTCCTCCCTCTCCTGACCTTGTGTCACTCCCCTCATTTCCTGCCTCGCTTGCTTTTTGTCTGTTGCGAATCAGCCAGAACATTTCATGCCACCAAACACCTTGTTTCCCAACATTTATCTGACTTTTCAATGGTAAGGTGTACCTGAGGGGATGGTGTTGGTGGCAGAATATCATTAGGTCTTGTTTGGATTTTTTGTCATCCCTTACATAGAGTGGCTTGCTTTGTTTCCTCAGACACCGGAGGATCTTAACTTTTAAATACTGCTCCCTTCAAAAGGTACCTGTCCGATCTGTACTTTGTGAGATTTAGATGCAGTCTTTAGCACAAATACAAAGAGAAACGGGAACCAGTTGATGATCAGTTCTGTCGGGAAAAAGCCATTGCGCACTGATCAAATCTGTTTACAAGACAATTGACAATTGAAAGAGGCTGACTGTGATTTGAGGAGAACGTATGGATGAAATTAGCTCGCCTTTATTTCTTTTTTATATGCTAGTATATTTCCTTTGAATACCTAATGGAGTGAGAGCATTTCAAAAGCCTCATCAAAGCCATAGACTGAGTGAAGCATTTATGGGATGTTAGAGCGCTTTGCTTTGGCGAGCGGCGGTGCTGCATGATCTAATGATTGGAAGGATGCTCACTCAGAGCCATCGCATCCTCTGAAGTTGGAGCAAACATTTCACACTAGTTGCTGGAATAAAATGGTCGATTCATGCGGAAGACTGCTGCAAATGAAGGAGAGACGGATGCATGTGTCGGCCATGTCTGCAAGTGTGCACTTGATTGTACTGGATAAGGTAATCATGGGGGTGACAGTTTAATAGATGAGCAGAAGTTGTGAATAAAACACTTTAAAAGCTGCTACTGATGTGCCTGTAAGTCTGCCTGGTCGGATGTAGCCTCGCAGCTCTTGTTAATGGCCTCTTCACTGAGGGCACATTATTATTTGCAGGAGAGTAAAATGGTCCACATTTAAACTTGCTATTCTCTTACAGTGTTGGTGCAAGAAAAACTTCTCTGTAGCCTTGAATCGTCATTTTGTTGGGCCGTCTTCCTGGCGGTTGTATGTTACATATGTTCCAAATCCTCTGCTGGAACTTCAGCTGGCTTATGATTTGCACCTGATGTCTTTGCTTCCCCTCCAACTGACCCTTCAAAATGATTAAAATATACTCAAGTTTCCCAACAAAATTTTACTGTAGGGAAAACGAAATTCTAACGAACATTTCATCATCGTAATTGTTTCAGTCTTCTCTGAGGAGCATTTGAATACACAATAAGCTGTGACGGAGCGGCACGACGCGTTGCAGTTGATGAGCGAGCACCGGTGGCTTGCACTGAAATGCAGTTCAGTTTTGCTTGAAGGTGTGCTCCAGGCAAGAGTTAATTTCTTAAAATTAAACTAAGCATATTGGTACAGAGGTTTATGGTAATCTGACCAGTATGTCTCGGAGGCATTTCAGGAAAAAAAAAAAAAAAAATCCCAGCCTGTGGGAGAATATTAAGTGGCTGGTTGTTTTGTTATTAACTGGATTACTTTGCTCTGTGATGGGGGAACAGTCGGTGGAATCTGTGGGGTTGAGGTTCTGCTAGAGTTTGCATTTGAGTTTTTATCATCAACCTCACAGAGAGCGGAATGACGCTATGAAAGAGCTGTGAGCTGAGCTTTGCACCAACATGTCACCATCGTGACAAATCACCTCGGAGACATTTTTTCATGTTTAAAAAAAATCTACCTCCCTTTTCATTAAATACAACACAAAGAGGGACAAACATTGGTGGCAAAAAAAAAAACTGTCGACAGAGTTGGAAGGCTGCAAAACATTTGAATTCTCACAGCGGCAAACATCTCATTCACAAGCATAATCCCTGCTACAGCTTTTCTCACATGTTTTTTTTTTTCTTCTGTTGGGCTTAATGGTTTTAAATGAGAGACAACTACATTTATTTTTACCTGCATGCTAGCTTAACCAGTAGCATAATAGTCCAATTGTACTCCTTCTAAACCGTAAAGATACATATCATATCAAATTTAACACAATCACTTTTTTGCGCCTTTTGAAAACTCCAGAAATGTCAAAAAAACAAACAATTGAACACGTTTCTTTGGTTTTCCCAAGAAAGCTTGCAGTTACAACAAATGCTCTATTGGAGTGCTGTTTTCAGACGTGTGTATTGACTGGAAACAACAAAGCTTGAGGAAAAGTGTAAAAATGGCTCGTTGTTTGGCTGGGACCATAAAAGAAGTGGTCCAGTAACGACAGCAGACAAGAATTGCTTATCACTCCCTTCCGTTTGCTCTGCTTGGTTGGGGAAAGCCCACTTGCCTTTCACACAGTAAATAAAGTTTACTGGGCGGGTTCACTTTGCAGCTGATCCGACACCCATATGCGAGGTGAATCAGACATGATTTGTTCCATTTCTCATCCCCACTCAAAAGAAGTTGACTGTAAAGAGTAAATGGTCTCCACGTTGTTTAAAGTAGACAAAACAGACCTTGTGTGAATCCGCCCTGAAGCTTGTACTCAACAGTGCAGGTTCAAGTTTGTGCTGTGTTTTTAAGCCACCTGAAAACTCAGTAGTCTGATGAGCTCCTCCAACACACCGTCCCCATATTAAGTGGGGCGTTACATGAAATGGCCTTTTGCTAATGTGAAAGTTCAATTGTAACTATAAAATCTTCAAAAGTAAGACCATTTTGAACAGATGCTGTTTTCTGGATTGCACATTGCTTAATGTCACATCCCTCGTCTTTGTGTAGGGACATGAATTAATGGCAGAGCTCATAGGATGACCTTTATTCACCCACTTTGGTTTTTCCCTTTGGCAGCAGTGACTGAAAGATGGCTCAGGATGACGAGAGCTCCTTTTTAAAAGGGAGGCAGCTCTTGTGAACAGGACCGCGTGATGCTCATAGTCTTTCTTCCTGATGCACTTCAAAACAATACCTTCCTTTTCATTCTCAGGCACAGATTCAGTGTTGGTACCGGGAAACACCTAATGATTTATTAACTTTGACAGTATTTCGTAGGTTCAGTGGAGCACCAGTGGTGCAACATTGAATTAAATGTGGTATGTTTCTAAAATGACTACATCTGTAAACAGAGCAGCTCTGGGATGCTGTCCATATTTTTATATTTACTGGCCATGCAGAGTAGTCCACCAAGCATTGAAATATTCATCATTTCTTTCCTCTTTGTAGATCTTTTGCTTTTTTTTTGAGATGTTAAAAGGCCTCGAAATAGCGCAACCAACTTCTCTCTTTCCATCTTCCTCTGGTGCTCTCCTGTAAAGTGAAGGGACGCAAATGCACAGAAGTAAATATAGGCTAAGTGTTTACTGTTCAGAGCGGAATGATTTCGGTTGTTCAGCATCCATGTAAACACACCACGATCAACATCACAAGGGGAGGCTGAGAAAGCTCTATTTCTGTGCAGACCCTCACCAGGAATCTACATTGTAGAAGTGAAGGCTTTTTGTGTCCTGCCTCATGCTGGTTGAAAGATAGGGTTGAAATGGGATAAATAATCGATGAAGAAACAAAGTAGTTTTTCTTTTCTCTGCCTGTGTGGCAAAATTGTGATTTACACAATACGTTATCATGTTGGCCTTGTCTTAGCAGGAGGAGAGGAGAAGGGCGGGGGGCTTTTTTTTTTTATCAACTTTTATGCGAAAGTGATTCACTGCTTTATCAGCTGGCAAGTGTGCTGAGGTGCCTCATTATCAAACTTCCTTTTTAGAGACCACGATAACTCTTCTGGCTCCATTTTTTGCTTCCTACCTCAAGCTACGTGAGAACGAAGGCCTTAATTGATGTCACGATTGTTCACTCCCACATTCACGAGCACGAGTCGTGCTGAGAGGCTGATGAGCTACAGTAAGAATGAAAAAAGAAAAAAAATGATTGCAAAAGGGGCACCAATTTAAAAAAGCTCCAAAATCACACCTCAGTTAGCGAGGAATGAAAACTTTGTATGTTCTTGAGAGCGATGGAAACTGTGGGGGTGTGCGTGTGAGTGGGATGGAAGGGGCAATTTCCTCCTGCATTCTGCGAAAGGTTGCACGGAGAAAGCGGCGCTGGCCATATATATCCAGGTCAAAATTTATTCCCATTCAGAGGACCATTATTGTTGACCTTGCCTTGCCTTGGAAAGCCAAAGTAAACAGAGGCCTAATAAATCAACTTTAACAAGCCCAGTAGTCCTGGCTGGTGGAGCAGCCATGCAGGTCGGACACGCAGGGGTGGATTAATCCACACTACCTCCGCTCCACAGAGGGTACCTGTAGAGTCTGATTTGGCTGATAGTTTGTATGCAGACGCACAGGGACGTTTAATTGCTCCACTGAATGCATCTCCCCAGCCAATGTGTTTGTATTCACACTCGGGGCTGTGTTTGTGCGGGAGATACAGAGCAGTCAAAAGAGAGGATGCATAATCACACTCTTGTGCAGGATTTTCAGACTACACTAGAAATTTCATTACATGCTTACCTGGTGTTCCGGTCCAGGCAATATTTGTCGAGCAGATTGACTTGGCTGCCTATTTGATTCCTCATCAATTTCATATCCCCTTCACGTCAAGGGAGATCATCAATGATTCATTCTTTATACTGCAGCTCCCTGCAATGTAAATGCATTAGGAAAAATCCTAATATCCTCATGTTATGGCAAAGTATTAAAATTGTTTATCACGGACTGTTGTCGTTCTGCCTGCAAGTCAGATGATTGCTTTATCGTAGCTTTTTAAACGACCAGTAAAAGAGTTACAGTGATTTAAATAATGATGCGATGTCTAACGGATCCTTCCAAATGAGCACACTTAAAAAACACAAATATATTTTTACATATACCCACACACATGCCACACCATTCTCCCATCGCAGCCGGCTTTGCCCCAAGTCTCCTGTTCTTAGCCTCAGGGGTGTAAATGTGAGTGGGTGCTGAATAGTAATTTTTGAGTGGAGCTTGTGGGATGGTTTTGAGTGAATATATGCAGAATTGGCACTGTCAGTCAGTCAATAAATCAGTCTGTCATCCCAGCTGACAGGTGGTCGAGGAAGGATCCCTGATATCATGCGCAGAAGCACTCCCAGCTTCTCTTTAAGGGACACGGCACAAAAACAAAAAGTAATTCAGCTTGATGGCCTCGTAAATGAGCGGGAGTGCATTTGACCAGCAGCATACGGATGACAGACTCAGCGCAATGATTTTGTGTGGAGGCCTGCTGCATTCCTATGGTAGTTGAAACTGGGCATGCATGCACACGCATGTGCACGGATGCAGCCGTCTTATCGTGGACACGTGGGTGTGTGTGTGTGTGTGTGGGTGTGTGGGTGTGTAGGCAAGTAAATGCAGGAGAGTTATTCTTCCAGTGTCATATTTTTGGCATGGTTGTGTTGTGTCCCAGGCTGCTGCGCAGTTGGTGAATATCAATGCAGTGTGGCGAAGTGACGGGGACTGGAGCTGACATGTTGTCACACTGTGATGAAAAGCACTCTGAAATGATGTGGCGGGAGTGTTCCTCCTGTCCGCAGAGAGATGGCAAGCTGGCTGTGGCATTTGTGTATTCGTTTGTGCCTCTATCCCCTACGTGAACGTACGGTGTGTGTGTGTGTGTGTGTGTGTCTGTGTGTGTGCGTGTGCGTGTGTGTCTGTGTGTGTGTGTGTGTGTGTGTGTGTGGGTGTGTGTGTGTGTGTGTGTGTGTGTGTATGTGCGCTCATTTTTTGTGGGGGGTTTTCCTGGTGCAGTTGTGATTGTGTGTGTCTATTGCTTGCCGTTCAAACCCATATCACTTCACACACAAAGTGGAAGGTTTTGCTTCTGTTATGTATTTGATGCAACTGGGGCAAAGCCATATCCAAGCATGTGTAAATTTAAGAGTCCAAAGGCCTTTCACACCAGGGCCATGACAAATGGACTACACAAAAATGCAAAATACTTTCTTGTGACACTGTTGGAGCATGTGCATGCGTGCGCAAACGTGCACACATATGTAAACACACACACACACACACACACACACACACACACACACACACACACACACACACACACACACACACACAC
>JASSRZ010000049.1:12317674-12328600 GCA_032164315.1 Malacoctenus gilli | reverse complement strand
ATAATATACATGGGATGAGGTGTATAGGAAAAATATTCTCTTCTTGAAGAGGTTGTTAAACCGAGAGCAGTTCTATGTGTTGTAAGTCACGCACACAAGCTCTGCTTCATTTATGACACCATCAGTTTGTTTTGCTGGTAAATAAGTAGATGCTGTGTATATATCAGCTTTGCCTTTTTTCTTTTCATAGTTGCTCTCCTATCGTCATGCATCCATTTGTTCTTATAGTCGCTTAAGGGGACTATGAATCTTTCCCCCTGTCTGCAGGAGGTGCAGGTGGTCCCAACAGCCCCCCATGGCTGTGGGTCTGCTGAAAAGTTTACTAAGCACATTCACTGAAGTTACCAACATTAAATCCTTGCATGATAGAGTGCAACACCCTCATGCTGGTATCGGCTTCAAATTTTGAATTTGTGTAATGCAAATATTTAGAGCAGCCTCAAACAAAAACAACTGTTAGGCTTTGCTTTACTTGCAGCCTCCACTGTTGTCAAAGCTGATCAAGATCAGTTGATTATTTTTCTGTTGAAACATGTTGAAACTCTTTTTCTCTATATGTATGTTTTAACCTTAAAAACACCTCACAAAATGGCCTTCCAAATCTTGTTTTCTCAAAACAAGAACGGTTTTGCTTCTGCATCCACAATGCCATTGTTAGTGAGTGGGCCCGAGCCTGCAGTTCAGGTGTAATCATCTTTCTTGCCTCATGTTGTTTAAAAATCACTACCGACCGAGTCGATTAACAACCTCTTTTGAAGTATGACACACGTGATTCCAAGTATATTATCAGCGGAGTGCATTCTCGGTACAGTGTTGGTTTCCATGTTTCCAGTGTGCCCCAGTGAGTTCGCAGTTCATTCGTACACGCACATGCATCCACGTGAATTTATCACTTTCAGCTGTTCTGCCCTGGTTTAAGTCCCTCAGAAATGTAGTGCTGCAGGAGGATTTGGGTTCTTCCTTCACCCTCATCAGTCTGACTCCCTCCGTGCTCTCTTCCCCACTTTCCTGTTCCTTAGAGGCAAGTTTTCTGCCATGATATGGAGCTGCAGCTTCCCTCCGTTCTGCCTTTGATAGAGGTGTGGGGTCTAATGAAAGTGAAGTGATGGGGACTGGGAAGAAGCTGAGGGACCTTGTAAATCGTGGGGGTCTGGGCCTGGAATTGGATAGTTAGAAGGTTGCCACAGTGCATTAGTGCATGGGACATAGAGTGGGAATGTCGGGAATAGGTTTTTTCACCAGTGATTGGGTCCCCTGTCACCAAGCCTGCTGGTTTAAATGACGCCTGATTAATTGAATGAGCCACACACTCCGCATGGACTACACTGATAAGGACTCCATGCAACATACCAAGTCTCTAGTATTATTTACATCACAATTGCAACATGAATCTGTTTGAGGCAGCTGAGATATTCCAGTGAAACAATAGTAACCCCAGTGTGCTGATTTGTTGGTGTATCATGGATTCACAATTCTGAGTTCAGTAATTGACTTTAAAACAGAAAACTAGCAGGAGAACATTTAAATGCGATTGTTTTGTGGACTGTCGCGCTTCAGATCTCTCGAACTGTCGAGTGTTACTCAGCAGGTCAATCGCGCCGTGTTGCCATCCTGATATGCTTGAAATATCAATATGATGAAACAGGATGTCAACACGGTAGGTGAGCCTGTGGCACTACAGTAGACTACAGTGTGTCTGGAGAGATTAGCCAGGTATTCAAATGTATTAGAAACTATTTCAAAGGATTACGATGTTTCTGCCTCACCTAAAGTGTGACATCAAATACAGTTTCTTCACTTAGGGAGAGTAAGCGGATTTAAGCTCTCTCCTTTCATTATGTCTTAAACGCTGTTGAAACGGCTTGGGACGAACTGGCGTCAAGATGTGCAGAAAGAATCGATTCTTTCTTCTTCGAAGCCAACAAACGCCGGGCCCCACATATTTGTGCAGATGCATTAGAAGATTAAAAGGAATGTCTGGACGTGGCAGCCGCTTCCTAATTGATCCTAAGCCTCCCCCTCCCACACACAATCCCCACTTCCCTCCCTGCCATCAGATGAGGTGCTGCACTGTATCGATCCCTGACGCCAATTTCTTGATTGCAAATTCTGATGTGAAGAATCCGGCCTAATGCCATAATCATACACTTGTGATTATGGGGGAGTCTCTTCTAATCAAAGACCCAGGCTGGTGTGCCAGAAAGCAGCGCAGGGAAGCAATCAGTAAGTGAGAGTTTAAGGAAACACGCTGGAAACATCCACAAACCTTCGGAGTCATTTTTCCGATGGAACTGCTTCAGTTCGAGCAAATATGTGATTCGAAGCTGTCAATATAGAAACATAGCTGGATGAAAATTTGGAAATGTCCATGTAAAAAATGAAGTGAATATATAGCAATTGCTTTTTGCATGTAATGTTATTGCACTCCTTAGTTTCAAGGTCGCCTCCTTAAAATCGTTGGATGATGGCAGGTGTTGCATTCATAGAGCCAAACCACCACTTGCGCAGCACTCCACAAGTGCCGTGCAAGTGGTGGTTGGGTTTATCAGAGTCCAAACAAAACCCTGTGCACAGTCATCCTCCCACAGAAAGAAACAGCAGTTCACCTTATCTTGAAGTATCAGAGACCTTTAGGCTAATTGATGATGCTGGCTTGTAGTTATTTATACTGTAAAGATGAGCTGAATTCACTGGGCGGCGTTGACATTTGCGGGCATCTGTTTTAATAGTGTATCAAAAGTTCATCGGAGGTCACCGGCAGCAGCTGACAGGGTGAAATATGTTGTTTCCCCGTTGACACCAGCTACCGGCCCAAGGAGCTAATTAGCTTAGTAAAGTGGTTGTGTGCTGTGGGAGGTGGAGCATGGATGCTTCCTCTTGAGCTCACTTTTTAATAAGCTGATTCTTCTTTTTACCAGAACAGAGAGGCTCCTAGCATCCAGCTGACCTCTGTACTTAACATGTGTTAAGAGCCAGGGCAGCGGACTTGAAACTCAGGCTGTGCAGAGGGGGAGCCGGAGAGAAGGAGGATGTGAGTGTTGGAGAGAATAAATTGAAAGATGGCGTCACCGGCTACACCACAGTCCCCCAAAATGATCCTGCGTTTGCCCTCCTCTCAGTCAGAAATAATTTCTCCTTTCATATTTCGCACCGACGGAGAAAATCAAGATGCAGCTCCCCCTCCATCCCGTCTGTATACTTCACCTTTTAAACACAGCCTTCAAGTACACACTGTTTCCTGCCTTACTCATCTCTGCAGTGTACCGCTGCAGTAAATAATGCTAATAATTTCAAGATGTTCACCTTGACAGGAAACTGGCTGTTTTCTTTCAACATCTCATTCAAAGACTCGTGTGGTGCATTGTTTTTGATATGCAGCGATGAGGCACTTCAGTTGCTATTGTTCAACCTATTGGGAATTGAGCTCGATGTACCTCCCGTCTTCACAGAGATGGAAATGAAATCGCTGTGGTTGTGAGCATACCTTTCGATGGTATTGATAGGTGAGCGCTCTGGTTTGTTGATGGTTTCGGTGCCGCTCATGTTTTTTTGTGTGCTCCTGTCGGAAATGGAGCGATTCCTCCAGTGTGCCTTCAGTTTGTGAGTTGAAAGACATCCAGTGTGTTTTGAAATAGATGGAGCATCGAGATATAAAAACAACCCTGAATCACGCTGCTGCATGAATGGGAATGTAATTTAGTTACGTCACTTGATTTTGTCCTTGGAATTCTTATTATGTTAATATCAAAACTAACATACTCAACACTGAACCTATGTCACTTTTCGTTCATCAGTTTGGAATTGCTCACAGTGAAAGACGTCAATTTTCTACGCTTTTTATTATGCATTCATGGCGCCACCATCAACATCAGGATGTGTTGAATGTGAAAAATGGTCTAAATGAGCTCGACTTGAGAGCTTGCACTTACCACAGGAAAACAATTTCCCTTTAACAACACAAATGTGTACAAAATAGCTACAACGGAGTCATATTTCTTCTTTGATAATGTACTTGTCTGCCATGATGGCTCATTATAAATAATGGTTTTGAGTAAGTAGTCAAAAAGCAGCATGGAGCTCATCAATGGCAAATGGGTCTAAAAATGCGTACTTTGAAAAGTAATTCGAGCAGCCATTTAGCATCACCGTAAACGCTGGAGATAAATGCCTGTGGATGATAAAAATAAACTTTGGGGAAAAAAGGGTTTCACAATTTTACAGACACATAAAAAATTCCTACTGTACTTTTATTTTCCCCCCCCGAACACTCCTCTGCTGTCTCTGTGCCTCTGTTATTCAGCCTGATATTCACTTGAGCTGCCTGCAGAGGGTAGTCAGTGACTGCACTAAGAAGCAGCACGACAACCTTCTTCTCATATAATCGCCACACACAAGCTCACATATTCGCCTGAGCTTGGAAACAGGTAACCCTGGCAAGCTTTCCACACACGCTTCAAGACGGAGACAAACCCGACTCTGTCATTACACCATGTTTTGGACTCTGATATCTGATCATTACACGTGTATCCGATGAGGCATTTAGATGCTTGGGAGATGTGAGCAGGCGTGGTTGCCAGATCTGGGCAAAAAAAATGAAGAAGAAGAAGAGAGAAAAAAAAAAAGACACAACAGATAAACCCCAGTCCCAGACAGGTGGAGCCGGTGCAGTTTTCTACCAGGTTGCAGCAGACCATACACTTACCAGGGCTGCCTTGATGAAACGAATGGGATTTTATGTAAACTGCTTGTCAGCAGAGATACACACTGATCCTTTTTTCCACGGGGCTGGGGGTGAGGAGGTGGGGGCGGGGGTGCTACAGTATGGTGCATTCTGTGTGGCTCTCTGTGTATGTGTGCCCTTTTTTTTCTTCTTCTTCGCTCTATTAATGTCTGTTCATTTGTTCTCCCAAGTCAGATTTGGGTGAAGACAGGCATAGAAACATACCGGCACACACGGTTGTCATAAGAGCACTCTCATACTCTATCGAATATGATGTGGAAGCTTTAATAATGGATGTGAGCAGCAGCTGTAAAGGTGGAAAGGCATTGATTTATACCCACAGGTTTCCTGGGATTTTTATAGGATTGGCTAAATGTCATTACACTGCAGGTGGGGAGGTGATGAACTGTAATAAACTTTGATGTGGATGGGTGTGTGTCTCCTGTCATTGGCTCATAAACCGGAACATTGTGACAAGTCTCAAAAGATCTACCACCTTCCCACCACCTGTCATCTTTTCAAAGTACACCTCACCATACTGGCATGCTTCAATCTGCATATGTGTGGATGCAAACATACAAATAGCTTCATGTTAGTGGATACATTTGCACTCGTCACATATGCAGAATCCAAAATTACTCTACAAAAGTCTCCCCCCGCCCCCCCATCAGCGATGTTAGAGGTGCGTTGGTGTGTTTGCAACATAGATTGATGAGCAAAAACTGGAATCGGCCGCATCCTTTCACATGTCTGAGAGCATCGATTTTTCTTCTCCCGAGTCCGTGAATGTGTTCGAACACACAAAACAGTATAGGCGAGCATGGGCAATGCAGCTGATTGATCCCTCTTAGTAATGTGCAGGCATTTGAAGGTTTCAATTTAACTCTATGCTGGCATAAAAATCAATAGCTTACAAAATGAGTTTTAAGTTCTGTCAAGGTTAATCAAGCTCCACAAAAAAATTCATTTTAAAGCTAACAGGTTTGAGCCTTCATGTCACTGTTTAACTATAAAGCAGTGGTCCTCCTTTGGCACGTTCACAGGCCCACGCCAACGTGTAAAAGTAGAAATTGAAATTCAGTGCTGAGGTGGTGGTTGAATTGATGTCATCTCACAGCACAATTTCTTGTTTTATCGCACATTATTTTCAAACAGAGGACAGCAGTGGACACAGCTTTGAACTGGAAAGTTAATTTTGTTCACAATACGAATAGAGCAACATTGTTCGGTTTTATTTATCTTTGGTGTTGTTTGAAAGGTACAAATATATGGATCACAATTGGGATGATGGTTTCAAAAAATCTTCACACAAAGGTCTCACACAATTCAAAACACTATTTTAACAACATTTCACAGTTTTCGTGACGTTTCCTCCTCCTGTTATTGTTCTTGATCAGCATGTAATACTGTAATTTGTTAGGTCAGAAACGTTGCCAAATTGATCGGTGCCACAATGGCCAGCATACCAATTGCGAGTAAATCAGTGCATCAACTGAGTGTGACACACGATTAGTCTGGTTTTGGGCCATTTTCCAAAGGAAGATTATTGTTTCATTTTGTGGGGCATTGTTAAGAGAAGCACTCCAAACAGCTGGGTTGTACTAATGATTTATCAGCAGGGGTGGGTACGGTGTCTTTGGTGATGTGAAACGTCAGTTGGCTTGTTTGTCTTGCATTCGTGGCTCTATCTCATACAGTTGTTGAAATTGGGATAAAGAACAAGCAGCTTGATCTCAGACTGACACACAAACTCACATTTCACTGTGAGCTTTTCTCTCAGGTGCATCTCTCAGTGCAAGTTTCTGTCCGTCTGTTTTACTTCCAAACTTCTTAGTCCTCCTTTCTTTCTTTTATCCTTTCATTTTTTCAGGCTTCTGTTCCATTTTGCCATCACTCGGTTGGTATCACTCAAGTGCGTTTGGTGGCCAAAACACTTGAGTGAACAAAGCCACTGCTTTGTGTTTCTAAGAAAGCAATATTGTCTGAGTGCCAAAGCTCAAGTATTATGCTGCGTAACCCCCACTTTTGTGTGATTAGGTTGTCTCAAACTGGAGATTTATTAGCATTTCGGGTTGCAATATGAGACTAACGTATGCATATCGAACAGCACTCTGTTCGACTCATGAGCCTTTTTTTTGTTCTTTTTTTGCGATCATTGAATTAATGCATCTTGAAATAATCCTGTATTAAACATTAGATATTATTCTACCTCCCAGTTCTTCTAATCTCAGTTGAGCAAATCTGTCCTTGTTTGCGATCAACAAGCAGCTGCAGTGAACGCAACTTGAAGGTCAAGTCCTTTACTCTAATTAATTGGCCTGGATGTTCGTGGCAGTGCTACCGGTGCAGAGATCTTGCTAAGTGCGACATTTATATTTACCAACTTGTTTATGTACCATTGTCGAGCCGTTTCCTCCTGTTGTTTTTTGCCATCACGTTCAAGCATAACCTAAACTGGAAGGCATTGCGTGACTGCTGTCAATTGCTTCATTGTTTTTTTGTGGATGTCTCCATTAAGGAGTCCAGGTGCATCCTCCGGAAGTCACTTGGGAAGCAGCATTCACTTCACTCATGTCGGCACTAAATCCTCGCCAGGGGAAATAGAGCAAAGCTCTCAGATCATACAGATTCAGTAAGTCTTTATTAAAAACGACAAAAGTTGTGGCTTTTAGGCACAGAAACAGGGAAATGATGACAAGGCCCTTGACTTTTGACTGCAGTATATGCTTGATGATGAATTACTTCAGCTTTCTATACCCTCCTGCTTGTTGGACAATGATAGGTATTTAGCAGCAGCGCGCATCGACCCCACTGCGCCTACAATTCTTGGAGATGCTTCAAAAGGTTCACACCCCAGTGCCCATGTGCATTTGTTGTAATTTACCAAACAGAGCCAATTGTGTGCATTTACAATGCGATAAACCTCATTATGTCTGCCCACTAACCAGTTGCGCATTATCTGAAATGGTTTATGGGGCTTATACAGGCCAATTTACCACAGCGCTTGGTTCCATTGTTGGTCCATGAATGTGATGCTTGTCTTAGCCTGACTGAGCTAATGTTACTCCTGCTCAGAATGAGGATGCTCCCGTCTTTTAGAGTCTTTGTATTTAGGTGATTAAACCCCGGGGATTTTACGTCCATGGTGGGACATTATTGCTGTCACTGGTGCATAGCAGGTTGAATGCACCTTTTTGCATGTTAATCACCCGAGTCGTGCACTTGCACGTGTTCTGAGGGAATATTCCCTTGAGTGACTAGAAAACCAGGAGCAAACCTCAAGTGTCTCTGGAGTGGCACGTGTGTGTGTGCGTGTGTGTGTGTGTGTTGGTTGGGGGCTTCCTTTGACTCTCTGAGCTGTATTGGGAATTTATCAACCACAATCAATCAGAAACATTTTGTTCTTTAAAATAATATCGATAAAGAAAAAATTTGTTGACCTTGGAGTTTGAGATAAAAGCTGCTGCTCCAGTGTGATGCGTTGTTACGTAAAGATTTTGGCAGGATCACAGGTTACTAGTTAAGTCAAACCCAAATTTGACTTTTTAAAAGTCAATATTTATGTTGCATAATCACCTTCTGATCTTGTTATCCAGCCGATGACATCTCTGATCTTTTTTCGCAGTCGTACAAATTGATTCGATAATCTCGTGTCCCTATTCACTTCTGCTCTGACAACTGAGCCTGTATTCTTGTTTATCTCTGTTCTCCGTTCCCTCTGCTACCACCATTCCTCCAAACAAAAATTCCATTATTGTGACAACTCTCTGAGGTGTTTGTAGATTCAGTGACAGGCAAGTTGTACTCATCCACCACATTTCTCTTGAAACCTAATCTCCAGCATGGCCTTGCTCACCCACTGATAGGCAGATAGTGGTTGGAAAGGCTGCTGATGGACTCGCTGTCACCAGCTCCACTCGGAATAAGTTCTCTCTCATTAGTATTGACTTTGCGCTTTGGTTTTTATAGTTTGTCACTAGTGACCCGTGAAAGATGAAGTTAAGGGGGATCCGCAATGCTCAGTAGCCTCTGATTGTGTCAGGAACACGTCTGCCATCACTACAGGAGCTAATGTTTACTCTAAATGGTGTGGCTCCGTATAAAGTCATGTGTATAGGCAGGGGGACTCGGGGTGCTATTTAATATTTGTGGTTATTGATCGCCGCCCCCTGTAATGTAATTTCACCATCTTTTTTCCTCTTAGCAAATATTGGGGTTAACAGGGGACCGTCACCCATCGTAAATCCTCTTCCGTTTCCCATCTGTTTCCTCTTCACAGCTCTCTCTCTCTCTCTCTCTCTCTCTCTCTCTCTCTCTCTCTCTCCTCCCCCCCTTCCTTTCCCTCCCTCTCCATCTCTTGTTGCCCTGCCTATTGGGCAGGGGCCTGGAGCAGCCGACTCCTTTGGCTGATGAAGTTTTATAGTTGGCATCTTGGCAGGCTCCTTCATTTCACTTTTATCCTTGTCAGTCTCCGGGCAGTCCAGAAAGCTGTCTGAACAGCGGAATCATAAAATCCCCTTCGTGTCACCAGGCAAATTTAGATAGCTAATTTGTAGATCAAATTATAAGTCTCTTAACTTGGCTGACGGGCTGGGTGGCTGTCTGGCTGACTGTCTGGCAGCGAGAAGCCGACTGAGCAGAAGTTTGAGCAATCTTTGCCTACTCATCATTCCTTTGGAGGAGGCATATCAGGCTGTGGTGGCTGGCAGGGGGAGTGGAACCAGCCAGAGTTACGGTCAGCTAAACCAAATAAAATGAGATGAAACGCTGAGTGATTCTAGGGCAAGTAATATGTTCGTTTTCTATTACACACTGGCATGATTTTGAGTCAGATAACCAGTGGCTTGTGCTACTCATCTGGAAGGTTCAGATGAAGAGATTCTGTGAATGTGTGTGTAGGAACACCACAGGAAAATGTACTCAGCTACCTGTGTCATTATCTCCAACCGAGTCAGTCCACTATCATGTATTAGCTGGGTACCTGCATGCTTTTGCCAATGAGCTGATGGCCACCATTTGTTCATTTATTCACCATGAATGTTTGTATTCCCCCAATGATCAATAATTCTGCTTTTGCAATTTTTTGGGTTGAATTGCTCGAGGTATGAAATGTTAAGGTGTGAAGGCCGACGGTTCAGTAATTACTCTGACCGAAACTTCAAGAACAGCTCTGAGGTTTTATTCGAAAGATTTTTCCCTCACTAAAGAAAACTGGCAAAGTCTTGTGAGGGTCTTTCAAACAAAGCTACACAAAAGGAGCTAGTTGAAATTTTAAACGTGTTTAACGCGTTCAGTGTAGTGTTTCTTCTTCAGTGACAGGGTTAAAGTGAAAGAAAAACTGCCTGCCACATTCTTTTGTCCTAAGTCAACCTTTGTAAAGTAGCAACTGAGTGGAGTTCAGCCACTACTGACACCCATTTTTCACTCTGGTACCAGGAGCTAATGTGTTCTGCTTTGAGGACGGTTGTGGACCAGCCCCTTTTGGGCAGATGAAGCCTGGAGTACCAGTCCTTTACAATGCAATTTGTAAATGATGTATCGGCCTCGCTCACTCTCTGGCATGAATGGCGCACACAACGGCTCCTTCATAGTATATTACTTCCATTGGTTTGGCATTTTATTAAAGAGTTTGAAGAACAACTGTCTAAATCCTGTTTGCAACCAGACTTTTCAAAGCATACTAACTGGTATCGCAGTTTTTGTCAGGTATTGCATTGTTGTCATCACTCTGTTTCACCATTCCATCATGTTGTTGCTGTTACTTAAAGTCTACATTCACGGAATAGACCATTTGGTCATCTCAGATGGATTGTACTTCTACTTTAAATGTACCTACTATGAAAAGTACTTGCCCTCTGTACTATTGTTCATAGCTTTTGAATTTACCCTTTTTTAAATGGCTGGCAGTGGATCCATCCGGTCGAGAAAGTAAATTGCACACACAAATGAGCTGTAGTGCAGAGATGCTCATGTACAGCAGAAATTCCTGCCTCCGCTTTGAAGCTGCCATGCTAAAACTGCATATGTGTTACTAAATCCCATTCTTAAAGAGCGTTTTACCCCCCACGTTTGAGAGGCCCTCGGCGTAGGAAGAGGAGACATGCTCGCTCTCTCTCACTCTCACTCTCTCTCAGTCACACACACACACACACACACACACACACACACACACACACACACACACACACACACACACACACACACAC
>JASSRZ010000049.1:12252532-12313807 GCA_032164315.1 Malacoctenus gilli | reverse complement strand
TGTGTGTGTGTGTGTGTGTGTGTGTGTGTGTGTGTGTGTGTGTGTGTGTGTGTGTGTGTGTGTGTGTGTTTGTGTTTACCTGGTCAGGGCTCAGTCTGTTCCCAGTTAAAGTCCTGTCCAAGTCGAGGGTCAGAACTGCAAACAGAAACACGAGCATGGAAGCAAACAGGCTTGCATACCACCCATTCGAGTTCTGGCGAGGACCATCACCATTCTCTCAGGACGGCCATTGTCATAAATCATGCTTGTCCCCTCCATCAGAATCTGCCCACAAACTCTGTGTAGGGATTGGACATCATTAATGTCCCTGCCAATTCATTTTTACCTGAGCCCAGTTTTCGTCCTCAGTCATCCTGCCTATTTTTTTCCTCTTTGTTATTTATTGCACATTCTTGGCAGTTTGTTCTGAGGTTGGAGAGGTTGACCGTAAAATGATGGGTTGTGGGTTTTGTGTGGTGTGCTGATAAGAGTGCAGAGTCTTTCAAGAGTCGAGGTTAAGTAAGGAATGTTACAATTTGTCCCATTTGTTTTGTACGCCCGGGCATGCACCTAAGTGGATCAGGATAGAGCCACCTACCTTGCCTTGGCAAACGCTGTACAAATGGCTGGCACCCTCTAATTTCTCATTTACAAAGTCAATAAGTCAAGAAAGAAAGTTAAAGGGACCTGTGCACTCACAGAATTAGGAGTCTCAGTGTGTAACCTTTGTTTTTCACACCGGCTGTATAGGTGAAGTTCGAGTTCCCCCTCTGTGGTATTAATTAAACACAACACGGTGACCTTGGGTCAAACAAGGGTTTGGGTCACCACTCTGGCACACATCTTTAGTAAAAGCATAAGGCCAGGGTCAAGCCCGCACAGCTTGATTAACCCCCCCCAGTGGCACAGTCGTCCGAGCGAAAGGCCAGGAGCCAAAACAAAACTTTTCACAAGCAGGAAACACATCCTGAGCCTCCCAGGAACAGTTCGCACACCTGCGAGCAGCTCACCCCACTTCAAGCTGTGAGACTGATTGATGACATGGGATTTACGTTTTCTATAAATACCCCTGGACATAATCATGTATTTGCACACACGTGATCAGAGGACCGGAGGATCGGAGTCAGAGGACGAGGACCAGAGAGCTGCAAACACTGGAGAAAATGGTTCTGACAGAAGTGAACGATTGGTTTCATTGTTTCAATTAGCAGCAGCAGCCAATTCTGTACAGCTGTTGATGACAGAAAGGGACTGGCGACTGGTGAGGTGAATGCAGTTGGAGCAGCGTTGTATCAAAGTGTCGAAGACGAAGCCAGCAATCTTCTTGCTATTCCAAATGCTTTGACAGCTGTTTGCAAAGGCTCGGTTCATATGCCCTGATTTGGTGTGTCCGTTTGAATCCAACTTTCATGTGAGGTATCTGAGCTAACTAAACTACCCTCCTTTAAACAGCTTGTCGCAGTGCGTGTTCACTTTTTTGCTGTTTCTGTCACACGATGAAAATCATTTTAAGGTAAAGTTTGAAAGGAATGTGGAATCTCTTGTTTTATTTGCTTCCAATCCCTTTCGAGTACTCTATTAACTTTCAGGCTCAGTCGTGTCCTGAAAGTGGTGAAACATCATAACCCTGCGTTGGTTGAGGGTTTTGCCCAAGATCAGTTGCCTGACGTTGTGTCTACACACATAATCTCCAGCAACTTTTTTGAATCAACAAAAGATAATTGAAGTTTTGTTTACTTATATTTAACTAGGATTGTTTTGCAGATGGATCAATGGCGAATGAAATGGAGAAAAGGTGAATATGAGACCAACTCCGACATTTTGGCCTTCACAGCAAGTTCGCCCTATGTATGATTTATCAAGGTTATCCCTTCACATCGAGGGTTGGTGAAGGACAAAGGAGCAAAAAACAGGACACACATGAGAAAGCAGCCTCAGTACTCTTGTTTATTTATTCATGGTTTCCACCCACCCCCCTCCCTCTCTATCTCCAGCCCTTTTATTGTAGTCCTCCAAACTTTTAGTCAGTTTTTTGCAGCTCTTCGCTTCACACCCAAGATCCCAGAGCTGGAGGCAAGTGTCCAGAGTTCATTAGGCCTTCACAATGCAATCAATGCATCAGAGACCAAAGTGAAAACCCAAATTAGATCCTGGGTGACTTACCATGCTGAACAGCTCAAACTTTAACACCCCCCCCTCCCTTTCCCAACAAACTACAGGTGCAAAAGAGGGGAAAGGAAAAGTGCCAAGACAATTGTCCTTCATGTTTTATCACGTCCTTTTTGGCCCCTTTTTGGCCCTTTTTTGTTTTAGAAATGAAATTGTAGAAATGTGGCCACTTTCTCACTCCATCTACATATAAAACACTTCATGTTGGTTGAAGTGCAGTCCATTATCTTGAAAGCAGTGATGGTGAGTCAGTGCAAGAGCTTATTTTTAGGTTGAGTTAATGGAGAAAAAAAATCCATAAGTCTCTGTAATTATCCTATTGTTTGATCTTCATATCATTAAATCCTGTCCCTCTTCTGTCCCTCTCATACTCTATTCAATCTCTCACATGTGATATTACCACGCACTCTGAATTCAGGCAACTTCTTTTCATGTGTTGAAAATGAATGTATGATAAGATGTGAATCTACACAGGTTGCTTTTTTCAGACAGTGGTGTAAACTTATTATTCCAGTTAGACTCAGTTGTGGTTCACCTCGCATTGTGATACAATCATAATCATCCAAATTCCACAAAATTTGTCGTACTGCTCGTTCTTTAAACTGAGTAAAAGACTTGACTTTAGTTTTATGGAAGACATACTCCTATTTCATGTCATTGTCACAAATTCATTTTTGAAAAATCCCTCTTATACAACCTATAGTTTCGTTCTCAAGTGGTAAGTACTCCATTTTTCCTACCAGAATGTCAGAAATCGTTCCATAAATGAAGTTGTTTCTTGTTGCAACGTGCCACAAATAGACCAGAAACTTTACTCTCCTCTCTGCAGCTAGTGTGTAGTTGATTTTACTCCCTCTACTTCCTTCACTCTTTTCTACCTGATTTTCAGTGAGCTGGCTGACATCTGCTCCTATCTTTATGGAAGTGTCATTGAAATTCAGTGCAGACATGAGTCCTGCAAAGCACAGGGAGAGCTGCTTAAGGGGATATTCTGTACTACACACAAACACAACCCAAAATTCGTACATGTACTGACACAGGCCCCTGAGCATGCGCGCGTATGCCGTTGTGTGAGCAAATCTGTATTCATATGTGCTCATTTACAGTCAGCGCACACTCACATGTACAAAATGCAATGAATTACTGATTAAATCCTCACCGCATAACTTTTTCCTGTTAGACAATGATTAATGTAGCGTCAGTGAAACGTTGTACCACTGTACAAAAAACAAAGCTACTCAACTTACTTAAAAAAAGAAAAAATAGAGTGAGTTACTTACTGAAAGTATTACATGGCATTAACTGTTAGAAATGGCCGTGCATTTATGCACACAGAGCAGTCTCTTGCTTTTGTATATGAGTTTACAGCTAAAAATCAATAGCGCCAAGTCCAAGGTCCTGACCCGAGCTGTTTAGGACAGTCGGGCTCCAGGACCTAAAGATGCAGTTTGTGTAGCATCTCCAAAATTGTTCTCATTTCCATATCCTTGAGCGGATTTGTCTTCGCTTATCCGACTGGAATTTTAAGCGGCTGGCCACTAATGCACATTTAACAGCTCCTCTCTGAAAGCATCTGCTTTTATTTCACCCCATTTCAAGTTCGAGCAAAATATCTAAATTTTTTGGAACGATATTTTTCATGCTAGACACATCTTTAACTGTAGGCACATGCTGAAAATTTGCCCTTTTGGACACACAAAACCAAAAACTTACCCTTTTTTCTAGAGAAACATTGGAACAGCATTTGAAACTGTACTGTGTAGATTTGTTTGTATGCCAATACATGTTCTGTAGTATCCCCAGAAAGACAAGTGAAGACTGAACATATAATACTGTGAAACTGTCTTACATCGTACACTCTGTATTGTCACAGCTGGCATTAAAAAACACAGTTGTAAAACTGTCCAAGTCAGATTAAATTACATGTAAATGTGTCCCATCATGTTTCATCATATCAGTATTTTTTCCCCACACATGCATCCCCGAAAGATGGATCATTAGCCAGAAATTTTTTTTTAGTTGGTCTTAGTTGAGTTGTAGTTGGTGGTTACTGTTTCAGGTTCATTTAGCCAGCAGAAAAGTTGGGCTTTGATTTTGACCTTGCTTGAGACCGATTTACCCCCTGAGGTCATGTGATGAGCAAGCCGACTCCCCTTCACCGAATATTATGTCATTGTGGGCATCTCTTTGCTGCTGTTTGAAACACCATTGATGGCATTTTGTAGGTCGACTTTCAGCGGGATTAAAGCCAGGGGAGTTTGCTGACGGAGCCTATTGCTCTGCCCTCACCTTGTTCACATCTGGGGGGCAGCCAGTGGGACGGACATGCTTTCTGTGCGTGTAGATGTTTTTTTTTCCCCCTTTTTTTTTTCTTCTAAGCTTGAACCGTCTCACGAAGGTCAAACTGATGGTAAAAGTGTGAAAGAGAGTGGGCGAGCCATTTAAAGAGGCAAACACAATCACGAGTGCTGTTCATTTGCCAAAGGTCAAGGTGAGAGTGTCACAAACAGTTCAACCTTGGTGTGACTTTTGCGATGACTTTGAAGGTTGTGAAAAGTTGCAACAAGGGAGGAAGGAGAAGATACTTTTCTTAACCAAGCCTCAAATCTGCTCTGTAACACAATGCAGACGGGAGCTTTTTTCTGTCAAAGCATTGTAACAACACCATCAAAGGTTTTTGTCATTTATAGATTGCCTCTTGCATTGTAGAATACTTACTATTGATAAGAACATACTGATAAACACTTTGCTGATGCTGCCTCTGGCAAAAAAAATAAAACCTTTCTTTCAGCTGTCCAGATGTAGTTATTGCCAGTGGAGATGAGTAAAAGAAACAGTTTTACTTCTTTGTTTGTTAATTGCTTCTGAATGTTTTAATGTGAAAGTCGTGACAGCGTTTGTTTGTTTTTTCTTTTCTTTTTTCTGGAAGTGTCATAAGCATCTCTCATCCGTCACGACGTGACAACCGGCTTCTTGTAAGAAATCCCTCATATGTGTGCAGCCCTACGATTGAAATACTTCTTATATTCTGAATTTGACGTGTGAATATGTTTGTGCATACACACACTCATCATGCAGATACAGCAGCAGTGTTTGTGTGTAATTTCATATGCTTTCGAAACGACTCTTGTTTTGGTGTGTGTTAGAAAAGAGAGGAATTGTGCTGCCCCCCCCCCCTTTTTTTTTCGTGGCTGCTTCTGTCACTTGGTGGTCTTCCTCCTGACTGTGAGGATCAGTACAGAAGCGCACAAACACCATGACAACTTGGCTACTGCCTAGTGTTTCCTATTAAGTGAATCCTGCAGTGTTACTTTCAACCAGTCTGATACCTCATTGTTCCTTTTGGTGCGCGCCTCTCTGTGGCAGCGAGCTCGCCTCGTCTGGACACAAGATAGAACGCCACGAGCCTGATTATTGAAAGAATGTTGTGGGCCTAATTGTGTCTGTGTTATCGGCAAGTTGTCGTGGCCCAGACACGAGAGAATAAAGCTGTCTGTAGATTTTGTTTTTCACTCCAAAATGGGCAAAAACACAGACGGAGACAAAAATAAATGGAAAAATAGAGAATGCCTCTTGCGTGTAAAGATAAACACGTATTTCTCTGCGGTTGTCACCGAAGATTCAAACGCACCTCACCATGGATGGAGTGAGTGAGGACAGAAAAGAGAAGGGACAAACCGACGGAGAAGTAAAAAGTCGGAATTGTAGATGGCCGATGAGAGAGAGATGAAATACTCGGCCACATGGTCTGGTGGGAAATCCCCCACTGAGCTGGGAGCCCTGCGCCCTGGTGGCCAGATGAAATGTCTTATCTGGTGGCAGCAGAACTCTGTCCTTTAAGCAGGGCGAGGGAAAACTCATTGTCCATCCAACCAGCATCTCAGCTGATCCGTGTTCCCGTTGACCTTTCCCGCGACTCCTGCCACACTCACGTGCCAAACTTTAGATTGCATTAAATGTAGGATTGCTCATTTATACAGTCAAACATGCCACGGGTTAGTCCCACTGCGTGTACTGCGGGCATCATTCCCTTCCTCAAACCACGTCCTTGCTCAGTTGTGCTCCCACTTTCATGTGCTCATCGCTGTTTGCATCATAAAGGAAGGGATGAGAGGACGTCTTCCACCTGTCCGTACTCTGTCTGTTATCCATTCTTGTGGCATATTTTCTCTCAACTAATCTACCAACTCCTAATGAACAGGAAATTAAGTTATAACGTGGCTATCACTGAGCTCAATATGCTCTAATTGCTCCGATTCTATCTTTATTATTTCTACATAAAACAGTGGGGTGCTCCAGTAACTTTCATTAATTACACACAAAGAAGCAGTAAATAGTTTTTTTTTTTTTTTTTTTGGTAATCCACAACTTATTAGATTTTGGCCGACTTTTTTTTCAGGCTTTTGTATCGTGTCTTAATATGGTTGAGTTCATTATTTCCCAAGAACAGTGTCCGAGATGCGATGTACTGTGTCTTCATGCGTCTATGTGCATCTCTCCCCACATGCACATTTTATTCAGAGCTTCAGCTTGCAAAATGGAGTCACTGATAATCACCATCAGATGCTTTGTTTTCACTCCTTTTGTTTAAAACTGTTAATCTCTAAAATGCGGGGGAGCCAGTACATGGACGTTTTGTCTGCAAGTATCACTGAGTTAAATTCATGGAATCAAAATCGTGAAATAAACAGGATTTCATTCCTCTGAAGCTCTCCCGCAGTTTGTTTTCCGCGAGTAGATCTGAAGGTCTCAGTCGTCAATCCTCTGACTTTTAAAAGAAAACGACAACATGCATTCCGACAACGAGTCACATCCTGCTAATCAAATGCAGCGGTGTGGTGATTTTCCTATCAGGGGATGTACATGACTCAAAGTCAGAGCTTTGGATGACTTTCATGGCTGCCATTTTTAGAAACCATCGGAACATCCCTCACACCTCCTCACCACTTAGCGCTGGGAGAGAGTTGGAAGAAAAGTTATCCTGTTGATTGTGTACGTGTACATGTGTTTGGAAAAGATAGGGGGGGGGGGGTTGAAGAGACTGGCTGAATTAAAGAGGCATGTCTGCCCTGGAAGCTTTCTCCCAGTTTCAACGCCAGGCATGTTGCCGCTCACATGGCTTCCCAGCAAGCTGACAATGAAGTTGAATAATGTATCTATCAGTTTGGCTCAGAGTGCTGAGCACTGGCCACTGAGGAAGCTGCCAGCTTGTTATAGGCTCATTACAGGTGAAGATGACATGTGGAGGTGCAGGCGCCTTGGCATTGTCTGCCTGCCCTGCCCTCGATTGAAGGCACGGCGCTCTGTCACTCCCCGTGGCATACAGAAAGGGAGACGGAGGTGATAGAGGAGGAGGAGGAGGAGGAGGAGGAGGAATGAGCCTCAATGCTCCCCTAACCCCCCAAAATGAAATTGACAGGCTCACTGAAGTAATTGCTCCCAGCACTATTTTCTTTGGCAGGAAATACTGTTATCGACAAATAGGGGATTCAATAAGCGGCAGGAGATGAGGCTCTAGGCTGTGGTCAAAAGGCTGTGTCTGTCCTCTGCCGTTGAGGTTGCTGTGTCTCCCGATATTCTATCTCTCTGCCCTGCCCTTTCTCCCCGTACTCTCTCTCTTTTTTTTTTTTATCTATTTCCTACTTCACCCTCTTTGCTCTTTTCTCTTTTCACATCTTTCTACCTCACCACAAACCACACGCATAAAATCCCTGCCCCCTAGAACGCCCACATCCCCTCTCTCCTATTCTCTAGGGTCCCTTTTTGACCATTTTCTTCTGTTGACCATTTTTGTGAACTTGATGGGGGGAAAACTCTATCACCCAGTGGCCAGTGTGTAATCCTCCCCTCCCACTCCGAGTGTCTGCACTGCCAGGATAGTGGTGTAATGTTGATATTATCCCAAAGGATCCTATTGATTCAGGCTAGGGTCATGAAAAAGCAGTTTATGGTCAGTGTCTTTGGTTTCCAGAGGTCAGAGCATGTGGTGAAATCAGAGCTTTCGCGTTTCGGGACATCGTGGCGTGCCTGCTGGGAACTACTGAGAGGCAAGAAGATAAATAAAAAGTAGGTGATGTATTTGCCTCTCACTGTCCGTTCCTGAGCGCTGCTCTGAAAATGCCGTCTAGCCATCAGCCAGATCCAAAAATGGAATCCCAGTAATGCAGGCGGCACTTCGACAACAGCATTTCTTCCTGTTAGGCTCCAGCCTGAAGTATCTCCTTGCTGTGTCTGAGACAACATTTACATTTCTGAAGCGTCACGGCTCGGCCAAGAGGGTCGGCTGATTGCCAGTCGTTTGTCAGGGATCCTTTCTTTATGCTTAAATGTTATCCACTTTTGAACTTGTGGTAATACATTCACTTTTTTTGCATTAAAAGCTGCTGTCCAGGGCCTGTTGGCTCTGTAGGAGCTAACTGCTTCTCATGATGTTTCTTTTTTCTTTACATTTACTTTAGCTCTCAAGGAGTTTTTTTCTGTTCCAATCCTCTGCACAACTATTTCAGTTTTCTTTCTGGAAGTGGGCAGGATTTAGTCTTTCAAAGGACCTCTTCAGTGAGGCGCAACAAGTTTTTTGTTTTTGCCTGTGATTGGAAAAGCTGGTTAGTTTAACCCTGTCTATAGACGTGTTAACATGGAGAGGTTGTTGCTCTCGCATTTTGGCATCTTGATGAGGAAATTTTGCAGCCTTGAAAGTAGACACATGTGCACCCACATTCACAGTTCCCATCCATTCACTGTTTTATTGGGTTTATTTCAGAAGTGAGTAAAAACTTTGGACGACCTGAACCGAATTTTTAAGAACCCGTTTGGAAAAACACAACAAAGCTGCACTCAGAAAGAGTCGTTTCTGTGTTGATAATCACTATAAAGACAGTTTTACATCACTGGTGAAGTTCAAACCTTGAGATGTATTTCTTACAAACTCCCACATTTCACCTCAGGGTTTCGTCAAGTGTTTGGAGTGTCTGTCACGCCTTCTCCATCAACCTGACATTTCACATCCCAGCTATGTGTGCGTGTGTGTTTTTTCTCCATCAATTTCTTGTTAATTTCTTACATTTATTAAGAGGCAGCTCCACAGCTGTCAATGATACAAAGAAATGTATGAAGGAGTGTTTGGCAGAAATGTGCGATAAAGACTCTTGAGACTGGTAATAGTTGCAAAATCTAGATCGTAATGAGAAGGATTCTTATCTCCCCCTTGGCCTAATAACTGCCTTCACTCAGATAAAAGCTAAGCCAGTCACTCCTACACACACATACACACAGCAGTGCCAGCGAGGAAGGCGGCTAGTATAACCCTTTATGTGGATGATTCTGAGCAGGGTGGAGAAAAGACTCAAAGAAAAAAGGAAATATTACCAAGTTGAACTATAGATCGGCCAACTGGACAATTATAAGAAAGTGCACTCTCAGGCTGAACTCCTCTAAAGTTAATTGTTCTTTCTTTATGGGTGCTTGGATTGACATGGAAACCTCTGGACTGACATTAGTGAAATTGCTGGGCTCGACGAAGCAGTTTGAGAAATGTCATTGAAGACCCCATTTTACCCAAAAAGTGTCTCTAACAAATGATTGAGCGGATCAAGCCAGAAACTCGGCTGACACCAAAGACACCGAGTTATTAGTTGCTTGCTGTTTTTGGACTGCCTCCGGTTTTTCCACCAAAAACGGCTCCTTTCATGTTGAATGTGCATTGCAGGCGAGCAGCAGGCCTCTCTTTTCTCCAGATAAATGAGCTAGCTTATTACTTCCCAAACTGCCTATTAGCACAGCTCACTTTGTGGGGAACCAGCAGTCCAGGGCGGAACACAGCGATGATGACTTTGACTAGCAGTCTGGTTCAGGCATATGTGAAGCTGTTTCTGCAACGAGTTTCTCCCCTTGCTTAGCATGATGTTTTAACTAGACTACCCACCAACGAACCTGGAAATCACCAATTCTGGCACATATTGTTTTTTGGAGCCTGTGATTAATTATCTGCAGTGATTACAAAGCCTTTCTTTTCCACCCCCCCCCCCATTTTTAAATTACTGCTGCTTGAAAAATAAAGGCTTGCCACATCAAACTGTACCCTGATGTATATGTACAGCACAGAATGTGTTTGGAGAGTGAGTGTGAATGGGTGTATCGCTGTTGTACTCACAGTGTTTGGCTGCCAATAGGTAGTCTGAATGTGTGAGCATCAGTGTAGCAACATGTCCCGGTGGAGATTAGACACAAGGATCTATTGGCTTCCAGCAGGTGCAGACGCAGATCGCTTGTGAAGCATGTGTTGGGCTTTCTGCAACTAGAGTTCATCATTAGGGTTTCAGCAGTTTGAGAAACAGCGAACCCAGCGAGCGCACCTGTTAATTTCTCTAAAAAAATGAAACTTGTTTGTGTATTTAACCTTTTGCATCGCCGTAAGACTTCCAATTGTAAGTTGAACACAGTCATTGATTCCACCTCTTGTCTCTGCAGCACTGTTTTTATCTGTCGTGTTTTTTACTCGATTTGTACATAACAATTTGTCTCTGTCTCTTGCCATTATTGTTTCTGTGTTGAGGTTACAGCATCAGCTGGCGGGCTAATAACTGTTGTGCCACTTTTCTTTGCAGGGTGGACTGAGGAACAGCAAGCACGAGTGTACGCTTTCATCCCAAGAATATGTCCATGAGCTGCGTTCTGGCATCACGGAGGAAAAGCTGCTCAATTGTCTGGAATCCCTCCGAGTGTCTCTTACCAGTAACCCCGTCAGGTGGGTAACTTGATCCGTTTCTTCGCTAACTGCAAACTGGGACTAGTAATTGGCGATACTACACCTTTTAAAAGGACTCAATATTACTGTCAGACAAAAAAATGACTGCGACTCGCTTCCTGTTTTTGCTTTTTCGAGGCTTACAACTAGATAAAATAGTTGAAATCTGAGCCTGATATTTCTGATTTTTGCTGTTCAACAATAACTGTTTGACACAAAGTTGTTTGTTACTGTATCTACAAATGTTCTGCGAACATTGCTGCATGAAAACCAGAGTACATCAGTTCCAAATACAAGACATGTGCAGAGCAGGAAGCATTTTGGTGACTGTAAATAGTGTTGAAAGTTGTTTTTTATTTACTGCAAGAGAACGGAATTGAATAGTTGCTACATTCTCTCAATTCTTAAGAATTATTTGTGGTCACCTCAGTGACTTACTGTCGAAATGAAACTTTTTTTCACTTTTTCCCATCAACATAATACATGTATTTTGGAGATACAGCAAAAAATAGTGAGGGCCAAGTGGAGTAAATCCAAATGCCATCTGGACACACTGTGATTGGGCAAAACGCTGACAGATAAAGTAAAAGGGCAAACACATGTTTTTATTGCAAAACTTGCTGTCAGTATGTCCAACTTCTAGAGTTAGGTGCTCTGTATTGTTCAATCGAATATCCGCACATTGGAAGTCCTTCCCCTTGAAATGAGAGCTTCAATTTCGGTTCAGTCCCACTGTGTTGATGGGACCCTGATTAACAGCTGATCTTTTGAATTATTATCAACCAGCCTCCTGTCAAGGAGATGTTTCTTGGTGAGAACCAATGAGTTGTGCAAAACAAATGGTCATTGGTTAAGGAGAATACTCTTGTTTCAAATGTCAGTACAGAGGAAGGCAAATTTCTTTTATACAATTCTGATCTACAATGATGAAAAATTTAATTTTTGTGGCACATTATGAGACTGTGTGGCCCTTTAACACAGTCCATTGTGCAGGAGGTTGAAGCAGGAATGGGCAAATGTTGTCTTGTTAGAGGTTTGCGCTCTATGGGTTCTTCTCATTTCCTGATACAGAATTACAGAGAGCTGTGTTGTATGTGTGTGCTGATATATGCATAGAAAAGGACACACTGGACATGTTTTTTCATGGTGAGCCTCTCTTACACGTCACACAACACGCTGGTTTGAGCAGCAGACATAAAGATGTTCTGTTGGCAAGCAGGATGCCATAATCATATTGATGTATTGACTTTAGCGTGCAAGCACGTTTGTGTAACACAGCATAATGAATCGTGAAGAAGCTAAGTAATTATCCTTGGAGTGATGGCAGAGCTGTGAAGTCAGTGGCCAAAATCTCCAGCAAGCTGTGGGGAGCCAAGTCAGCCTTCGCACACAGAAAGGCCAACGAGTGCCGAGGGGATGAAGCTGAGGCCAAGCTCGCCCTGTGGGTGTTTTTAAATGGCTGAACCTTTGACCAGCATATGAAGAGCTCGTGCTTTATGAGGGAGCTGCCTCCTACAGATGGAGATAAGCGACTGGGGAGCCACCTTTGGGTGTGTGTGTGTGTGTGTGTGTGTGTGTGTGTGCGTGTGCGTGTGCGTGTGCGTGTGTGTACTGATGACAACTGTGAAAGTGTTGACTATCACAGTTCCCCTGCTCATCCTTACGCCTCCTATTATTTCCCTCTTGGGGAAAGTGACTGATCATTTTTCATGAAGCATGGCTAAGGTTTGGCTAATTAATGCGAATTAACCGAATTGTTATAGATCGCCCCACCCAGGAAGTCTGCATTTAACTTTACCATTTAAATGTGACCTTTGCTGGGTGTGTTTGCATGTTATCTCATGCTGGAAGTAACAATGAAGTTGATCCCAGAGCAGAATATCAAGTCAAACACCTCATAGTCATCAGCAAACGATGGTACTGATTGCTTCTTCTTTTTTTCTTTTTTTTTAATGAGTAGCGATAATAGCACTCCCATTTTGGAATTCGGTTTTAATCTGCCTGGCTATATTTTAACGTTTTTCAGCGATGGCTCGCAGATTTATCACTGAACAATACTTCTCATTGGGGAGACAAACTCTCATGTCTGCTGAATCACTGATCTATACCCCCGGCTGGTTCCTTCCCCATATTTCACTTTTCTCACAGTTGAAAAGGCCACACAAACACTGTGTGAGATTGTCTCGCCTGTGTTTGAAAAAATTTAGATAAATCTCGGGCTGAATGCGAAGGTTCATGCCCTCATTTCTCAACAATTGATGTGCGGAAAGTCGTCCCTCTGTGGCCAAAGGAATCTTGAATGAAACAGCGAGGGTGCAAAAGTTGATGGTACAGAAAGCAAGCTGCTGGTTTCACTAAGGTCTTGACTGGTTTTTATTTCAAAGTAAAATTTCTTATTTTATCTTTTTTTACTTTGCCACCTTGTGCCTTGTATCATTTAGGCAAGCCAATGCACGTTTTTTTGTAGAGGAGCGAAAACAAAACGTCGTAACTCGTACTTTTCCTTTCTGTTGAGAATTTCAGAGGATTTGGGTTGTAATCCACAGTCTTTATGACGTATGGTGGTGTTTAACACTGCAATGAGAGTCTCACCATCAGAGTGGTGTTGCTCTTCACAGTGAGTGCTTACTACTGCTTTTTGTTTTTCTTCTGATGTTCGGGCAGCCAGCTAATTTGCTCCCAGAGGCCTGTGTTTGTCTAATAGTTTAATTGGCTGGGCTGTGCACCTGTTTGGCAGCACAGGTGGCTACAGGGCCATTGTGCTGAGGGCCTTATCTCCCAGGCAGTCCCACACAGGTGTGTGGCATGCAGCCTTTGCAGATCCACCCACAGATGGCATTGCCTCGAGCATCGGCTGCCTTCTCTGTTTCCACTCTCCTCTCCTCAGCTGCCATGTTTTCCACTTCTCTTTCTGTCAAAAATTCCCCCAGCCAATTATTTATCCTCTACTTCATTCTCCCCCTTTTAATTTTGTCATTTGGATACTCGCTTCTTAATTTAGAAGTGTCAGATTGACTAGCCACTTTTCATTAATTTCTTAATCCACTGACATGAAGTGAGATGCCAACTTACAGAAAATTACAACCCACTTATTTTCTCATTTAGAGCGAGAGAAATCCTGGGGTGCTGCAGCCCAGCCCCCCCAGCCCCCCTCTCCTTCATTCTCATTTCAGAGCGGCTCGCACTGCACATTTGCACATTTGGAAACAATGATGAAATCCATTTATAATGTGTCAAGATAATTGAATATCTTTATAGGAAATTGCAGTTTTTTTGTATTTTCTTTTTATTATGTGTAGTGTTTTGGGTTTTTTTTTTACATTATGGGACATTTTTCTGATGTATTTTTCAGGTGATGATAACAGCTTGAAAATTGTAAAGACTTTGTCTGATTTCACTCAGCTTCTGCTCTATTAATAAACTTCCCAAAATAAAAACCGGAGAGTGGCTTTTCGGTGGTTTTGGCCACTGTAGTTCCCTCTGTGTTTAGCCCACAGCTTTACACTATGACTCTGTCAAGTCCCGACAGTGACTTCCATATTAGATCTGCCAGGTCTCAGATCCCTAAGTCATATTTAAGCGAAATTGAACCGGGCGCCTAACTTTTCATTATGTGAAATCTTCATGGTACGAGTCAGACATTTCCTCTGGAGCGTTCGCTCGCGGGGTCTTTTTATGGAGGCGGGAGACATTTGCTGACACCGGAGTTTCTCTCTGTGTCTGTATACTCAAGGTGTGGGTTGTTGTGATGATCTTGCCGCTGAGCCACACAGGGTGTCTCCGAGTCTGAATCAGTCTCACCAGCTTTTCTCAGTTGAGTGCGCGGGGCTGAGCTCGGAGGGGTTGCATGGAACAGTAGTAATGGGCTTTTTACGAGCTCTGGAGTTACTACGCCTGATAACATTAAGTTGCCCTTCCTGTCGACCCTCCTGTCCTAATGCCCACTGCGATAACCATTGAAAAGCTTGCTCGGAAACATAATTATCCATGTACAGAAAAAAAAAAACACCCTTAATGCAATGGGATTCCCTTCTTGTGTCACCTCAAAACTTAGGTGGTTTATTAAAGTGACACCTTATTTTAGGACATGCACCCATCCATCACCCTTAAGTTTTAATGTAATTCAAGGTGACGAGGGTGCTGGAGCCAATCCTGGCTGTTATTGAGCGAAAAGTGGGGTTCTTTCTGCACAGTCGAGGACTCCATTGCAGGGCTAACACAGAGAAATAGACAGCTGCACGCATGCACGCAGGTTTACTCCTCCAGGGTTGTTTAGGCCTCGTCCACTCAGGGACAGAATTAGGTTCTCTCTTTCTGTTTTCTTCTCTGTTTAGTGGCTGCAATGCCACTTAAGAACCTGTTGTAAGTGCTCCAATGTTTTCCGTGGTTGTGTGAACGGGGCCTGAGAGTCTTCCAAAAATCCATCTGGATTACACTCGCTGTGCTCTCTATTTTAAGACACGTTTTATTGTCTCCCCCTAAAATTGTCATGCAGCTGCTGAATGATTGATATACTTAATTGCCATTACATTTAATGCGTTGAGCAAACACACAGTAGAGAAAAAGACAATTATAAAGTATCAAAAAGCTGTTCCTCAGACATACAAGTTTTAAAAGTGGTAGCAATAACTGGCTCCATAGACTCCCTCCTCCTCCTCCTCCTCCTCCTCCCTCGGCTTCTTCTGCCTACTGTCTTTTCGGTAGCCAATTAACACTGGCACAAAGGGGCATATCCATCTGTCCTGCTGCTGTTGTGACTATTGAAACAAATTTGAGCATCTGAATGTCTGACAGGTTGCGTATAACCCCCTGACAGCTTTGGCCTGATAACTTGTCTGGCACGGGCACAAAGTGCGAGTCGTGGCTCTCAGCGCAACGAGTTAACGGCGTGCTGACAAACGACACTTCTGCGTGGCTCTTCGATACAGTAGACTTCAATGCAAAAGCCCCATCTTACACCGACTCTTCATGGGGATTAATAGCTGTTTCAACTCTGTCATTTTTGATGTGGAAATATTACAGTGAGTCATCCATAATTGATTGCCTGTATTCACTTTGTTAGGCGGGACAGTGCTTTTTTAAGCTTAATCAATCTGCGTGTCAATCTGGATTTCAGAAAGGAGAGACTAAAAAGAAATGTCGTCGTCGCTTGAGTCCAAAAGGATGAGGTACCTCAGGACACATGGCAGCCCACCTTATTTGAATGTCTCGGTTCAAATAAATAGATGTTCCCCCAATCAAGGTTCAGCATCATCCTCAATAAAGGATGGGGATTAAAGGAGAAGCTGGAACACAAATGGTCCAAAATCTGAATTTGTTAGGGCCACAAAATATGTTGCGTCTGTTGCCACAGAAAGGGAGTAAAGTGAGAGTGGAAGCCTTCTGGTGGGGTCATCTTCCTTTCCCACTCTGCTGCGAGACCTGACTTTCGAGACTCCCGATGTTGTTAAAAAGCGCTCTGAACAGCCCTGCAGTCGTCACAGAGTTTCCTCTGCCGCTTGTCGAGAATAAACAAGGCTGGGAGGATTCGGAAATGACGTGATTTTTTCGAAGATTTTGGTGGGCAAACTTTTCACTCATCTTTCAGAGAAAGAAATGAAATCAGTGAAATATTTTACTTTCCAGGACGGGACAATCATTCTTGTTTTAGAACAGTCAAAGAGTTTTATTTGACTGTTAAATTTGTTACGACACCGTCTTCAGCAGACGTGACAAGAAGCCAGAAATGAGCAAGTTAACTAGTTTTTACCCTTGCGGCTGACTTTAGAGTTGATGTTTGCCCTTCTTCCTCCGAGGCAGTGAAAATGATTTTGGAGACATAAATGTCCTCAGTGTCTGAGTATATTTTAAGAGTGATGCCTATTTCATTTTATGACACCATCTGTTAACCTCCAAGATAGCCATATCTGTTGCAGCCCCAGAGTGATGCATACATAATTCAAAAATATCTGATTTGAATTTTATAATAATTTAGTCTGAATTTTATTTTTGAGCCAGTATGGGAAATAACCGCCACATATAGGAAATAACTGTCCTATAAATCAGCAGTTATTATCTTCTTTTTTTTTTTCACAGTGAGATGAAATTCTCTCGTATCCATATAGTTATACAGTCAAAAAATCACATCAAAATACTGGAGATATTTCTCTGTTTTCACTGTGGGTCGTAACAAAAATGTCCCAACTACGCTGAGCCAATATTTGACAAACCATTGAGCAGGAAGTCTTACCAATCTGTTGAAAGTCACGAGGAGACACATATTTGTTTCTGTTTTTATGTTCAGGAATAAAAAGCATTTATCACCTTTCCCTCACCAGCAAAGCTCACGTTGTCGGCTCCAGAATTCAGGAGAGCTACACTGCCGTCCTTATGTTTTAATACTTCTTAGCAGATATCAAATAATATCACAAATACCAGAGCACTGACTCAAGGAAATCAAGGCTGACTCTTTTTTTGCGACTACTTCCTTTGTATAAAAGGTGGCCATGACAAAGTCTTTATGATTTTGTAGGTGGAACCAGTTCTGTCAAGGAAGTCCTCGCTGAAGAATCCTGCCTCATCTCGGTTGATAAAATAAAACATATTCCTGTGAAACCACGAGTGTGTAGGTACTGCAAATGAAATCGTAGGATCTCTGACACGCACGATGCCAAACAATTAAGTTGTTATGTTATAACTACTCGATGTGACCAGCAACCTGCCTGTAGCGCTGTTGGCGTGTTGTCTGCATTCAGCTCGCAGCAAATAGCGTTGTGTAGAAAGGCTTGGGTGTTCAGAGAATAATTAGCAATTTCAAGAGTGTTTTGCACTCGGTGGGAGGTCATTTCAAAGCGTCTCGGGAGAGCGGTGTGCTGTCAGCTGCCTGCACTTAATAGTTGATTTAATCCTGATCGAGGCCTCCGCTTTCTGATCCTTTACACTCTTTTCATGCTCGCTCGCTGGAGCACCCTCAGTTCCACAGTTATGTATGTAGTAGATTCTCAGTCTCTGTTAACGCCGCGTTTTTTGGAGTCATTAGATGTGCAAAAAACAACAAAAAAAACCAACCTTCATGCTGTGCTCTTCCTGTTCCTGTTCTCGCTTGGCTCCAGCAGAAAACCCATTCATGTTTTGCTGACACCAGATATATCATCCTTACTCTGTGTTACATCCTTTAGAACCAATATCAAACATTAGTACCACCCCAGTTGGTTCTGTGAGCGTTTCCTCGGCAGCAACTCGAGACGAGGCTTTTCTTTCACATGTACGGAAAAATATCTCGCAGAGAAACTACTTTCTCTCACAATTGATCTGTTCAGCACACACAGCCATTATATGTTGGAGGCTGTGATGCATTGCGTTTAGGATTTGTGCTCGTCAGCAGGAGAGAGGGGCCGCAGATATTTTCAAGGCAGCTGAGTGGGGTGACAGCATGGTTGAACAGAGCGCCTGTTACCAGCAGGTACACGTGGAATATGGCTGCTGCCTCTTGTTCAGTTTCAAGGGACGTCACAGGTCAATGGTCTTTCAAATGTATGACGGGTGAAGCACAGGGTGTTTGTCATGTGACATGAAATGGAGCAGCGGTTTGGCTTGATTCTCTCATAGTTGCTCTAATATATTCAGCTCACTTCAAGAAAAAGTCTGATTGTTTTCAGAGGGAATCAAATGGAGCTATTCAGAGCAGGAGTGTTAACTTTGTAAATTAGGTCATTGATCTGTTAACGAATTAGCCCAAAATTTGACCGATCATAAACAAACTGACGTTGACTCTAACCAGATGAAGCTGGATGCAAAGACCTGTGCAACTCTGAGAAGGGCCAAAACGAAGCCACACGGCCATGTCGAAGCATCTCCCATAAAGCGGAGTGAAGTGCTCCCGGTCAGCGTGACAGTCGTCCAGGGAGACACAGACCGTGAACCGGCTCCAGAGCACTGGGGGATTTGCTGGAAGGGGTTTGCTCCGGGGCGAGTCCATCTGGTGCTGGATCCCCGACACCTTCGGAGGCCCTACAGTGTCGATACCTCAGTGTATCACAGGTGTGTTTGATGACTCTCAAAGGGCCTGCAGAGTTTTAAGGTAGTTATAATGTTTTGCCGGTTCATTGTTTGTGTATCTTAGTGTATACTCCGTGGACACCAATGTGGGGATGTTGGCATAAAGCTTTAGGCACATCTGAGCCTGTAAGTATTACAAACAATACAATCTTTTGTCCCACTAGTGTATACGTAGGATCCAAGCAGAACAAATTTGCTTTTCTTTGTTTCCACTGTGTTGTGTGGAGAGAATTAGAGGCCCCAGGGACCTCTGGCTTGGCCTAAAATTTTTGTCTTGTTTTTGTTTCTTCCTCGCACAATAAAATGTAAGCTAAGAAGCGTTGGGTGTTGTCTTGTGTTTGAGTTGCTGCAAGTCCAGCGGTTTTATATTTTCAGTCATCTTTGAGCATCAGTGAGGTCAGTCATTGCTGGAGAAGCCTTCACCCTGGAAGTCCCCGAAAAATTGTCTTTACTGTTTGTAAACTTCAATAATTTGAATTAAAGCTATCAAAGAAACAATCAGCGAAGGATAAAAGGACAGCATCTCAACCAGTTTCTGAAAAATGGTGGTGATGAACAGAAAAGTATAGTTAATATTTTATATCTAGTCGCTGCTATTGGATATGCCTTGTGCATTATAGTCATTCCAGCTGGCTATTGAATTGATCCGGGTGTAATGGAGCTCGATGTTTGCCAGGTTGGATCACTAAGCAGACACCGGTGGTGCTTGGTTTCAGGCTATATTGTTCAGACTTATTTGTTGCCCGCTGCATCGGGCTCCGGCTTGGAATTCCGCAGCCCTGAATGGGTCAGGAGTCCCACCGAGGGACAATTGGACTACTTGGGCTGTAATACAATATGAAAGATATTGTACTTGCACTGGAGCTTTCAGAAACAAAGCTCCCCACCAAGGCCTGATAAAATAATAAAACCGGCCTATAGACTGAAATCAATGCAATGGCACAAGCCATCTAAACACGGGGAGCAGTGATCAGTCAAACAGAAAGAGTGGGACGGTGCGCGCCTCTCGCTGTTTCTGTCACTGTCGAGTCACTTACTGTGTGTGGTGATGCACAGTAATCTTTCCATCATGAACTAACGTTTCCCTCGCCGAGGGTCTGCAGGTCTCTCCGCGCACTTTACTTGTTTGATTCCACGCTCTTTGCGATGATATTTTATCCTGGGCATATGTAGTATATGCAATAAGTACTTGCATTCTCTTGACAAAGATAAAGTGGGAATGCTCGAGGAGGTGCACTCTGGTCACTCTGGTGTTTTCTACATTGCTACAAAAGTGCTTTTGAATCTCATTTAGTGGGTGCATTTGTTGTAAGTGAAGGACATTGAAATGTACGCTGAATGTGAAGCTTATCTCCGCAGCAAATAGGAGTGTTTTGATATGAAGTATTATCGCTAAAGTCCCCCGTCATGTGTAGTAAATATAAATGTAAATGCCAAACACACTGTACATGCTCGCGTTTGCAGATGGTTATTCGGTGCATGCGTATTGCAGAAAGATTGGATTTCTCTCTCTCTCTCTCGTGGCGTTGCCGTGTGTTTGTCTTTTGATGAACTTGTGGCCTGTCCACAGTGTGTCCTTCTGCGAAAGAAGTGCATGCTGGGATGGGCTCCAGACTTCTGTGACTGGGAGCAAGATAAGCAGGATGAAATTGGATGGATGTGTGATGGGATAAGGTGCCCCCCCCCCCTCGTCTCATGCGTGACGGCATTTGTTCTGGCTGCACTCGTCAGAAAGTCAGTCATGTCCTTTGCTCTTTTGGGAAACAAATGATATTTGGCCAGAAGACAAAGGATCATCTTTCTGCAAGACATTTTTGGGGCTTCGTTTCGAGTTCATTATTGAGGAAAGTCTTCCGATTAATAGAATCTGTGATGAAGCTGCAATGCTGTTGAGTGATTACACGCTTTTTTTCCCCCGACAAAACATCTCGTTCGGGTCTGAGCGCGTTCTTGTCGGCTGAACTGTAGGAACTCCGATGCATACGTTTTATTGCAGTTAACATAACTACAACATAATTGCGTCAAGCCAGCAGAAATAAGTAAAAATATAAAATAAGAAATTGCTTTTCCAAGACTGTGCATGAATTTTTCATTTTGCCTGCGGTATGTACATGATTGCAGAAAAGTAACACAATTTGGTGGCACTTAACTAGAGGATTGTAGCCATCAATATTAGATGAACAAGTTCTCCCACAAGTTAATGAAATCTTTGGATGTATGCCCACATTAGAGAAGGAGACTGATCAGGAAGGACTTGGTCTCTTGGTCCTTTTGAAGATGGAATAATTCATTCTGGGACCAAACAATGCAACTTTTGCTACTTTTCTTTGTACACATCAAGGCTTGTTGGATGAAATCAACCACATGGAATGTTGCTTGCAAAACATCAATGATGTTCATGTTCAAATGTTCAATGACGGTCACTTTTAGGCTGTACAGGTAGGAGCCAGACCACTGGGCGGGAAAGTAAAATATCGCGACAAGTGTTTGGACAACTGGCGGTGTAAGTGTTGTTATTTGTGTTGGTCGCTGTAATGTATGCTGTCCATTGAGGCAGTTTCTCTGATGAACATGGAGGGGGGCCTTTCATTGCCTCAGGACAAACGCGATGGAAGTACCATCCCTCATTTGGCAACTTTGGGGACATTTAGAAGGCAAGCTGTAGAGGACCTGAGGGTATACGTGAGGGGACAGAAAATGATCGACAGTCTGGTGCGTTGGGAGGACAGAAAAAAAACATTTAGTGCCTTAAAAACCTTGAAGGGGACCGCATTATGTTGCAACCTGCAGCAAGACGTACATTTTTGATGGCAAAAAATTTACTGCACCAGACGCGGACTGCTTTGTCCCGCCTCTCTTTTTTTTATGTCTATTCTGCTTCAGTCCGGCTATAACACCGAGCAGACTCAGACACTTCCTACAAACATCTGTTGCAGCATTTTTAATTTTCTTTCTCTTTTCCTCCTTTTTTTCAATTAGCGCAGTTTCTATGCTCAAGCTATTTATGAGTAAAGCTCAGGGACTTGTTGTCCATTACTTCAGAGATGAGCTGAGTTTCTCTTTTTACCTCTGTGTACATTTTTTGTTTTTATTCACATTTTTCATGGTTTTTGCAGCGTTCACCTCATTTATTAGCTGTGGACGCAGCACTTGAAGTCAAAACACAGTAGTCCAGCCCAGCTGATACCTGAAGACAGGTCTGGGTTGTAACTAATGATTAATTAGCTACTTCGGAAAAGTTCTCAAAATACTCTGTCATGTTGAGAAATGCAATGCTTTATGCAAAGTTTTACCAGATTGTTAATGTGAAAGCTTCTTTTTTATTGTAGCAATTGTTCAAACAAGTTTTTAGTATCTGCTGCAGCTAAAGCCACATTTTGGCTTTCAGTCAGTCACTGAATAGATTTCCTGACTGGTCATTCTGCATCGTCTGTCACTAACTGCTTTATGTATGAAAGCTTGTTTCCCAACACAACAGATGTCCCATTTTCCTCCTATATTTATTCAGAGCGTTCCTTCCGCTCTGTGGGGAGATCACGAGAATCATCACAAGGATATTCTTATCGCAACATTCTTGTTTTTTTTTCCCCTTTTTTTTTATTGACAAGTTAAGTTTTATCTCCCCGCAGGGGCGCCGTGTAAAACAAGATGATTTATTTATTTATTTAACTGAGTCCGATATTTGCACTTCACTCCGACGATAGCGAGCAGAGAGAACGGCAGCTATCAAAGGGAACAAACAAACAAAACAAATGGGCAAAGCAGTGCTCGTCTCAAGCTGATTTTCGAGCCAGTTGCATTGTCATACCCCTTGAAAGCACGGCGGGGACGGAATAATCCCAACAAAGACGGCCTGAGAACAGTAGAGCACTGAGTTGTTATTTGTAAATTAATAGATAGCAAGATATACAAGAATAAAGAAGCTTTTGTTGTGTCGTAATTTCAATAGATGTAACCACTATAGATGAGAAAACTGCTTGAAACTGAAATGATCCGAGGTCATGTGCAGCATCATTCAGGAATATGACAGATCATTTGGTTGAACGAACAAAAGAACTGTAGGAACTTTCTTTTTTTTACATTAAAAAGAAACTTATACCACTTTTCCATTGAGACCTGCTCATTTTGAACTCGGCTCATTTCGTCTCTACGCGGCTCTGACCGGTCTGCGAACACAGCCCACCTTAGCGTGTCTCGGGTCACCTCAGAAACTAACCTGAAACTCGCTGACACCCTTTCGAGGACACTGAGGGGATGTTTTACCCACTGGCCAGTCAACCGTCGCGCTGGCGCCACATAAACCAACACTGCCGTGTACCTCCTGTTTATCCCACCACAATGATGGCATGCGTATTTCCCAATTACCTCAATAGCATAGAAAGGGAATACTGCTGTTGCCGGGTTCTTACCTTACACAGCATCCCATAATCCCATGGTGGTGTTTCACAGTGTCACAAACCGAATTTTCCTCACAAATATTGCTCCCATTTCTTCCCCCCACAAACACTGACATCACCATCATTACTAAAGAGCATAAACAAAAACCTGTGGACTCAGTGATTTGTGCTCTCTGGACCGTGTCGCCTCCTTCTCTTTTGTGCCAACCTTTCATTTACCGCCACCACCTCTGTATCGCAAATGTATACGAGCGCTTTGTTATTATGCCGGAAAACGAGGCGGTCGGTTCTTTTGTCTCTTTCATGGCCTTCAGCGTGTGCAAACCACAAGCTCGAAATGAATGCTAAAACAGGAAGGTTTCTGATGAACTGAGATTTATAAGGACATCTATAAACACTGTGATGTTTTGTTTTTATTAAGGAAACAGATCTTCATTATACACTACAGTAAGCATTAATAACGTAAAAATTGGGTCCTGCATGTGTGCCATTGAGATGTAAGTAATGGTAAGTGGGTGGGTGGGATAGTGGAGGGTTTGGGGGTTGTTGTGTGTGCTAATTTAGTCTTCAGATCAAAGAAATACCTCACCTCAAGTTTACTGGTTGCCTCCGGCTAATGCATCGCAGGCCCTAATTGAGGGTCTCTTCCGACTCACTGAGTCAATACAAATGGTTTTAATACTCAAACCATTATTATTTCAAATCATTGTCAAAAAGGCGGGATAAATCATTGACTTATGCCCCTTTAATGTCAGAAAATTGCCCCATGCATTTTGCGTTATTGACAGTCGAGGAGCCAGAAAACAAGTAATGCTAATGACATAATCTGGCTGTGGCCACACTGTCCCTCCCGCCCGGCTCTCTCTCTCTCTCTCTCTCTCTCCCTCTCTCTCCCTCTCCGCCCCCCCCTCCCCCCTCCTGGCGCAGACAAACGGGCTCATCTGCACTGGATCATTTGCTGTCTCCTGATACGCTGTGGTTTATAGCCAATTATTTCTTGCGATCCTTTATCGATTACAGTGTTATCTTTCTTGCATTGCTTAATCTTTTGGCACAGTAACATAGTCGCTCACAGGGGGGCCTGTATACAAACTACTTAGCGGTGGAAGCGCTAGTAAAGATGGATGGGTGTTAATTTGCTTGTAAATGGGTACAGTTTAAATTCAATCTGATTCAAAGTGTATTCAGTATCGGAGAGAGGGCAGGGTGGTTTTTTATTCTTAGCGATCTCTGTGAGGAATTAAAATGCACCATAACAGCCAGTTTATCCATTTAAGTGTAAAACCTCTGGTATTAATCTGAATGACTGATTTCCTTTGAGGTTAATACAATAGTGTTTGTCTGCAGATCAGCATGACTGACAGAGCAACAGGGCAATAGCAATTTCGAGAGAATATTGTGTGATCTGTTTTCCTCTCTTCTCTCTTTCTGTTTTCTTTCCAGTTGGGTTAATAACTTCGGTCATGAGGGTCTCGGCCTGCTTCTGGATGCTTTGGAGAAACTCTTGGACAAGAAACAGTGAGTTAACTCGCAGGGCCATCACATATCTGTGCTATTACGTAACATCAAGATGAGTTTTGGAGGAGATAACCGAAACAATATTTTCCTGCTTTTTCTCCAGGCAAGAGAATATCGATAAGCGGAACCAACACAAACTTATCCAGTGCTTGAAAGCATTCATGAACAACAAGGTTTGTATGAGTCAGGAAGAGTGAATGTCGAGCAAATAAAAGCTTGGATGAAAATCTTTGATATTCAAAGCGTTTAGAAACCCAAAACTGGATTACAATCCTGATCTGAATCTGGACTCTGACAAGTCTCGGATAATGGTACAGTAAAGTGAGGCTAATTTTACCATCTCCAGCCCACAGTCTCAGATCATTTAATTATCCTTCTTTGGGAAGTCTGGCTCATTTCTCAAAAGTGGCACACACTTCAAGGATAGATGAACTATTGATATTGCCTCTCCTCGACTTAATCCCCACACGTGGTCATCTCAGCCCGTTCCTTCAGTCGTGGGAAGACTAAAAGGTGCAGGAGACTATAAGTATTTGTCCCTATAGTCCTGTCCTGAATTGAATTAATTCATCATCGTCTCCATTTCCTCCCGTGGCCTCGTTGTCCCTCCTTAAAAGAAAATTAAGGCTAACTATATCTTACGTACATTAGTGCTTTTTTGTGTAATCCATTTTTTACTTGCACTGGAAATTCCTCATGAATCCCAAATGCTCTCATTAATTCACACCCGGTGGACTGTTTCTTTATTTTACCTCACCTCCACTGTGTCTTTCAGTATGGACTGCAAAGGATCCTGGGAGACGAGCGCAGCCTGTTGCTTTTGGCCCGCGCAATTGACCCGAAGCAGACCAACATGATGACGGAGATTGTCAAAATCCTTTCTGCCTTCTGCATTATTGGGGAGGAAAACATGTGAGTTCAAAACGAGATCAGCCCGTTCATTTGTCGCGCTCACTTCTCGCACATCGCAGACACTTGCATAAATGGCCGATCACACGCCCATCCACTCGCTCATCTCCGCCGCGTCTGAAGTGCGATTATGAATTTGACACAGTTTAAGGGTCGCGGTGTGAAATTGAGAGCTTTGGTCTAATTTGCAGGTTTGCAGATTTTCAATTTGAATGATCGCACTTATATTTCCAGTGTTCAAAGCATGACGAAAGCATTAAAGAAGTCCTTGACACAAACCATTTCTTATGTGATCCACACATATTTTTTTGTATGTGGAGCCTTTCAGATAATTCAGATACAATTTTCCTCACAAAGCGATTTAAGTAAATGTTTGATAAAATGTACTGCAGATATAAAAGTTTGTACTTGTACACACATAAACTTAAGAATGCGATAGTCATCAAAGCAATATAATTATTATCCCACTACATGAAACATTATGAAAATACATTGGTTGGTTAAAATAATCCCTGAGACACATTGTAAAATTGTCAACAACATACATGCTCGACCACTGGTTAATATTTATGAAAGGAAATCAATAGAAGGAAGCAAAAAATGGGCAATTCTGTTAAGAGTGTTAACAAGTAAATAGAATAACATCATTAGAGTATAAAAAGCCTAAACAAATAAAATCTTCAACAAAATCATTTAACTTGGTTACAGGTAAAAGCTGAAAACTATCTGCAAGGCTGGATGAGCGAGTTCCCAATGTGTTGGGTGTTCTAGACGATCTGAACATTTTATGTACTTTTGCATATTTTCCCCTGCTCTGCTTTTACTATTCAGGCCTGATAGCAAAAGACATTTTCCTTATCTCTCCCAGTAAATCAAAGCTGATATAAAAACAGTACAAGTCAATTTCAAAGAAATGTAACGAGGCAAGACATATGGTCCGGCTCAGCTCTGTTTACACACACTAATGTCTCTGGAACAGCAAGAGGGAGCGAGGACGCTGCAATATTAGTATTGCTTCAATCTTCTCCCACTGGGTTGCATGTCGCTGTACAGAGACTGCACTCCATGCATATATGACGACCCACTGTGAGCGCAAACTGCGTTCACCGATGACCTCAGACGGTGCAGAAGTCTGTGGGGTCACGTGGTCAGATGATACAGTTTAGTCTGTTTAATGTGTTGAACTACTCAGTGTAGTTTGCCACGGACACAACCTGGCTGACAGCTTATAAATTGGATTTAGGGGAGTGTTTTTTATTGTTTCCCACAGGGCCGGACTAGAATAACAATGGCACTTCAAAGTCAGTCTGTATGCAGTGCTGGAAACAAACAAACCCACAAATTCTTGTTGGAGGAGCTGAGTTCAGCAATGTGTCTCATATCTCCGACCATCCAAATCGGCCTCACAGCTTGTTGTTCTGACCCTTGCTGTGCATGGTTTTGTAAAATATTGAGGATTTAACTGTATTGCTGTGTTATGTCAGGAAAACCTCTTCAACGGTGGTATTTTCTTTTAGAGGAAGTCAAGTTTTCCTCTATATTTTAGGTGCACGTTATTTCCAGCAGCCGTTCCCGATAATATATGCATGCTCTTGCTCAGGTGTTCTGGATAAGCCAAGAATATCCTTATTGACAGCAGCATAAATTGTGTAGCATACTCTTTATTCCTCAATATTACAGTGCTATTTTTTTCACCTGTAAACAGCAATTTTCCCTCCAAAGTCTTTCAACATTTGTGCACCAAGCCTCTCATTTAGGAGCATAAATCTGCACTAATGCATCCTCAGATACAATGTGTAGGCTAATTGTGTGAGCTGCTTCCTCTCTAATAGACCTTTTTCTCGGCAGACATCGCAATTTGTCATACTAGGGAAAGCACAGGTGAAGCTAATACGATTAACAATGACTGTGTTCCATTTAAGTATTCCACTAAAACCGTGTTGCTGTGGCGGAATGCACAATACCTGGACGCCAGGGCACACAAATCTATACTGAATACTGTCATTATTTTTTATTGTTATTAATTCAGCAGTGTTTTGTTTGCGATTGGTTCCCTGAGGGAAGGGAATGTCGTTGGGTCAAACATGTTAGCGATACCAACACTAAGTTAGTCTTGCAGAAAGATCTGAAGTGTGAACACTTGGAACACTGTCGAATCTGTACACGGCATCTTTCACGATCGACCTGTGCACATGTACCACCTACAGGCACGACGAAAATACTTGAATACTAATTGCTGCATTCAGATATAATTTTGGTCATTCATAACATAGTATTCATACAAGTTAATAAATTCATGTTGGGATCATACTGCACTTCAAATACAGATAGCTTTATATTGGAGGGCAAAAAATGTTTGGTTGCAAATGATTCATCCAACGCATCTTCTGTTCAGACACTGCTTTACCACTTAAATAAAGATTTGACTGCATGCAAACACACACCCACAAATGCACACACACACATACACATACATACATAGCAGGACTATTTTGAGCTTGTACAGGGTGTTAAAACCGCCCTCACTCTGTGTCTCCGACTCGTGTCACTCAAAGTGTTCAATAATAGGTCGAAGTAAACATGGAGATCTCGGCAATGATCATAGCCTTGCATAAAATGTCCGCGCCCTGTAGAAATGACAGGCAAAAGGAGCTGAGGTGTCACTTTTTGCGCTCAGAAACTTCCCTGCCAGCCAGTGTTGTGACGGTGGCTCATGTTCAACACCCACTTCAGCTGACAGCATCAAAAGGGAACACGACAAGTTAAGCAGATCTATCTTGCCTGTTTTGAAGCGTCGTCTGAACTGGCTCTGGAGCTGTTCAGTATGCAGCCCTCCGTGTTTGCCAGTGACTTTGTAACCTCTATCACAGAGCGCGGCCCTTCCATTTATCTCCGTGTCAGCCTCACTCGACACACGCACACAGTCCTTTTGGTGAAACACGGGATCCTCCTCGCTCACTAATCAACCGTCGTTTAGGCTTCCACTAAATGTAATCGTTTAGGTTGTTACCAGGTAATAAACTTGCTAACAGCCAGCTTATGTGGCACATGCAATTACACATGTTCGCACGTGCATAAATTGGCATTTTCCTCCAAACGTGATGGAATAAATAAGTTAGGGGAAGAAATGTATAGACAGACAGTGGGGGGGGGGGGGGGTTGCAGCATGTAAATCAGTTTAAGAGCTCTTTTGTACCCCTGGGAAAAGGACCACCGAGGATAAAGGAGCTGTTGGTTTCCTTGGCTGATGAAGACAGAATAGCATCTGCAGCCTCACTGCGACAGAGACCACCTGCTGCCAATTATTATGTCCACCTATTGTGAATTACTGTTCACGTTACTGCTCATAAGACATCAATTTAATTTTATTGCAGTCCTCTGTGTGTGTGTTTATATGTTGCTGGGAATTTTCTCAGTCAGCCACCATTTACAGGCTGAAACTGTCCAATACTCCATTTAGCTTAGGTGCCCTGAGCCTTTGCAAGTACTCCAATTATGCTTACCTCCTCAATAGGAGTATTTGAACATTAGTCTGGCCGTCCCTCTGCTACTTTCTCACACACAGCTGAATGCTGGCTCACACAGTTGCTCTGACAACTGCACAAATTTGGAGTGAAACCTCGATTCTTTTCTCAAATCACTCAGCAACTGCAAGAATAAATCCGAATTGGATACGCCTGCAATAACGGAGCACTTTGCATACAAAGAGATGAAAAGCTGTCGCGTATGTCAGAAGTGACCAAATACTGGTCGAGTCAACGTCCAGAGCAGCACCAGTGGGAGGATTAGATACATGGTGTTTGAGTTCTTTAAATAAAAAAAAAAGAAAAAGTGAGCAAATGTCCTGTCAGTGGGGTGATAAAAGTGTTTGTTGATTTTTGTGTTTGCCTTCTGCCCCTGTTCTCTGTTTTCTTGCAGCCTGGATAAGATTCTAGCTGCCATGACCATCGCTGCAGAGAGGAACAATAAAGAGAGATTTGCTCCAATCGTGGAAGGACTAGAGAACCATGAAGCCCAGCAACTGCAGGTTAACTATAGGACGCACACACGCACACACATACACGCACACACACACGCACGCACGCACGCACGCACACACACACACTGTAAACATTGGCCTTTTAATATTCAGTATGTATTCGTGTCTTCCCTTTATTTGATTATTTTTCTTTGATGAATGAAAGTGACCTTCTTGGTTTAGTTGTAAATCCAATAGCCGATGCAGTAGCCTCTGATTCTCGGTGGCACACCTTTCTGAATTCTATAGCACCGTATTGGTGTGGTTTCGTACAGTCAGCTCCACCAGAAATCTTTACGAGTTCATGCACATTGATGCAAATTCCCCACACACAACAAAAACTCACCACAAGGAGTGGATGGTTTGTTCAGGGTGTCCTCACATCCATCTTTCACAATAGCTTCATCCGGCAGAGAGCCACAGAGGGCTGCAGTCGATCTGAACTGTAAAAAAAAAAAAGGTGCAATTGGATATTTAGAGTCATTCCTTAATCGAATTAAAGGTCTCGGATGTGGAAAAATGCAAAGGAAACCGACAGGGAAAACATGCAAACTTCAAGAAAGAAGACATCGAAACTTGGAGAGCTTTTTTTTGTGCTGCGATAGGGTTAAGCGTGACACCGATGTTTCACCCAGCAAAATTCAGATCTGTCATGCACACCGCGTTTAATGGTTTAATTGACATCAGTGTCACCACGAGGGCCGTGGTACCTGATACTCAGGTTTTTTGTGTTGTTTCTGTCGATGCGTCTACCTGTCAACCGCTCAGAACCTTGAGCGTCTGATGGGGAACAATTGCAGGGTTATGGAAATGCTCCCGAAGCTCCGTTGTTACCGCTTCAATCGAACACCTGCCTCATTGAGCGTGAAACAGACACATAAGAGAAAAAAAAGGCCTGCAATTCCCTCCATGATTTTTGTCTTTCCTTCTTTTCTCTCTCACATTTTGTCTGCCTTTTAGCACCTTACTCATTTTTCCTCACATCTTACAAGTACTTCCCTCCGCTTTTTTCTTTCCATGTTGCTTGTCAAGTCAGGTCTCAGAGGAGTCGGTGTGAAAGGGCAACTGGAGCGCCATACCGCTCCTCATTTTCACTCGTTTTCTTCAGCAGCACGGAAACGACGTAGCAGCAGCAGTAACAACACCACCACCACCACTTAAAACATGTTTTTCGGGAAACCAAAAGCAGGGAATTACTTAAGGAATTACTTTAGCTGCAGGGATTGAAAAGTCATGAAGGAAAAGTCGTGAAGGAAACTGATGAGGCGGGTGCTGGGAGAGAAAGTAGATATTCTTTTATTAGGGGGCTGTTGTTTTTCCTTTAAATTTTGCCATTAATGAAATGAAGCTCTGCTAATTGTGAAGTAAATTAAAATGCTTTGCTGATGCAGGGGGTTCGGGGGAAATTAATAGACTTTTTTTTTATCCAGAACCTGTGATGGGATACAGAACTACACTTTGCTAATGTGATTAAAATGTGTTTTACCGTAGTTCAGGCTCGGCTCGTCGACTGATCACGGGAGAAACTCTGCATTTTCACTTGAAAACCTTCCCAGGAGTGCCACTTTTAATTACGATGTTTGGGACCCCCCACCCCCAGCCCCCACATCCCCGCATGGCATCACAGCCGCTCTTTAAAACCCAGCACAGATAATACACCCACCCGCCCCAAAAAAACCTGGCTGCTTCCCGCTCCACAATACATTGCTGAGGTATGTTTGAGGTGCTTGATGTAAGTATCAATCTGTATGCAAGAGAAGAGACGGAATTTTTCATGAGCTCCGTGGCTTTCTTCACTCACATAAGTTCTGTGAAGATTTGGTGGAGTTTCCTTTCATGTGTCTGGCCTCTGGTGGATACAGTAAAATGTCAGGTTTCAGTGCACAGATCTCGTTTCGAGGCCCGCGAGCTTTTTTTTCCTCTTCTCAAACATGAAGAAGTCGGCCATGTTTCGAACATCTGGCGTTGGTGGCAGAGTTGCTCGATTGCGGCGCATCTTTTAATGCAACAAGCTTGTGTATTCTCAAGAGGAAAGACACTCCACTCTGTTCAGAGTGGAGCAACCTGCATTTTCGCTCTACGACTGCACACACATGCAAAAGTGAACGGTTTTCATTCTCAGTAGTTCGTGCTGAGCTTCTCACAATGTCGAACCTCAGAATGATGAGAAAGTTGCTTCATATCAGGTTTTGGAAAGACCGGAGGCTTCCTTCATTCACAAGTACCATTTTTTTGGACAAAACTTTGTGGCCACCCAACATTTTTGAGCCCTGAAAAAATAATAAGACTGACCCCTGACACAACGGAGAGCAGGCATTGTTGTAATTTGTATCAGTACCAGCACAGGGTCAAGGTTTCAGCAGGCAGCCATTCTCATTGTCCATGGGAATCCTCCAGCCTGTTATCGATCGCCTGTCCAAGGAAAACTATCCCTTCCATGGCCCGCTCCCCTGAAACCCCTTACTGCTCATTATAATTCATCAGTGATTTCCTCTTAAAGCCCCTCGTCCACCCACCTACCCTGCACACCTCTCTACACACGTACACACATGCACACTTTCAAGCATTTTCTTTACCAGAAACTCCATCAATAATGCACAGCCAGTGGACAGACACACAGGACCACTGCTTCCTTTTTTACTGTGCCTCGTCTTTTTACCTCCTATTCTTTCTCTGCCATTCTCTTGCTTTTTTTTTTCTTTTCACAGTTGAAGTATCTTTCTAAAGTTCTGGTTCTAAAACGAAAAAGAGGCAAACTATCACATATGTGTGATATATTCAAAGAAAAATTGAAAAGTGTATTTAATCCCTCCTGTTTTCATGTCATAAGCAAGGAATACTTTTCTGGATTCATTTGTTTGATTGTTTCTTCCCTACTTTCCTTTTTTTGGTGTGTATGCATCACAGGTGGCGTGCATGCAGCTGATCAATGCCCTGGTCACCTCCCCAGATGACCTGGATTTCCGGATACATCTACGCAATGAATTTTTAAGATGTGGCCTGAAGAAGATCCTTCCTGTGAGTTATCGGTTTATCAGAGGACAGGGGCGTGTTGTTTGCATGCTGAATAAATGCGTTTCCTCCAGGAGTTTTTTTTTTTATTTTCAAGAAAAGTGTTACTCAGATGTTGTATACGTTTATGTCAGGCTGACTGTTTCTGAGGAAGGGTTACAAATCATGAATCAACCATTGCTGTGGCCTTTTAGAACTCATGTAAGACTAATCAGGTAAAGATTTCTTGGTTATTATGAGACTGAGACAGTTTTTAGCCCACATTGATCGCTCACTTAAGAGCCTTATCTATTCCTGTATTCAGACTTTTATCACATTGGTTCACAAGCTGGGGTCTGGGACCCCTCTTTGAGGCTTCAGAGATCACACAGACGGCCCGAGGCTTTGCTGGGTCCGACGTTGTCCAAATCTAATTTGCTCATGTGATTAGCCTCCATTAAAACACTTTCTTTAATCAATTGGAGACCTGAAAATCTGCACCAAGCCTTTTTTTCTGAAGGCTCTTGTTCTTCTATGTTTGTGAGATTGGCTGAGTGCCAGAATATGATTCAACTGCTAAATCAGAGACCGTGGAGGTCTTATGTTTCTAAGAGGTAATCTCGGCTTCCAAAAAATTGGGTTGGGAACTGTTGTTCAGAGACGATGAAATCAAATAAGTCAGGTGTCGCACAGAACTGTTGAAGTTGGTGAGTGTCAGAAAATCGCGAAGGTTAGACTTGCCACACAACTGGCATAAATAAATAACATCGTCATTAATTGGATTAGCCGTAGTAGAGGCTTGTGCCAAGTGTGATGGAGTGCTCGCACCTCATCACACAGGCGTCATTATCCTCAACCTTACACATCTTCACATGAGCCGAAGGCAAACAAGCTCCAACTCATCACTCAGGCGCTCATTTGTCGCAAGTGGGGTGAACATGTCACAGAGCCAGTTGTTAATAAGTCATCCCAGCTGCTCCTGTTGATTATTACTGTCATTACTTTAATTATCTTCAATTCTGCCCCCTGATATGGAAGACGCTCAGCGTACAGTCATTTATGAATGCCACATTTACCGCTTTTAATGCCGACACTCAAGCTGACACCCTTTCATCTAATTATGAGTTATGCCTGAGAGCCAGTGTGGCTGCTGGCAAAGAAACAGTGAACTCTGCTAAAAAAGAAAGTACGATTTGTTTTGTTCTTAAAGTCCTTGATGCATGTATTTGGCTCTCCTCCTCCTCCTCTCCTTCCCACCCACTTTTTTTTGTGCCATTGTGCACCTCCGAACCAGTGTTGCTCGCTGAAGACAGATGGTGCGCCCAAAACCGGCGCAGGGTGATTGATACCTGCAGAAATTGGGTTACATTTGGCCCTGTCTCTGTCTGTAAAGTCTGCTGCTGGTGATTCATAGAGAAGAGGTAAAGAGCAGCCCCAGTAGCCCCTTGTGGCTGGAACAGGTGTGCACGAATTGGTACTGTCTGGAATACTTAGCGAGAGGGTTCAGGGCATCTCAGTTCCCTGCTTCCTGTACAGCTGGAACGGGGCTACGAATATCGTGGCGCCGCAGATTTTCAGGATAAATCGACCGAACGGTAAAATATAGCAGGCTGACATGATTACCCAGTACAAACACCACAGTCATAAATTGCAACAGACTACATCCAGCCATGAGTGTTTATTATAATGTAGCCCGCGAAGATGACCTTTCGTAAAGTTGGAGCACACTCTCAACCATCTACTGTACATCAAACTCATTGCAGGAGCTGAAAGAGACAGAGGAGCTCGACATCCAGCTGAGGGTGTTCAATGAGAACAAGGAGGAGGACTCCATCGAACTCTCCCACCGCCTGGATGACATCCGCGCCGAGATGGAATATCCTTTTCGGCCCCCCCTCCCTTGTGTATAGAGATAATCGGACCTGCACAACTAGTGTTGAGGGATGAGCGTATATTGTGAGTTTGTCCAAGCTTTATGGGCCAAAGCCTTCTCAAGGCTTTGTTCATTAGAGAGGGATTACATGAGCCAGAGAACAATATCCAGCTCCATCTCTGGCCAGGTAAATAACCCTGTTATCTTAACCTCTCAACTTTTCAACACGCTTCTTCATCCACTCTTCTTGAACTCCTTCCCTCTCCCGCTCCTTTCCCTCTCAATCTGTATGTGGTTAGGTAGGACTGGAGTGAGGCTCAAGAGAAGGATATCAAATTAGCTCACGCTCTAAGTTCCTGCTATCTATTATAGAACCAGGGCAATTAATAATTTCATAGGGAGTGCGGATGCATTAGGGGCGAGTTTTGTTCTGACATAAGTATTGCCATTTTTTATTTCTGTTCCAATTTGAAAAGGTGAGTTTTGACCTCTAGCTCTCATGCGGACATTCCCTGAACTCCCGACATTCAGAGGCGAAGTTAATAAGGTGTAGAGTAATTTAGTCCCAAGTTGGAAACTTCTTCAAGCATCCCAGAAAAGAACCTTTTAATAATTCACAAATCTTCTCTGAGGCTATGTGTGAATGGCTGACATTGTGAGCAGACAAACCAGACTCGTGACATTGTTATGCAGATGTTCAATCCCGCAAACCTCTTTCTTCCACCGAGTCCCACAGTTCTCGTCCTGGCACAAAGTGCTGCTGTTGAGTGACAGTTTCTGTTGACACATGTAGGTGAGGGGAGGAGGTCGTGGGAGTGTGTTCCTGTGTGGAGAGAGAGAGAGAGGGGAGGGGGGGAGGGGTGTTGCACCTGGATTAATGATGTGCTTGAGCAGGTTCACAAATGAGAGGGCCCAATGTTTGTTTCCAAGGACAATGTGGTATTGATCTCCAAGGTATGAGCACAATCCGAATGTGTGGGCCACCCTTTTGGATCCGTGCTTGCATAACACACAACACACAAACACAGACACAGACATACACAGCCAACGAGCTCCGTGCGTGACACAACGCGGTAATGCTTCTCCTCCCTGAGCGTTACACGTGTGTCTTGTTTCTCCCGGTAGTGTCATGAATATTAACCTGAAGTGGCTCATCTCCTCTGTGTCCGGCCCAGGTCCAGGTGCCGAGGAGGTGACTCCAGGCCCCCAATAAATATTAATGAGCTGTGGAATGGTGATTGATTGACCCCACCACTGACTGGCCTACATCACACTTGACTGCCACTCATGTTTATTCATTATTTGGAGAGAGAGAGCGTCGAGAGAGAAAAAGAAAGTGTGAAAGAGAGCGTGGAGGAGCTGCCATTGACTAGATTGGCATTTTACATTAGGTTTATGTCTGCAGTTTAGTGATAGATGAAGCTACTTGGATAGTTTCCCAGTGTGAGCTCCTTCTCATGTCCTCTCAAATGCCGCTGTGGTGAGGCTATAATTGAATCTCACAGGATTGGTAATTCTCCCAGGCTTCGTACTCAGCTAATGCGAGTGAGGGAAATGATACTTTAGAGCAGCCTGTATTCCCATCCCTGTTTCTCTAAAAATTTGATATGGGATAGGAGTTTAATTACAGGCAATGTTGAAATTAATAGGAAACGTGTCAAACAGTATTTAAAAGAATCGATCTGCTGCGACTGCAGGGCCTCAGGATTGTTTTGGAGAGACGCGAGCGAGCGCAGCCTCACCCAAAGATCAAAAATCAGCTTCCGCATGTGTGTTCGTGTGATATTTTTCCGTACCACAAGCACACAGACAGGGACACCCGAGTGAGCATATGGCGCTACCGTGCTGCAAATGTCACAGGATATCATTGCAGTCAGTATGTTGCCGAGTGTAAATATTTCAACACACATTGCGAAGATTCACTCTTCATGTTCAGACGGCAATCAGGTTTTCATCCTTACAAGCTCAACAGCACGCTGTCTCCTTCGTCTACTCTCTTTCTGAGATGAGTCTCCACGGGGAAAATCCTCCATTTTCAAGCTAACAAATTAAATAGACTGGCAACCGCTTGTTTCCCCCACTGTCCTTAAAGCAACACTGTCAGAAATGTGACGTCTGAGAAACAGAAGTTGAATCTTTTTGCTCTAAAATAATTGTGAAGATAAAGTTAAATAAACTGTGAAACCGGTAAAAGCTGTGAGAGAGACAAATTACGGTCACTGTGCTGATAAGGAGTTGCATATTAAAAACATTTTTTAACATGGTGCATAGCAGCACAATACTGCAGTAAACTACAAACTCCCAATCAAACAGATATATTACTGAATCTCTCTTATGATTGTCAGCAAAATTATTTTCTCCTTTTAAAAACCACGAAATTCACTCGCCGAGCTGTTCGTTTCAATCATGTTAAATTATTCAAATGTACCTTATGAAGTGGCTTCGTTATCTGGTCATCAAACGTTTGGTCGCTCCGTTGAGATGGAGGCATCACTTACAAAAAACCTTTGAAAAACAACACAGTACTCATGCTATAGGATATTTATACACCAGCAATAAAAAATAAGACAGTCTGATTTAACATCTGTTTTAGATGTCAAAGCCATCACTGCCTCCTCCGGGGGAAAGCAAACACAAGACACATAATCAATAGCTTTTGCAAATTTAATAACTGGAATTTTTGCTCCTGAGTACATGTCAGCTTCAATCAGGGAGCTGAACCTCTGCCGTATTTTTTGCCCTGAGAATGATTGGATCCTCATCACTTAACATTCAAACCATAGACTTTTTCCACATAATTAATTTCCTCTATCGTGCAAGTTGCGGAGTGACAGGTAAACCAGAGGGAGTATTCTTCATCGCCGATCTCCCTCCTCAACTCAACTGTTTATACTGTTTTAGCTCCCCGGAGACAGAACAGATAAGAGGAATCACTCCTTTGTTTGCCTTGGCACAGTGATACCTGTCAGGAAGCCTGCGTTGAAAAACGGGGGGAAAAATGAATACTCACAATAAAAAGACGCGTAATAAGAATTCAAATGTTTACAGCAGTTGAATGCGCCTGAATAATGAGCTCATATTGGGTGTCTTCTCAAGAGATTAACCTCCAGTGCAGAATGACAGAAAAAAAATCCAAACAAAAAGAAAAAGCCTCCAAAGAACGAAACTGTGATAAAGTTGTTTTCCTTAACCTTGCTCCTGTACCGATATGAGTGAGGTGTACCATCTCCTGTCCAACATGGTTAAAGACACCGGCTCAGAGGCGTACTTCCTGTCCATCCTTCAGCATCTATTGCTCATCAGGAACGACTATTACATCAGGTAAGTTTGGTGATGTTTTCACGTTCTGCCAGCCTCGTATTGACTGATGACCTCGTAAGGCTCTTTGTCAGTGTGTTTTGGGGGCTTTTGTCTTTTTCTGGGCTTTTTGTTTGATGCTAGAAACCAAAAAAAAAACCCACATCTTGTACATCAATCTGAACTTTACCCACTGAGCGTGGCGACTGGTCTGATGGGCCTGTTTCTCTCTCTCTGGATCTTTTTGACCAGCATAAGGTAAGGTTAAGCTTTTTCCTCGCAGAGTAAAACTGTTCAAAATGGAAAGTGGAAATTGAACCACAAACGATCAGTGCGATATTCAACGCAGTGGTTCTTCAGCAAGGTGAGCGCGATGTGACACATTTAACTGTCTCCAGCTGAATAGGTGCAAAAAGAGATACCTGCTTTTCACTGTGTTGAGGATTATCTGAAGGAACTTTAAAAAACTAGAAACTAAGCGGCCACATCCTTCCTTACATTCAGAGGTTTACCGTTGCAAGCACAACTGCCTCGAAAAAAACCCTCAGAGGAATGAACATTTTGACCATCATTTAATGATCGTACACTGTTTTTTTTTGGTTTTTTTAAAGAAACAGCAGAAAGGTGCTTAGTTTGTGTTGATGACACATCAGTTTACTGGTTTGCTTTCAGTTAAGAGCTGAAGAAAGTTTTTTAAAGCCTTTTTTATGTCTTCCTTGATTAGATATCTGCTTTACTGACATCAGCAGGGAAACATTTTACTGGCCCTTAAACTTTAGTGTTGCAGACAGATTTGTTGTTGCAATCATCAAGTTCCCGTGTTATGAAATATATGTGTCTGTTGGTTTTATACTCTTTTTTTTCTGGTCTGATTGGCTTCTGAAAATATCTGACACATACACCCACTGCTTTCTAATGCTTTTACGAAAAAAGAAAAATACGAGAAGAAATGTCTTTTCTGCAGTCTTTATTTGGTCTTTCACACAATGTTCTTTTTCTGTTTTTGTGCATATCATTTAACTCAGAGTGTGGTTACTGGCCCCCTTGAAGTCTGTTTTCTAAAGCAAATCATAAATATGTAAAATACAAATTGATAAATTTCATGTTTAGCTGTTGAAAAAATCAAAATCTGTTACTTCTCCAAATTTGAGGTTGCCTAGCATGAAGGAGGGATGAAAGTTGGAAAAACAAGACGCCTCCGTTGTTTTTCTTGTGTATAGGACCAGTCGGCTGGCCTTTCCCCTCCCTTCATTAGATGCACAGTAGCTGCGCACTATATCACCCAGTGAAACACTGTACTGCAGACTGAAAATAGCTGCTAGTACTAAGAATGATTATTAACAGCTCTGCTGTTATTCTGAAGCAAAGATTTCTTTCTTCCTTTTTTTAAACTCGCTTTGGATTTTATTGCGAAAGCTAAAAGATCACGAATGATCAAACAAGTGATGTAATTGACTCATTTAGAAGTTTTAATGAATTTGAACTTGCGTTGTAGTTTTGCTTTGTTCGTGTATCAGTTGCTGTGATGGAAGGTCGCCGCCCGTCTAAATGCACTGACACTGATAAATTTGCTGCTTGTGTCAGAGTGTCTTTGCAGAAATAAGTCTTGAAAAAGAAAGTTTGAAGATGAACGGAGGACGAGGGGAGGAAGATGAATTTACCGTAGACAAGTTGCTGTTCCCTCCGAGTTATGAATTATGTATTCTTCATCTATTCAGAGGAAGTGAGAAATAGAATTCGCATTAACCATCGAGTTTTGCCATGTCCACCTCTGCTCCAGTGTCCACATACGCCTCTGTAAGCCAGGAATAAGAAGGGATCAGTACCAATTTTCACAAAGAAAAAAAAAAGAAAGACTGATGGTGTTTTTAAAAATATGTTTTTGATGTTATTTCGCATCCCGCCTTCGTAGCAAATGCAAGGAGAATTTGGCAGCCGTGCACCTCGAAACATTAACACCAGAATTGCATGATGACTGAGGCATTTTATTTTCCATATATCACTGCTGTGGATTTAGGATGATGGAATATGCGGTACTACAGCTATTTCCGATAGCTACTATTTGTCTTCCCCCCCCCCCCCCAACTCCTCGATAGCTTTCCAGGTTGTGGTTTAAAAGTGGTTGAATGTGCAATAACATCGCAAGGATGGTGCATTTCCACGAGATGAAACAACAGCAACAACAACAACGTGGGAGGTCGGAATGCATTGTGTGGTTCCAGCTCGAATCATTTAGCGCTGGCAGTCTTAGGTTAGGTAGTACCGCGTGAAGGTTTGGCTCAGTGATCAAAGGAATACATGTGTACTCATTATATCCAAACTGAAATATTACATCTACTTGTTTTTGCCATTGTGTTTATTTGAAATGCCTTCATACCTTGATGTGTGCATCAAATAATAATATTAAACGCTAATTTGCCAAGTATTCTAAGTGCTGTACCAATAATAAGACAGTCAATGGCAGGTAGCTACTGTGTCTACTGTAGTTGGTCCTCACACATTATTTGTTCCTCTCCCCTCCGGGGCTGGGTTTATTTTTGATAATTAATCTCTCACTGCAAGTCTAATGAATGGGAGCACATCAAACCCACCCAGTAAATATAGAGCAGATCTGCTCTTTTGGAGCTCGGCGATATGGGGATTACACTGGTTATGTGGAGCAGAGCTGGATCAAGTGGCTGGGGCTGTGCTGCAGTGCGAGCTATCACTGGAGGAAGCGAAGGTGCCAAAGTAAAAGAAGAGGTGGGGAATGATACAGGGGACATGTGCTGGAGCCCAGCCCTGCCCACTGTGGAGGGGCCTGACAGTTCTGGGTCACTCTCCCCGTCTCGAGTTATCTCCACCCAGCCCGTATCTGCTCGGTGGCGGCGGAGGATGGAGGACGAAGGGAAAATAGGGCGGCTTATTGAGATAATAATGTGGTGTACATTGGTGACAGTTGTAAGCCGAGTGCCACAGTGCTTAAGCCACGCAGGGCGATGTGTGAGCTTTCAGTAGCTTGTTCCAGTCATGAGTGGGCGATCCACCAGGCTCAGGCTTAATGTATGGTATTTCATGCTTTCAAAGCAATGCACCTAAATGCTGATATATTCTTATTTGCCTTGGCTTAGATTTTTTTCCTCTGTTCATAACGTGATGGTGTCTGTCCACCCACAAGGTACCGTCAGAACACAGCCTTTGAATATATAGGCAGCAGTCGGAGTTGAAGTCTTAGAAATCAACTCTGATTTTTATTTTTTTCTCGCCAGCGTTCGCTTGAAACCTCACTTCTCCACATGTGTTAATTCCACCCCAGATACGTGCTTGGATTCGGCACGTTTGTTGCTCTTCTTTGGACAAATTTAACCCACCTGGCAACCGGCACTTTGTTCACAGTTCTGCCTGCCAGAATCAATTACGACATTTTAGCAACATTAATACTCCTTCCCTTTAATGCTTTCATGCAGAGTCATCCGACAGCCAGGCTTTTGATCAGGCTCTGAGCTCCTTATCTGGATCAAAGTTGTCAGAAAATCTCCGGCTTTTGGGCATCTCCTGATTTTCAATTATTCATTCTGTAAATCAAGTGGACCTTCTCAGGAAGCTCAGAAAGCGATTACCTCTCGCACATTCACCATAAAGGGATCTACTTCTTGGGCTGAAATGAGATGCAAAACCTGAACATTTTGATAGTTTTGTCAAATATTACAAGATTTATGCAAATCGAAGGTACACATCGAAAGATGTATTTTGAGATGTGCTCTGTCCATTCAGAGATAAAAAAAACAACAAAAAACGCCACAGTCATCGCCGTCTTTTCTCTCGTTTGTTATTTAAAAATCTGAAGTACGTCTGTTCATGAGCAATGCATTGAAGCAAAACTCAGGTTCCAAATTTTTTTGCATTCAAACATTTTTCCCTCTATTTTCGTTTTCATGGCTTTTTTGGCCATTGTCAGATGAATATTTAAAAAAGAGCTGTTGTGTGCCTTAAATTTAAACTTGTGGTTAACGCCAGCTCGAAAAAAGATAATTATTTCTCAGTTCGGTGCTCGGCTTAAGATGGCATTGTATTTGCTAAATGTCACTTGCAATTAAAGTTGATAATGTTAGAGAGAAAAGGTCACGTACCAACCTGTGTGGTGGAATTGGACCCTGGCTGATTCGCAAGCCCTGCTTGACAACGCCCAGCACTCAGTCACTCTCCTAACTGGCTGACATGTTTTTCCCGGTCATTGTGCTTTCAATTACACACATTACACTGATTAGATTTACATTTCAGTTTTTATGGTTGCTCTAATTGGCAAAGATGATTGCAAATTATGCAAGAGGGCAAGCGTATCCTCGACTACCGTCAGTCACCTTGAAATGGACGGACGAACACATTCTTGGGTTCTGTGTACCCATTAATCTGCTAATTTCACGATGGGGGTGATGCAGGTGATCAAATTTAATGGGGGGCCTATTTTCTGCAGCGGCACCCCGTTTTGACACGGCATTTTGTGACCTCTAGCTTGGATAAGAGAAGCACTTTGTGGTTAATTGGCCTTGTAGGGGTTGCGTCAGTCATATCTCTCGGTGACTTGCCTAATTGTTCTGCTTTGTTCCCTGACCCCTCAGGCCTCAGTACTACAAGGTGATCGAGGAATGCGTGTCACAGGTTGTGCTGCATCGCAACGGGATGGACCCGGACTTTGGCTACAGTAAAAGATTAGACGTGGACTTCACCCAGCTGATTGGTAAGCAGCAGTTTTCGGCATCCCCATCCATACTGATTCTCCTCAGTTGTGTTCATCAAGCAGTGGTGCCCATTGAGATAGTTTTGGAAGGCATCCTCGTCAATGTCATTTTCCTCCACGCATCTCCATTCATTTGACATCCACTGTCAAGTTATTCACAATGGTTTAAGAGTATAAGTTAGAAAAGATTTCTCTTTGTTTCAGTTCAAAATTTTGTTTTTGACTCTTGCTAATGGAGTTCTCTCCACAAACATAGCAAAGAGATGAAAAGGCCACTCTGTCTCTCTCTTGTGTCACAAGCAGACGTCTGACTTGCCAACAAAGAGTCATTAAAAGTTTCTGAAGCTATTCACAGAGGAGCGCACAGTGTTAAAGTTTCCTCACTCAATTTACAGATACTCACAGAAATCTAATTATAGAAATATTTATGCAGTGTTTTGCGCTTTGTCAAATTCCTTTTTTTTTTTTTTACCGCTGTGGATTTTTTAAATGAAACTCAGGTCACAGAATGTGGGATCTTAGATTTTTAAACCTGAAGTTTGTGCCGACTGTGCTCCATGTAGTAGTTATGGTGTATAGGATTAGTAGATATATTCGACTTAACTAAGAGCATGACAAAGCATGAAGGTTTTCCTTTTTTTCCAAGTCTCACTTCAACTCTAATAAGTTTTAAAGACAGAACACAATCAGAACTGCGATGCCTTCAAAAGCGTGTTGGGATTGTGCCCGTCTTTGTCTTGCAGATCAGTGTGTGGATAAAGCCAAAGTTGAGGAGAGTGAGCAGAAGGCTGTGGAGTTCTCCAAAAAGGTGAGGCATTAATCACTCCAGTGGCCCCCCTTCGGTTGGCCGGCGCCCATCAGGAAAGTTTTTTCTTCCTCAGAGCTCCCAGACAAGCTATTGATTTTCCATGCCCTGATCAATACCTGGCTGTGACGCTACATGATCCGTATCAGCATTACAAGAATCAATACCGATGTTCTGATGTATACTTGTTTGTGCGCAGTGCCAGAGCACTGTTAAGTTATTTTTCACCGTTTTTTTAAAATGTCTAATTCTTAGCAGTGTTTTTTTAAGAATGCCAAAAAGGTTGGATAAAACAGCAGGTTCAAATCCAAACCCTGACCCTAAAGTTGCTGCACGTTTAAGTGATCAGCGAAGTGATTACAAAGTGGTACAGCTACAAAGAAAGGAGCAAGGGGAAGACTTGTTCACCTGCCAAAAAATGTACCCAATTCTATTTGTATATGCATTTTTTCCTCCTGAATTCTGAACAACTTTCAGTCGTTTACGGAGGGAGGCTCACTTTGAAGCTGGTTATAAGCGCTTGCTTTTTCTGCTGCAGAGCTGGTGGTCAAAAGCAGCCTTGATATTTTTCCAAATTTTGACACTTTTTGTCAACTCCTCTGACATTGGCAGTTCCTTATCATTAGACTAATGGTGAAGACTTCATTGTGTGTCCTGTTTTGATGTATAAACTCAAGACATCCTCAAGGGCTAAAAAACGATTCCTCGAATAATTCGAAGCAAAATTCTCCGCCTCGAGGATTCGTTTATTTTACGACTGTGCGCGAGACACGCACAGCGTGCTCACCTCCGCTTTTGATGACGTAACGCGTATGGGAAGCGCGAAATGGAAAAAAACGGAGTCGGACGGAGACGAAGACGGTGAGCTGCAGAGAGAGCAAAATAACCCGCGGAGAAAACGTAGGAAAGTTTGAAAAATGTTTGAACATGATCAGTTAAACCGAAAACTGACCAGTAAATGTAGCAGTGCTAAGCGGGGCTAGCTTTGGACAGCAGCACTTCTCCTCGGCTGGAAGACCGCTGCAATTCATTAGCGCGTCACTCACGTCATTATTAAGACATTATGCGTCAAGTTTTTTTGGGTGTCCTTTAAAATGCAAAATTTGCCAGTCCCACCTAATGGACACTTTTTTCTGTAAAAGAAGCAGTTAGCAGTGTAGTTATGCCCCAAAACTCCACAAAATGTTTATTTTAAGAGGGGTTTAATTTTCCTTGACAGGTTTTACTGGGAAATTAAATGATATGATGAAAAGAAGCATTTTCAAAAATCACTGAGTATCCAGAATAATCGTTTGAATACTCGATTACTCAAGTAATGAATAGCTGCAGCCTTACAAGGAGATTTTCATTTACTTCATTGCAATTATAACTCTCCTCATTGACTTATTGAACTTTGGTTTTATCAGAGAGATAAAGTTCACGTCAGCTCCTGCGTGTTATTTCCAGCTCTGAAATCCGTCTTACGAGGCCTCATTAGGAATGTCTGACAACACCACCGGGGGTCCTGGGAATGTTTTCCTCTTAAGAAGCGTGTCCCATCGTTTCACCGTGCACCCTGCTGGGCCAGTGAAATCATTGTTGCGACATGGCTTGGTTTCTGCAAAGGTTAGATCCATCAACATACATGAAAGCCAGGCCTGACACAAAGACAGAGGACAACAGAGCTCTAGGGCTATGAGGGCTATGAATAGAAATCGGCCAGTGAGTCGACGACAGCGTGTTTTGTTGTCTGTTGATGTGCCCTGTGGCCAGTCTCCGGAGACACCCCGCCGCTCACCAACCTGCGTGCGCGTGTGCACATCTGTGCGCACGTGTTTGTTATCTGCACGACGACATATTTGCGTGGCTTTTTCTTGCAGTTTGATGAGGAGTTCAGCGCGCGGCAGGAGGCTCAGGCCGAGTCTCAAAAGAAAGAAGAGAGAATCAAAGAGTTGGAGGGGAAGATCCAGGCCCTGGAGTCCCAGGTAAATCCATGAAGACAAATCCCATCTCACTACCAAGCTGTGCTACAACCCCCAGAGATCCTCACACTGTATGTTCCCCACAACAACAATGAAGCCATAGGAAGCTGAAATCTTAACATTTCTAAGCACTTGTGTTCACTGCCATTTCATGTTTAAATCAAAAGACAAAAAAAAAACAAAGATCAAGCTGTCAGTCATACAAAATGAAAACATTTTTCTTCAAATCATTTCCTCCCCAAGTGTTGGCGCCTCTCGAAAAAGGTTTGATTTGGTCAGGACGATAACTCTCACCCACTTACAGATGTGAAGTTGCTGTAAGTGGGGGTTATCATCCATGCAAGTACATCTGATTTAATAAAAGGTCAATCTCCTTCCTAAGTTGTAGCTCTTTATGCAGGCAAATTGCTCTATTGAAGCTTTTCCTATGAAATTCTATCATCACAGAGATGGATTGCATTTCTTTTCCTGGCCTCCACATCATTCCTTCCCAGGCAAAACCCTCCATTTTCAGCACTGAAAATGACTGCTATTTCCCCCTTAACCCAATTTCAAACACTTTAGTACTACCTTGGGACAAAAGGGCAGTTTGCCTCCCTGCATAGGGGAATTTAATAGAAACCTGCATTGAAAGATGGTGTAGCTACATCCGCATCAGAAATGGCTTTTTCTCTCAAACATTCATCTCTTGTTGTTGATGTTGGCACCTCTGATAAAGTGCTGCTGCCTATGTGGTCCAAGAAATACAGAGTTTTTACAGTCGTAACGGACTGTTTCTTAAGTTCTTTGGAAATGGTTCTGTGGTCCACAACAACTGCTGCTTTGTCGCCTGAGCCTTGGCTGCCGTCCCGGCCGAAGTGACTGTGCTTTATCCTCCGGAACTTTTGTACGAGTGTCACTTCTCCACATCGTATGGCCGCATGCTGTGTCACCGAGTTGTTACATGCATGCGCAGCAAAATCGCCTCCCCATCCACCGTTCTCCTAAATTGCCGCACCCCCGTGTGAACTCGACGCCCCTCTCCACCTGCTCCGTCTGCGCTGCCTTTTCTTCCCTTTTTCTCTGTCTTTCTTTGCGTTGGGTTTTGTTACCTTTGCGTGCCCTCTTTCCCATGCCGGAGCTTTTCATGTTGTGTTTCCAAGTGTTTTCCCCTCCATAACACATCTTTCCCCCCGCCCTCCCCTTGGCAGGCCGGTGTCTTTTGAAGACTGCCTGAATGTGGTGCATTAACAGGTAGTGTGGTGCAGAGGAGCCCTGGAGAGTCTAACCCTCTCTTCCGCTGTTTGTCTGAATGCTCCTTCAAAGAGTGGTTACTGTTGGAGAGCCGCACATCAGCAGACATTAGCCTCAGCAGGGAAACATGTAATTTGTTTGGCTTAAACTCGAATGAATGAGACCATATGGACTTTAGGTTGTTTCAGTGCATCAGAACATGAATGCAGTGTGCACAGCAGTTGCACAATGGGGAAAGACTCACGATAGGATAAACAGACTTGATTTTAAATGCCAAACTTTCTGATCTGAGCGCTATAACTGCCACTGTATTTCTCTCTCACTGATTGTTTTCAAAGGAGAACAGTTGAATGGAAAACTTGTTTCGGAGTCTTTATGGAAATTTTCAAAAAAATGTGCTGATTTCCATCTGGTGTTCACATATATGTTTCAAATTGCGGCCTCAGCAGTGAAGGAGACAACAGCGTCGTCCTCTCAGACAGCCGTGATTCTGCTACTTGAGGGCGGCGCGGCTTTGAGAGAGTGTTTTGCAGCGCTATTCCACGTTTGACACAGCGCTGCAGAAAAGCCATTAACTGTGCGAGCGCAGAACCTTTAAATCGGTGTGAGGACACGCATTCAGTTTGTCCATCAAAGCAGCTTTTGCGATCACTGCCGATTTGCTGAATATGAATGAAGTGGGAGCTAACCCTAACCTTTCATCTCCGGTGCTGAATTCCTGTCAGATATTAAAACACATGCATGCCTCAGTCGCTTCCCTTCACCTTGTTTGTGAACCAGCACATTTAATGAGAGTCTTTCTCTGGGAACTTTGGCATTGTAACAAGCAGCCTGTTTGATGTGTCTGTTTGATTATCTCCCAATTGAGTTGAGTGGAGGTTCGGCTTGTAAACATCAACAAAGGACACAGAAATCACAACAAAGTGGAGCTCATCCACCCTTCCCCAATCCTTCGCTTGCAACCATTCAGGGGAAAAAGGGAAACTATTCATTGAATTGGCTCTGGATGTGATGAATAATGTAGCACTGCAGAGCTACACTGGAACACTCTGCGCCATCGCATTAATAGGTTTTAACAACCTGGCGGTCTTGTAGCTGACCCAGCATAGCCCCCAGAGGAGCTGGAGGTGTAGTCGACCACTTTCTCTGTCTTTTACTGCCAGACTTCCTTCCACTCTGACTGATTATCGAATTTGACTCAACTGATAATGACAGCAGACCTCAGTGTGTAGTGGCTACTTTTTCAGGGCTCTGTTGTTGTGATGTGGAACCAGATTAGCGGTAATAAGACTCAGTTGAATTCTTGCGATTAACTCTGTCATCCCCATGCCATTACTTTGAGGACTTTTTTCCCTTTACGCACTGGTCAAAAGAACTTCTTTTTTGAGGCAAACTATATAGACTGAAATAAAACGTAGATATCCCAGTGCTCCTTCCTTTGAATCCCTACGGATGAAGCGTAAGAATGAAATCTCTCTTTGCCTTAAATATTGCACTTTGCTACCATTCCCGAAGATTCGCGCAAAGCAAAAGTTCTTTTTAAGCCACCCAACTAAAGGTCTCCATCTCCTTTTCCATTATACACATTAAATATTTAGTTCTCTACAGTTCATGGTAAGAGGGTTTCTGTAGGAAGGACTCCATAAAAAAAATATTCCATTTCGGTTGCTGAATACGTTCCCATCCTCTTTTCTTTTGGCACAGGTTGCACGGAGTGAAATATCAAAGCAAAACGGGTACATTTCTAAAACAAAGACTGCACAGTGAAATCAATGGCCATCACACATCTGAGAGTGTCGAGCTGAAACGTATTCTGCAGTGCCAGAAAAGAAAAAAATGGAAATGGAAGAAGGGTTTTGAAGGTGCACCAACTGTCAGTGATGCTGTGCCTCGTTCCTTTCATGCAGTCATTGCTCTACACCGATGTTCCTTTGAAGATAGATTACATCTTGTTTTAGGTCTAAAGTACAGGACACTCTGCCTCTTTGCACATGTAATGGCTCATCCAGACAAGACATACTGGCAACATACTACTGTACCACTGTTGTCATTAACCGTGAAAGAGACGTCTTCCTTGCTTGCCTTTTTTCTGGCTGTGCTGTGTTTGGTGTGAGTACTGTATGTCTTCTGGTGTACTTGTGTTTTTCTACTCTGTCTTTCTAACTCACCCCCCATTTGTGCCTCTTTGTTGCCCTCTCTTTCCGCTGGGATGTGTGCCTTCCAAATCTGTGGCGTATGCGTGTGTTTGTGTGCGCGCGTGTGCGTGTGTTTGTGTGTGTGTTTGTGATCTGCACAGTTAACTATTGAAACACAAAGACTCAAAGAGGCTCAGAGACTCATCAGGGAATCTGAAGCCAAGGTGGGTGTCCTCTCTGCATGTGTGGCCAGCCATGTTATACTACTTTAAGCACCAACAAATCCGAGTGTATACTCGATACTTGGATTGTGGTGGTGCTTAAAATATTCAAACAAAAACAACCCAAACCAGTACAACTTAAAAAATATTATAGAAATTGCTCATGTGCATGTTTTATCTAATATTTGTGCAAATGTGCATCATACTTGGGTCCGCAGTTTACTGTGTCGCTCCATTTTTTTTCAGTGTGTTGATAATTTCTGTCAACAAAGCCACAACAGCAATAGGAAGAATTGGATGCTTCCCTCATGTTAAGATTCTCTTTGAGAACGCGAGTCCACAGGAACAGAGAAGATGCTTAAAAATTATTAGGAGACTGGAGTAAGGCAGCAAACATAACTGTTGGAAGCAGTGGTAATTTTCTGCAGCTGTTTAACTGTTTGAGCAAACTTATTACCTGCCTGTTAAATGCAATTTTCATAAGTAAACAGTCGTGATTGAATTTCTCGATCAGAGATGAGATTTGGGGCAAAGATTTAATCACCTCACAGTTAATTGCCTGCCACACTGACCTCCCCATTGAGTCGAGATGAGGATGGATCCAAATTGGATGGGTGAGATTATGTATTCGTCCTGTTGTCTGCTTTCTGCAGGGCTGCAGGTGGGTTCTGTTGATTTAACACCAGTTTGGGATTATCACTTTGATAAGACACTTAAAGCACATTATAACCGGATGGAATGTGTTAAAAAAAAAAACATACATCAACGGTCAATGAAAGGATGTGTGTTGGGAGCGGGGTTCAGAAGTCTAAAATTGTTATAAAAGCATTGCAAGTTATCAGAGTGATTGTGCAGTGCACTTGCTTCTGTATATTTCATTCACTTCCCTATTTACATATTTGTTGTGTGATTGCCTTGCACGAACATCCCAGCTGATGTTTTTCCATATGATTTCAGTTTAAATCTGCCGTCGTGATCTGAGGCAAAAATACACAATCGTTTATAAAGCCTACAACATTTTCGGTGTGTTGGTTTTCATATCTGAGGAGGAGGAGGATGCCAGTGGCAATGCTTTTGGATCCCATGAGTTCTATGCAACACTGGGCTTGTTATTATTGGGTGGATCTGAGAGGGGTGGATAGAGAGCTAAAGACTCAAAGGACCCCTCAGTATGGAAACAGCCGCGCTCTCATTTACCAGCTAATTTGCTTCCATTCTCTCATATTAATCTTAAAAGAGAAAACGGGCCACAGAGGGCCTGAGATTGACAGACATGTAATCATTGGATGTTGATTTCTTTTTACAAAGGGCTCTGGGCAGTGTGTATAAAAGGCTTCCTTGCAGAAAACCTTTTTAATTCCGGCCTTAATAAACAATCCACCACTGCCATTATGTAATGAAACACTACGTAATGTCTTCAAATATGAAGCCAATTACATTTTACCCACACAATCAAGTAACTGTGGGAGATGCAAACAGTGGGAAATTGGTTTTGGAAATGAGGAGTGCAAGTGGAAAGGCTTTTTTTTTTTTTGGTGAGAGCCAGCATCTAATCAGCTCCCAGGATCAAACCATGTCAGAGTGAGAGTCTCTAATTGTGCTATTTGCATAGCTCGTTTCTGTAAAACCTTTTCCTCCAAATTGTCACTGCCTACCTGTGACCATAGTCTGTGTGATAGTGCTGGAATGTCGGGACTGAGAGGCCCTTCTATCAATTTCTGAGGTCATAAATACCGTCCTGATGTTTAAAGACCCTTACTGAGGGAGTGCGGGACAGAGACTTGATGGGAACGTGACGTGTCTGTCTCTCGTAGTCACTTGCTTGTGTATCCTCATTATATACAGTTGGAAACAATTCAAATATTGGAAAGTAACCAATCAAAAACCCCCAAATGTATTTAATCTCTTATTTTGAAAAACAGATACTTAACAAAGAAAAAACACAAAATGAATCTCTTGAAAATGTCTTAATTATTATTTTGATATTTAAAAAATAACAGTAATTTTTAGGCTTGGGCCTGGTGCAGTAGAAGAAAAGTGTGGTCTAATATACTTTCAAAAGGAAAATAGGAATACAAGGTTTTTAGGTCTTTAACAGTGTTGGTAAACAAGTTTTCAACTCTATGAGATTAATAAAACAAATAGGTCGGAATTGAACTAATTATTCTTCTGCACATAACTGCAGTGCAACCAGCAAAATAAATAAACAAAAGAACTGACAATAAATTATCGAGTGCAGAATACGAAGAATGTCTTCTTCATGAATACAAATCTGACCTAAAGTGAAATTGAAATAATTATAAAACTACCAACACATTTCCAGATCATTAACTCACCGTTACTCCACATGAGCGTTATGCACGACTCCCACAGCAGAGTGTGCCGTATCCTCTCACTGCATTTAGTTTTGCTTCAGGAAGTCATTGGGTTTTATAATCACCTGGAGTGTTTTGTTTCTTTATAATTATATTTTAGCTTTGCCTCTAAAGTTCACCTCAGTGATCCTTTGTTAATATATGTCGGGAGACTTTCTCAGGGACTTGCTTTCATTAACTGTTGTAAAATGGGAATGTGCAACAATATTTTAGCGAAAGAAGTGGTAAAACACAAAGGTTTCCTTTATTCAATAATTCTACTATTTTGTGAACTGCAAGGTCAGCGGTAAAAACTCATTTGCTGTCATTTGTGCGAGCTTTTGTTTTTAATTGAATTTTTGCACCAAGATGACGTTCTCATCCAACATTTCATTGTCACTATTTTAAATCAGACTCAATAAATGTTGTGAAATCTTTGGTTCTGGACCTCAAACAAGGAGGATGACACACTTTTCTGTCGGTGCAGATAAAGGACCTCTAAACTGGCCTCATATAATGTCTAGAATGACCCGATTGCTGTTGTGACGAGGCCTAAAAAGGCTCCATTCACCATGTCCATGATTCACTTATATGTTCTGTATTTACAGATTGCAGCTGGCCCGGCTGCACCTGGAGCACCACCCGCTCCACCGCTGCCTGGAGGTGCAGTGCCCCCTCCTCCGCCTCCCCCCCCGCCGCCTGGCGGCTGTCCCCCACCACCTCCACCGCCTCCTCCGCCGCCCGGCCACGCAGGCATTCCACCTCCACCTCCGCCACCACCGCCCCCAGGGGGGGGACCACCGCCGCCTCCACCGCCCCCAGGCTGTGGACCGCCACCTCCTCCACCTCCCTTTGGGGGCCCTGGTGCACCTCCGCCACCCCCTTCGTTGCCCGTTGTCAAGCTGCCTTATGGACTGACGGCCAAGAAGGTCTACAAGCCTGAAACTGTGATGAAGAGGGTCAACTGGACCAAGGTATCAGACGATTCACTGCTGTTTATATTCTCATGGTCAGTTGCCGGGTTTTTTCCCGGGACTGGAAGACAAGCGATATTGTGCTGTTGTGAATAGAATATGCGGCCTTTTTCCAGTTTTATCGCAAGCGTTTGTGGGTTTTCCCCAATAAGAGTTTGATCTAAAAGTTCAAACCCGGAGAAGCGCTGTTTAGGTGAACCTTTAATCAAGTCAAACAACCATTGAGCCACAGCTGAGCCGCGCTGTTCCACACTCAGCGCCCGTTTCAAAGGATTCAAGCAGTAAACAATTTCACTGCTCCACTGTCCTTGGATTTGCACAATCTTAGCATAATTGAGTGAACACTGGGTTTATGTGCTGTTCCATCACGTTTGAATACATTTTCAATGGGGCATTCTCTCATGTTTTGGTTCTGATTACCCATTGCCAGCACGAGTCCTTAGTGCTGATGGATTAGTTTTTCACCGCTACTTTTGTGACCTTGTGTTTTACTCTTCAGTTCCAACCTGCAAACAGCAGAATAAGCTCCATGTTTGTGGTGCTCGTTGCATTTTGGGCGAGTCACTAAAAGTTTTTTCAGGTCATCGCAGTTCCTTTCTCTTATCTTTCCTCGTCATTTTAAAGGAAAATATCCAATCACACATATTTCCCTCCATAACATGTGATGAAACACTTTAAGTTGGAAGCAAGTCGCCCATTGCTTGTTCCATATTGAATCAGTCCTTTTCTTATCATGTTAAAAATTTCAGTGCTCAACAGCGTGAAAGAGTATTGCAGGTCAGCTCACTATATAAACAGCTAAGAAAACAACAAGTTGTTGCGTTTTTCCATTAAATACCTGGTGGAGTTGTCTTTTGTCTTTTTGTTGATATCTCAATGATCATTAGTCACTTTGTCTTGCAATATCTTTGCTTTTTTGCAGCTATGGTTTGTGTGCAAATGTGGCACACTGCAAATGGCCATTGTCTTGAAAGTTTACAGAAACAGGTTAATGTGCAGGAGCATTAACCTTGGCTCCCCAGGAAATGTAGTTTGGCAATGCAAATGAAATTCATAACCACCTGAGGAAAAACAATCCGTGTCTCTCGTGTCGATTAAGTGGGACATGAGTCATCTGTCTTCGCTATGTGCAGCAGATGGAAGTATAGGTGTGCCAGGAGCGACTGTGATTTGGTTGTACAAAGAACGAAGGAGAAAGAAAAGACATTCCTCGTACCCCTGTCCCCTCCATCCATAATCCAGGTCCAGCCAGAGTTTGGCTCGCTCTGATTAAACAACCTTTGTAAGACAGAAAGAGAAGCAATGGTCCGGCCTTATGTTTGCCATAAATGTAAGTTGGAATATGTGAGGTGCAATTTGTGTGCTCAGATCTGCTCTTGCATACTTACAAGAACACATTCGAACATGATTACAGTATATGTTTACACTAATTACATTTTCGCTTGCATACTGGTCCTCCAGTCAAGCAAGGGAAGTGATGGCAGTACATCATTAGCCGGAAGCGGTCGCTTAAGATATTCACTCGGGACAAGTCCAGTGCAGACACACATAGGAACATGTCAACTGTCTTCAGATGCAAAATGAATTTTAACTCAGTTTCCTGCATGTACTCTGAGATTGATGAATCGGTTATTCTTGAGGAAAAATCATTTGTCCCAAGTAGACAATTTGGGGAAGAACTAAATAATACCAATACTAATATCTGACTTATCCACAAACGAATACATTCTGTCTCACAGCTTTTTCTCAGCTATATTCATGATCCATATATTTGTACCATAATGGGGTAATACCATTGAAACAATGTTAAAATGCATTGCAAGAAGAACTGAATATAAAGAAACGAGCAGAGCACTTTGAGTCTGTCTCATGTTCAACTTCAGTTTTTGCATGTTAGTGTTTAAACAATTGAAAGGTGGTGTGACTAATTCACAGTGATGGAAGTGTACTTGAACAAAAGTTTTTAAAAATGTTTGTCATCGGGTTTTAACTGGTGCATTCACAGGAAATTTGACGAGCCAGAAAAAGTCCCTCAGAGTTTGCCTTTTAAAAATCGGACTCATCCGTCATTTCAAAGTGACTCCTCTGCTCTCTGTCTGGGATTCAGGACAACAGTCAGCAGCTTAAATGGGTCACACTGTTTTATGGCATTTTCTCCAATCAGTATCATAAAGTTGCAGTTTCCAATGGGTGTGTCAAACAATTTGTTTTTGGAGGTTATGTTCTACAGTTTTTCTAAATTTTCAAGGACTTTTGTTTTTTTAAATGGGGTGAAAAAGTATGCACACACCTGTTTCAGTGCATTTTCGTCTGAACTGGACTGTTGCGTTCAGAGCAGATGGAGATATCCCACTTTGGGTGTGAAGTAGATGACTTAGTTGTAAATGGTGCTACATGAATAAAGTTGAATTGAATTGAATCATAAGAGAGCAAATGATGCCAGAGAGGGCTCTCTGCTCGCTGCACTTTGCAGCTAAACAAGTTTGTGTTGAAAATCTCGCGCAGCTCCATTAAAGCACCCACAGAGTCTGCAACACCGGTGACTCTTCTCACCGTGACTTCATAGCCTTGAGAATGATTGCCCCGTGTCAACTGAAGCTCCGGCTTTGTTGCACAAGTGTTGTGCCTCCGCCTCTCTTCACTGTGTAATTACCGCAGTTTGAGGAGGTTAATGGCAGTGATGCAGCAGGTCAACGGTGAGTAGAGGCCTTCGATTAAAATAAATAAATAAAATAAACGCCACAGTAGTAGAGCTTCAGAAACCCTCACCAGAGCACTTGAAGAATGTACAGCAGATGTAGAATCGCGTCACACATATTACCAGCGGGTATTAACCGCAAAGTGTTACACGGGCTTGTTTATCAGTGAGTCTCTCTCTCCACTCCTGCTGTTTCTTGTCTACTGAACAGTATGGAGGGAACGAGGAGGAGGGGTTAGAGAGCAACCCTGTGGCCTGCTGTCGTCTCACTGTGTCGCTGCGCAGTGGGAAGAGTGTAAAGACGAGGGTGGTAAAGATGTGGGCCTCTGTTGTGTCTTGCCGCACACATGATCATTTAGCGCAGCCATATTCGTGTGATTTGTGACGGCATGAAAATTTTATTTAACCCCACCGGGTCTTCCTTCACACTTTCTTTTTTCATGTGTGTCCTGCTTGCTGCTCTCGTGCTGAAGATGCCACACGAGTGTGTGTGCGTGTGCGGGTGTGTGTGTGTGTGTGTGTGTGTGTGTCCGTCCGTCCACACGCTCGCAGAAAAACACTCACGAGCCCCGATCTCCAGTGAGAAGAACTTTTTGAGTGGCAGGTTGGTGGAATGACGGCTTCTGATTGTGGTGATAATGGAATCCTTGTGTCATTGCAGATAGTGCCTCAGGAAATGGCAGAGAATTGCTTCTGGATCAAAGTCAAAGAAGAGAAGTTTGAGAATCCTGACCTATTTGCTCAGCTCTCCCTCGCCTTCTCGTCACAGAGCAAAGGTAAGAAGGTGTCATCTCTCCTTAATTAATCCACGCTCATGTGCCTCATTTAGCCTCTCCGGAAATAGATGCCGAGCCACTTTCATCTTGTGACAACAATTTTTCTCACTGAAATGTTAATTATCTTAAAACCAAACACTCTTTTTTTACCGCTGCATTTGAACACAGTCTCTGTGCACCCTCTTTTCACATCTCTGTGCCAATTAAGGTTACCAGCTCTCTTGTTCCACTGTGTTTGTTTGGCTTTGAAAAAGATCGCGATGCAACATGGCTCCACATTGTACTCGCTCTTTGCACCCATTGAGTGGTCTCAGATCAATGGTTTCATTTTGTGCACGTGGTTGTGCACAAAGTTGTGCACCAGGAGCGGCGATGCTTGGTTTGCTCCCAGTCTTTTCCAGTCCAGTAGACCAATCCTCCATGAGGGGAAGACGGGAGGCTTCGGCGAGAGAAACCGCTGGGAGTCGACTTGCCCCGGCCAGTTTGTTTCTCAGATACACAGCCAGGCTATCTAACTTGCTGATGAATAACACAAACAGTGCAGAGCATGTTTGTTTTTATCGGGAAGAGGGGGATGTGTAGGCACTTGATGTATTCCTCCCAGGAACACTTGAGGGTTTTCCACTTCTTTGACGTCGCGTGTGAGTGTGTGCGTGTGCGCGCGTGTGGGTGTGTGTGTAGCACACGCCTCTAATTCTAGCAGCAGTCGGCGGCGAGAAGTCAGAGCCCTGTCAAGCGCAGAACAGTCAAATCGGAGCTCTCTGTCAGCGCGTGTGGACATAACTATACAGAAGCCTCGAAGTTTTCCCATATATCCACCGTCTGTTTGGACACCAGTCAGCCCGCCAGCGGTTCCCCGCGCCGTCTCTCTCACAGCCTCCAGGTCTACAAAGTAGACTCATCTCTTTTTTTGTACTGTGAAATAAATAGCAATTTTCCCCGGGCTGCCGCAAGGTGATTTTCCGGCATAATACAGATGGAAGGAGAATGTGGGTTGGGGAGAACAGTTGTTGCAAAAGCTTAATGAAGTGGCAGCGACGGGCCTGGCAGTCATGCCACTCTCCTCTCATCTCTCACCACAAGATATCTGCCAGGCACCGTCTTTTTCAACATGTGCTCCGTGACATTTCCAAACTAATTGAAGGTCAAACCTTCTTTTTTTTTTGCACTACGTTTTTAATGATTACCATTTTCAATCCTTGTGTTTTGTGTAATTGATAGGGCTGTTTTTTGGGGGTGGGGGGTGGAGGCAGAAAATGCTGATAGTAGGTATAAACCAGCTCTGTGATTGCGGTGCACAGCTGTTATGAAATACATTTGGACGGAGTTTGAAGATAAAATACAAGTTAACATTTGGGGTGCCAGCGACACATCGCTGTAATTCGGCTTTTAAATGTCCTTTTAAATTCTTTATTAAATTCACTTTCTCACCCACTGGGGTTTAAAAAGGAGCTCTATAGATAGTTCATGTTCCCGCTGGCAGGGTAGGAATTCATGATCCAGCATTTCCCCCGGGAGTTACCTTTGCTGGCTTGCTATCAATTACCCCTGCAGCGACTTCACTGAATCAGCTCTTTTCCTTCTATTGTTGAAACAGAACATGATTTGCTCATGAATGAAAAATGCTGTTTAATGTTTGATATCCACCCCCCACCCCCTTCAGTGCAGTTGAAAGTCAATGAGAGGGGCTTTGATGTGATGGTATTGCAGGGGAAAAAAAGGTGTTAGATGAGATTTTTCTAAAATGTAGTGGTTCATTTTGGGTTGGTTTTTTGTTCTGTCTTGTCTCTCTCTCTCTGTCTCTCTGTTTCTCTCTCTCTCTCTCTCTCTCTCCCTCTCTCCCTCTCTCTGCCGTCTCATGCATTATAGTAGTCAAAACGCATTTCATCCGAGGATAAGTGTGCTCGAACACAACATTTTGCCCAAAGATCTCCACCTTATTCCCGCTCTGTGTTTGACCTGTATGAGTGTGTTATCTCAGGCCCACTTCTTTACCTGATCCCGGTACAGCTTAGAGCAGTTTGGTGGGTTCAGGTGGCGAGGCCGGCACTCGCAAGATTAATTCCCGGGGTCTTGTGCTCTCATTGTAACTTCTCATTGTAACTACGGACCATAAATCCTCTCTGCTGATTTGACAAACAAGTCACCAGTGAAAACCGACTTCATTTGTCTGGGATATTGCCACAGCTTTGGTTTTTTTCCCCCCCCTTATTACACGCACACACTGACGCTCACACTTGTTGTTTTTCCTCTTTGTGGTACCTCCATCTTTGCCACAAAACGTGGATATTTATAAGTAAAGCACACTTTGGGGGCTTGGTGTATCATGAAAGATGAGGCAAGCAGGTGTAAATGCCCTCCCTGCAGAGCTGCCCTGAGAAAATGGTGCAAAGAAGGCTTCTGTTATCTCCACGCTTCTTGGGATTCTTGCTTGTTACTCGCATTGTTGAGGAACAACACTTTGGCAGTAAAGGGAAAAAAAGGAAAAAGAATCACTTTAAACAGCTCCCAATTTTCAGATGCTTATTGCGCTCAGAGGCCTCTAAAACAACTGAGAATGCAAGACTGTCATCTCCCCTGCTGCTTTTATGAGTCTTACTGTTTAATGAGTTTTACCAAGAAAAGGAAATGATAATCAAGAGGGATTGTAAGTTCAGCTTCAATCTTCTAATAGTGTCTCTTTATTTTTCCTTCCTTGTCATTTATTATGACATGGTCCTTTGGCCTGATTGAAAACCTTGCCCATCATCCTGGAGTTTGGTGCTTTGGGGCCACAGGCACGTAACTGATTGAGCCAAAGTCGCAACATTGACTTGTTTGTTTCTCCTCGATTGCTCCATCTTTTTTTCCACTCATGATTTTACAGTACCCGCATGCTGTGGATTTAAAAAAACAAAACAACCCCACACACATTTCAGCCATGCTGTCTAAACTGCAAACCAAACGTACTGCAAATATAAGCCAACCGTGACCAGTAAATGCAATTAGTGGAGGTTACCCCGAGTAGTAACTGTGCAGAAGATCATTCAGATTTACAGGCATCACTTCAGATCATTACTTTAATAGTGTTGCGCACATATTGTATATTATGTGTCTCGTGAAGTGTTATGTAAGAATCAATTTACATATAAGTGAATTAATATGAGCATGTGTTTTGATAAATATGCGTCGGCTGTGTATGAAAGAGATCGTTTCTATAGAAAATACGTTGCCCTCGTAATTAAACATTTTATGTTTACAAGACTATTTCAATCAACAGGTTTTATTCATCTATTTTCCAGATTGTTGCATGAAACAACTGCTTTGATTTTATATGACTACATTTGCCCGTGTTTGGAATACATCTTGTGTTCAACAGCAAATAAAAGTCTGATAAAACCTTGAATTAAATCGCAGGAGTGACAAAAGCAAAGAGAAACTGTTGTTTGGGTGTTGTTGTTTTTTTAAATTTCAGGCACACATGATTGTCAACGATTTGTGTGCAAGTGCAGAGTAAACAGTTTTCCTTTTGAACGTTCTTTGGTAACAGAGAAAAAGCTCATCGTCTCATCTTTATCATGTAACATAATGACTCAGAGAAAAAGTCACGGAGAGAATATTACTGCATAGTCAGTGTATTTATAGATCAACTGAACACTGAATGGCACCTCGTGAGTCTGTTGTTCTTGGTTCCGATGATGTTTTTCTCCTGAATTGTCAATCATGTTAATTGTAACTTTTGCATTTTTTTAACTGATGCGCAGCCTTTTGTTTCATTATGAAAGAAAAGTAACACTTTTTTTCTCTCTCTGTCTGTGTCTCTCTCACATGAAAATGTGTTACTCTTGGAGGTGAATCTCTGTCACTGTATGTCAAGGCAGGTCTTTCACCTTTGGCACCTTTGTGTTTTCTTATCGGAAAAAAACAACTTGTTGCCACCCATGTGAGGAGTTGAAAACGTGTTGCCGCTGAGTGACACCTTCGTTTTCTCTCAGTCATCTCCCCAGATTTTTTTCCTGAAAATCTTTCACCACTCCTGTACGATCGCATTCTGACCACAACATTGAGTTCTTTTATTTCTCTTTCAAATCATTCTTATTCCCCAGTCTCGCTTTCTCTCTCATGTTTATTTCCCTATTTTCTGCCTTTACTTTTGCTGCATCGGCTTTTCCCTCCTTCTTTTCAACTTCTTCTTCATTGACTTTTTCTTTTCTTTTCTGTTTTTTTTTTAACTCTTTCTCTCCTCAGTTCACTTTATCAATCAGTGGCTTGTGCCTTTGTACGGCTCTTGGGATCAAATCAGATTCACTCTGGGATTGAATGTGTGTAGCCATGGCCTCCTGCATTTGAAAGGCAATTCACTCAGCTGGAACTTTGTGGTTCAATTTGAAACAAGATTGATGCTGGCAAACTTCACACTTCCTTTCTTCTAAAATGTTTCCTCCATTGCCCACATCAATTGCTGATGGACAAAGGGCATGTGCCACTTTGTAACGGTGATGTCTGGGCTTCTCAACAGAGACAGCGCAAACTAAGAAAGGAGGCGATTCCACAATCACCAAAACAAAAGCCTCAGTGTACGCCATGTGTTCTTTGACCATTGTATTAATCAATTACTAATGTTTAATCACAGCGAGCTCAGCGCATCGTCGGTTCAGTCATGCTGTCGTCATGAGAATCTCACCTAATTTTAAGGGGTCATTAAGAGAGCTGTTAGTATTGTGTCGTCAAGTAAATCAATATTCACTGTGTTTGAAAGTCAGCGACGCTCCGGCTCAAAATACACACTGGCCTAATGAAGATGCATGTGCAGCCCATCAGAAGGCGATGCTGCTTGTCAGAGGGCGGCGCTTTAAATGAGCTTGAGTTTTAGTCAGAAACGAGTTTTGACACTTGAATAGATTTTATTTGTTCGGATTATTTCAAGGATTGCTACGATATAAAAAATGAAACAGACTCATGTACGTCTAAATAAATAATGCCATTTTTTTCATTTTACGAGCTCTTTTGTTGGTGTCTCGTCTCCCTGGAGGCACAGTTTTTGCTTTGGCGCCGCAAACCTCTCCGATTATATGGTTTGTATTACGTTACCTCGCTAGTTAGCAGCTAGCTTTAATTGCTGCTCTTTCTCATGCATTGCTGCCTCCTACTGCTCAGTTTTGGGTTCCAGTTTTGTGGTTTGTTTCCCAATCAGGAAATAAATTAGCTGTCACTTTTGCAGTCAAACTGTGCGTTCATGGGAAGAGTTGAACCTTCTTGCAAGCTGAATTAAGGTCACGTGTCATATGTTCGACACCTCAGTTTTATTCTTTTTATATTCTATTTTATCTCAGTGTTTTTTTTTTTCTTCTGGCTTCCCCATCAAACTGTGTTATCTCGACAAAGGTCAGCTGGAGAAAGGTAACTTGGTTCAAACCTGACAACAAAGGATGGCTGCAGGGGGGGGGGGGGGGGGGGGGGGGGGGGGGGGGGGGGGGGGGGGGGGGGGGGG